>CM064512.1:18781904-18829404 GCA_032716605.1 Paralithodes platypus
AGTTACTCTAAACAATAATGAACTGTCACTCCTATACTAAAGAAAGTGAACGAAAGTCCCAAAGCATCGAGCAGGAATCTTCTGAAGAAAGTCTGATGCTGGGGTAAGATGATCGTATCGGATTTTGAACTGTTATATAAAGCAGGAATAGGATATGACAATTGTAAGGACATACAGCTGGGGTTAACTGGCACGGGAATAATAATAACTGCGCAACAGTGGGAACTCCAACAGCAAAAGAAGTACTTCCTCATCAACGAAACAGCCTACTAGGGTTGTGCAACTCAACAGCAACCTAGAATAATAAATGTCGTGAATAATAATGCATACATAACATAAAGATTTTCTAATCTAAATCTGGTGTCTGCTAGGCGAATAAAGTCTAGCTGGGATGTAGTAGGCTAGGAAACAATGGCTGAGCAAGCAGCTCGTAGCCTAGCGAAGTCCTTAAGGCTGTGCGGCCAACTACGTTAATTGACGGGGTGCTCTCTTGAGAGATCCAGATCGCTAGTATCTGTTTCTCTCCTGGCGACCCTCTCAAAGTCAAACAAACGAGTTAGCAAAGTGTTGGGTGGCAGAGGCAATAGCCCTCACTCGCAACACAAGGCTAAACTCACAAGGTACACAGTCAGAAAGACAACCTAGGCTTCCCACGTAACCGTTGCGATTGTACAGGTCCAACAACACCTAGTACACATCGGAAATCGCAACACCAGTAGCCTTATCCCAGTCTAGCATTAAATTCCCCAGCAGACCACCAAGATACAGGAAGGGAGACACCGTGAGTGTGTCGAACCTCTACAGACAAAAAACGTAACCCTTCCAAAATGCCTAACTAAACATGTGTTATCTGAGAGCTTCAGCATATAATACGATGGCCGATATATGAAATCGTGCAGAACCAAAGGGAAGTTATGATATTAAATAGAGTAGAAGAAGGAGAGTTAAGAAGTTGAGAGAGAGAGAAAGTGCTCTATAGGTAGAAGTCAGGAGACAGGGGGGCAAGGGACATGTGAAGGGTATGCTAGTCAGGAGAGCTCTGAAGAGAGTAACTCCTCGGGACCCCTAGGATCACACACATAGGCATGGTGGTCAGCCAATCACAGGACACTACGTCACCAGGCAGCAGTGCTGCAGAAGGCGCCAGGAACCACCAGCCAATCAAGAAACGTGGGACGGCACGCGCGCGAGCCTACAAAGCGAGGGGGGAGGCAGCACATGTATACGCACGCACACACTACCACCCCACTGCCTATATTATTCTCTCTCAACTATATACAATGCATCCTATGTTCAACTCATGATATAAAATGCTTCCCGTTGTCACAGACGAAAATAAAGACCACCACGGGACTGTCTGTAACAACACGAACACTATGAAAGAAAGAACAACATTGTAGATAGACTGTAGCCAAATACACTGCCCTGGCGAGTGCTAGCGAGTGACCAACCGAGCAGCTGAGCCCACATGGCGTTCTGCAAAGCTGTAGGCGTCACACCCCCCCCAAGATATTAGACGCTCAACCATGAGCTCTATATCTGACAAGCAGAACGCCGATAAGACTCGCCACCCCTAATCACTTCGCAACAAAGAAGGCAAAGCTCAGTTATCATCAACAACAAAAATTACAACCCCTCCCAACACAATAGCTTAATTAATTCATACTGCTATGCTCCTAGAGCGAGCTTCTACTAGCCCAGCCTTCTGAGAGAAGCACAGGTTCGACTCAGAACTTTAGCTATAACATACTTAAAAATGTTAACTATTAAAGAAAGAGTTTTTATAGAATTTTCATTTTTAATATGTTTTTGGCGGCTGCACTTACAGGGGCAAGCCTAGTTTTTACTCCACTCTCAACACACACTGACTGAACGGCGAGGGTTCTCCTGCAACCAAACCCTCCCGTGACAAACAATCAGCCAAAACATTATCAGTGCCCTTAGCATGCCACACATCCAACTTGTGTTCCGGCAGCACAACACCTGACACTGATAAACTGCCCAGTTCATCACAAGACTGGCATTTCTCTTCGCTCTTTCCGGCAACGGGGCCTGCCAATAACCTTTCACTAGTTCTACCTTCATGATAGGTGATGCAGCCCCGAGGCGGTCTATGGTGTCGTCAACTCTCGATAAGGTATAGGCGTCTGTCAGGGATAATGCACACACACTCTCGCAATCAACACACTCACTGATCTTGCCACTTAACACAGGTTGCAAAGTTACAGGCAATGACCACTCACGACATTCCTTATCCCTCAGACCCTTGGGCGTGTTAGGTGTTTGTCGGGGATAATGCACACACACTGATCTTGCCATTTAACACAGGTTGCAAAGTTACAAGCAACGACCACTCACGACATTCCTTATCCCTCAGACCCTTCGTCAACACGTAATCCAGCTCTGCTTGCACCACAGGCTGTCGAGCAGGATTTATACGGCAGGGAATTAAACTGAGCCTTGCACTGTCTCCAGCCTCCATGTCGGATTCTACCCCGTACATCAGGCCTGGAGAAGCAACAAACATGCGGATGCACTGCCACAGCCTAGTAAACAACTTATCTCGCAGAACAACATGCCTAGTGCCCTCCCACAACCCAGCCAAGACGGCAGCTTCTAACCTGTAGTCTCCCTCCTTCTCCACCTTCGTCCCTAGAACAGCCAGGTCATGAGAGGGACAATCAGTACCACCTGTGCAGTCACTCCCATAGTTCATTATTGCAAAGGCTTCCCTGCCGATACCGTACATGCGCACCTCCGCATTCCTTACGACTACATCTGTCTGCGCAGCATCACCACTTTTAGCGACATGGCCAGATACAGTCGGTCTATGGTAGGGCTGTTGCATTCGACTAGAGCAGCATTGGGAGGCTATGCGACGACCGGGCACTACTATGCCACAGCCAACCTCACCAATCTGCTCAATGTCCTCCTTCTGACCACCACCCCTGGCAGCCATGGGTCGACCTTGACCTGACAACCATGTCCAAGGCTCGTCGCCCACCTTGAACCACCGAAACAACGAGGCTAACGGTCTCCCAACATTCACGTGACCTGCCCGCGGAACATCTTGCACCGCCTGAGTTGTGAGGCTCAGGGGCCCGGCACGACCAGTGGGGTATGAACCGAGCTGGTGCTGGAGCGCTGCACACTGCTGCTCAGGCAGGTGCTCTAGCGCTTCCACATCCACCAGACTCGTGTCCTCCACCCACTGCTCCGCCGAGATATGAAAATCCCTACTCTCCTCCACCTGTGCCCTACTGCCCCCCTCTCCTTCTCCACCTTGGCTGCTGCAGACCAATGCAGGGACAGGAGGCTGCTCAGGTGGTTGCCTCACAAACTCCTCTAAGAGGTTCACATGACATGTTTCCCCGTCCTCGTGTTTGATAGCCCCGTTCCCACAACTCTCCTCCAACTGGGAACTAATAAGTCGCGGAGTGCCATCACGCCCAACCATGTCACTAGGGGTGACAGGTTCTGGGGCCACTCCGGAGCTCACCTCTGGGTCAAGTACTAAGCCACTAAGGAGAGCCGCTGGAGCAAAACTCACAAAACTCCCAGCTTCAGCTTGCTCCTGCCGACCGTTCCTCCGCTGGTCTAGAGACTGAGGAATAGGCTGTGACACTTTGGATGCAAGAGGTCCAGTAACAATGCACGCCATAGGATGTACATGACACTTCTCTACCCACTCCTGTTCCTCCCTACTCACGTCGGCCGGCTTCTCTAAGGGTGAAACCTCAGGGTGAAACCTCAGAAGTAGGCACCGCAAAGTCGTTGCCGAGAAGGAGGTCGACGCCCCCAACAGGCAAGTTCTCCACAACACCCACATCCAACTCTCGTGTCACACCATCCACCTCCAGTTCCATCCGGACCAACGGGTATGACTTGACAGCATTGATACCCTGCACCACAACCACCCGTTCCGCGTTTATTGGTCTACCAATAAAGTTTTTCAACAAAGTCTGAGAGGCACCCGTGTCTCGCAACAGCTCAACTCCATGCTTCTTACCAGCCCATTTCACGCAGCCATGCCCTCGATGGTCGCAAAAGATATCGCGGACAGGGTTCGAGCCTTCCGGATTCTTCTCCGCTGGCTGTGTCCCAGCCTCTGACGTTATACCCCGAGCAAACTCAGACGACTTCGGGGACACCCCAATGTTGGAGCCAAAGACACAACTGCATTAGGTAGCTTGCTTGGACAAGCTCTTGCAAAATGCCCCTTCTCATGACAATGAAAACACTCTAACTCCCCCTTGGGCTTCCCTTGAGGTGGGGAAGGCCCCTGACCCTTCTTAAACGGGACGGTATCAGGTTTATGGTCAGACTTAGTATCGTTGGTCTTGTTGTAATGTTTATATGGTGTATCACTGACTCGGGGGGGTGGAGTGTTGCGCCCCTTGTTACCTGCACCGTTCCGTTGTGCAGACCCGCACCCACGAATCAGTGACATCCGAAGGTCAGCCATCTCAGCTGCCTCCTGTAGAGTTTTCGGGTTCTTTTCTTTAAGATTCAACGTCAGATCGCTGCCCGTACACTTAAAAAATTGTTCTAGAAGCATCAGCTGTTTCAACTCCTCAAACGTCGATACCTTCTCAGAACGCAGCCAGTTTCTAAATGCATCGGACAGATCCCGGGCATGCTCAAGAAAGGTGCACTCACGACCCTTCGTTACACCCCGGAACTTCAATCTGTATGTCTCTGGTTGTAACTCATGTGCCCGCAGGACAGCCTCCTTTAATACCTCGTAATCGATGCACGACTCTAAGGGCAACGCATCATATGCCCCGAGTCCTTTGCCAACCAATCTAGAGGAAACAAGGGCTGCCCACTTAACCTCAGGCCATTGGTGCTCCCGGCACTTCTTCACGAAACGCATACAAAATTCAGTGACACCCGCCTCATCAAATACAGGGACCAACTTGAGCAGGTGCGATAACGACTGATTAAGACCTCGATTCCCAGAACCGAGACGCTGCCGTGTCGACTCTACCCTAGACTTCTCAAGATCTATGTCTGCACAATACCTCGTAGCCACAACCCTAAGCTCAGCTTCTCGCTGCTGCTGCTGCTGCTCACGTATGGACTTTCTCTCCTCAGCCTCAGTCTCATATCTGGCCCTTCTCTCCTCAGCCTGAATCTTAGCCATCTCAAACTGCCGCTGCTGCTGCTGCTCAGATTCCCGCTGCTGCTTAGCCATCTCAAGCTGGAAGAGCATCTCTGCCGTCAAACCTTGAGGAGGAGGAGATGCAACAATTGGAGACCCACCCTGTGACAAACCACGCTGCCAGTGACTATCGGCCTGCGGGAACGTACCCGGCTCCGGAGCACGAGGGGGCGCCATGGTAGGAGTCGAGTGGAATGGGGGCTGCGCCGAAAGTGCCCCAGCTCCCGCTCCACCCGAAGTCCCACGCACCCCGCCGAGCACACAGGCCACCAGGTCACCTCTCGACATGCTGCTAGTGCCCACATGCCCCATGACCGTGGCCAAACACTGGAGACCATACCGATCAATCCCCGACACCCGGTCAACAGTAATAGGCATCTCCAGAAACTTCTTTGCATCCTCCTCACTAGCTATAACTCTAATGTCATCTAACAAAACCTGCTGCTGCACCTCAGTTTCTGTTTCCCATACTGTGTCCTCACTATACACTGATCCGTCGTCCGACATAGTGTCCACCGAAAATTTTCAACGTTTTAAAACAAAAATAATAGAAGTACCTAAACTCTTATGTAGCACTATTCACTAAAAAATGCTTGAAGACTCTTAAGTGTTATACTACTTGCCAAAAAATTCCACGTGTCCACTATATTCCTTTAAACAAAAAAATAAATGACCACAACACTCCTGCAATATTTCTCTAAGTTCACAAAATCCTAAGCAAGGTCGCCATTTGTTACGACCGGGGCTCGTATAAAACAAGGGCTCTTAATCATTGGACTAGAAAGGCACACAGCCGCAACGGTAACACTAGATCCAACCCCTGAACTTATAATGCCGGCGCACAAAAACACCTATACCCTCCAGAGTTAAATCTGCGATAACGGGGTATCCTATAACTCAGTATAAGTGCACTACTTCTACAGGCTGATGATCTCTGATAGAGCCTGATCACAACAACATACAATTACGTTAATAAAGTATACAGGGAAAAGATAGAGATCTTAATTAAATCACTGCAATGATTTAATGCAAACTAGAAGAAGGTATATTTAAAGTTACTCTAAACAATAATGAACTGTCACTCCTATACTAAAGAAAGTGAACGAAAGTCCCAAAGCATCGAGCAGGAATCTTCTGAAGAAAGTCTGATGCTGGGGTAAGATGATCGTATCGGATTTTGAACTGTTATATAAAGCAGGAACAGGATATGACAATTGTAAGGACATATAGGGTTAACTGGCACGGGAATAATAATAACTGCGCAATAGTAGGAACTCCAACAGCAAAAGCAGTACTTCCTCATCAACGAAACAGCCTACTAGGGTTGTGCAACTCAACAACAACCTAGACTAATAAATGCCGTGAATAATGATGCATACATAACATAAAGAGTTTATAATCTAAATCTGGTGTCTGCTAGGCGAATAAAGTCTAGCTGGGATGTAGTAGGCTAGGAAACAATGGCTGAGCAAGCAGCTCGTAGCCTAGCGAAGTCCTTGAGGCTGTGCGGCCAAACTACGTTAATTGACGGGGTGCTTGCTCTCTTGAGAGATCCAGATCGCTAGTATCTGGTTCTCTCCTGGCGACCCTCTCAAAGTCAAACAAACGAGTTAGCAAAGTGTTGGGTGGCAGAGGCACTAGCCCTCACTCGCAACACAAGGCTAAACTCACAAAGTACACAGTCAGAAAGACAACCTAGGCTTCCCACGTAACCGTTGCGATTGTACAGGTTCAACAACACCTAATACACATCGAAAATCGCAACACCAGTAGCCTTATCCAATTCTAGCATTAAATCCCCCAGCAGACCACCAAGATACAGGAAGGGAGACACCGTGAGTGTGTCGAACCTCTACAGACAAAAAACGTAACCCTTCCAAAATGCCTAACTAAACATGTGTTATCTGAGAGCTTCAGCATATAATACGATGGCCGATGTATGAAATCGTGCAGAACCAAAGGGAAGTTATGATATTAAATAGAGTAGAAGAAGGAGAGGTAAGAAGTTGAGAGAGAGAGAAAGTGCTCTATAGGTAGAAGTCGGGAGACAGGGGGGCAAGGGACATGTGAAGGGTATGCTAGTCAGGAAAGCTCTGAAGAGAGTAACTCCTCGGGACCCCTAGGATCACACACAAAGGCATGGTGGTCAGCCAATCACAGGACGCTACGTCACCAGGCAGCAGGGCTGCAGAAGGCGCCAGGAACCACCAGCCAATCAAGAGGCGTGGGACGGCACACGCGCGAGCCTACAAAGCGAGGGGGGAGGCAGCACATGTATACGCACGCACACACTACCACCCCACTGCCTATATTATTCTCTCTCCTTAACTATATACAATGCATCCTATGTTCAACTCATGATACAAAATGCTTCCCGTTGTCACAGACGAAAATAAAAACCACCACGGGACTGTCTGTAACAACACGAACACTATGAAAGAAAGAACAACATTGTAGATAGACTGTAGCCAAATACACTGCCCTGGCGAGTGCTAGCGAGTGGCCAACCGAGCGGCTGAGCCCACATGGCATTCTGCAAAGCTGTAGGCGTCACATATCCGAGCAAATAACGCAACGGCGAGGTGGGGAACAGCTCTGAACCCGGCTAGCGTCGGCGGAACAGAGACGGGTGAAGCGTAAATATTCGCATTTTGGCTCTTCATTTCAAATATTCATAGCGCAAAAAGTATTTGTCGTAGGAACTTCTAGTTTTTTTTTATACTCATCAGCATTATTTGCCATATTCATGCAGCCTAAATTTCAAACCATACACTTCGTAACAACGAAATAAATCGAAAATGTTATAAACAATATCAATCAAAATCATATATATTTTTTTTCGGTCACTGCCTTAGAACAATTGAAGATAAACAGTTTCTGTTTTCAGATTTGGAAAGAGGAGAAAAAATACTATTATTTGAGCAAAAAAAATATATGGTCATCACTCACAATTTAGAGATAGGACGGTGTGAAGACAATTGCATGGGAAATAATTGTATTCCGGACTCATTTACACTTTCATATTTCGATTTATTTACATTTTGTGTTGTTTTATCATGTACTATAAATATTCCTCTTTCCATTGACATATGATACATCACAATAAACAGAATTTTGGTGGATGAAAATACAGATAAACACAAGGCTTCGAAACTCGCCCAGCCTGGTATTTCATGGCAAATTAGAGAATGTCTTACCATAAGTTATATAATTAAGTTGCCGGAGCTGGGAGGGTTAAGCTGCCAGCCTACTGTGTGAATCCCTTGAAGGTTCCCCTGATCCAGAAGGAGATTGACTACCTACTCACCCACAAGATGATTGAGCCCTGCCAAAGTGAGTGGAGTTCTCCTGTCACCTTAGTCCCTAAACCAGGTGGATCACAACGGCTCTGTATTGACTATCGACGTGTTAACCAGATCACCAAACCGACACCTACCCAATACCTTGCATGGAAGATTGTACAGATAGGATTGGAAAGGCACAGTACATAAGTAAGTTTGACTTGTTAACTAGGGATATTGGCAAGTACCTATGACTCAGCGTGCTAGGGATATCTCATGTTTTGTAACTCTTGGTAAGACTTTTGCATGTTCTGTGATGCCATATGGTATGAAAAATGCACCTGCGACATTTCAAAAACTCATGAACATTGTAACCGAGGGTTTGGAAGGATGTGTTGTGTATATTGATGATGTATTGATCTTTAGTGACACCTGGAAAGATCACCTATGCCATGTCAGTAGCTTTCTTGATAGTTTGGTTCAGGCTAATGTGGTTGCAAATCTATCAAAGTGTGAATTTGGTCAAGCTAAAGTACAGTATCTTGGTTATGTGATTGGTAATGGACAAGTTGTTCCACCAGGGGCTAAAGTACAGGTGATAAGTGATCTTCCCAGACCTAAGACTAGGAAAGAATTCCAAAGATTTCTTGGTATGGTAGGATACTACTGCATATTTGTTCTAAATTTCCAAATCCTTGTGTCACCACTCGCAGATCTTCTGAAAAAGGGTGTTAAATTTGAGTGGAATGAAGCATGTGAATCCTCTTTCAACAAACTCAAAACTATCCTGTTGAGTCAGCCAGTGCTTTCCACCCCTAACTTTGCTAAATCCTTTAAAATGGCTGTAGATGCTAGTGATACAGGAGCTGGGGCAGTTTTGTTGCAGGAGGATGACCAAGGTATTGAGCATCCTGTATCTTATTACAACAAGAAGTTTACTCCACCTCAAAGGAATTATTCAACTATTGAAAAGGAACTTTTGGCCCTGATTTGGGGATTACAAATGTTTTCTTTATATTTGTGTTCAGGCCCAGATCCTATTGTTATTTATACTGAAAACAACCCACTAAAGTTTCTTAGTAAGTTTAAAGATAAGAATCAGAGATTGACAAGGTGGAGTCTGCTTCTTCAAGAATATCCTTTAGATATAAAGCATATTAAAGGGAAAGAAAATGTGATTGCAGATTGCTTGTCTAGATTGTAGCCTAGTTGTTTTAAAGTAGTAGATATTTCCCCTGTAAATTTCTTTCTTTAGGGGGGAGGTGTTATGTAATGTCAATTTAAATAATATATATAATAATTAAGTTACAATTATGATAGGGTTAATGTGCGCATTTTGGAGAGTGTCATTTGATACGTAGTGTGAGTAGAGATTGCGTCATTTTATTTCACGTGTTCTTGTCTCGTGCGGAGGCAGTGGCGCCTACAGCCTAGTCTGGTCGAGATCGTGGTGGAAGTTTCTAGTTTTGTGAGGCCTATATATTACGTGCGGCCACTCTCAGTGGGACTCCAGACCAGCTGACCTTGACTTCGCGCACACACCTCTCTCCCTTGCCTGTATATAGTGTGTTTACCTTGTGAAGTGACACAATTATCTCTCCTTGCTACCTTCATAGATAAAGCAGTCTGCATACCTGTGTTCCCGAGTGTTGAGTATAGCCTATAAGAGTGTCACCTATATATATACATGTTATAGCCTATTAGTGATATTGGGTATTATCTTGTGATCAGTTAATAATTAATTATCATTGAGTTTCCTGTAAATTCATATTATTCTATTATATCCTTTTGATTGCCTTTATTAATGTTATAAGTATAAAGCATTAATTAATTTGTGATTAGTTTCCAAGTTTGTGAATTTGATTAGATTATAATATTTTCTCAAGTGTTGCTATAGTTGTATTAATTACTTGTTTTGCTGTTATCAATATTGTGTGGATTCCCCTAAGTTATTAAACAGATATTAATCATTTCCAGTGATCTTGAGAACATATTAATTCTTACCGTATGTGATATAATTATATTTACATTGCATTGCTTCAGTAGAGCTATATAGTTATTTATTTTGTTCACTTGTATATTTTCTGATAATTTTATTGCTTTATATATTCTTATTTTCTCGTCCTGAAGAGACTGATTTCATTTGTTACATTATAATACTTAATTTTAATTAAACTAAGAATTTGTATTCTAGTATTTTCCTTGAACCTGGATATTTGGGAGAGGGTTTTGTCATCAGTTTTGAATTTCATGATTGGCCTATTGTTTGTGTCATTTTACCTCCCCCATAAACATAACAACATGTATGAGAAAGACAAGAAATTCAAAATCTATTGGAGATAGACTAAATTATTCAGAAAATGTAAAATTCTTACACAAATTAAATAAAGTATAATTATGTCACGGTGAGATAATAAATAGTTGAATAAAAACTAACATACTATATACAACCTAGCATAATGTAAATGAGAAAAGAAGAGCAAAGCAAATCATATGGGAAAATAGCGAAGATCAGCATCCCACTCCCTTTCTTAGGAAATATATGCTTCAACGTCTGAAACCAAGTATAGCTCGACTCATGAGAGAATTGTACCCTCAAGTTTCAACGATTTTTGTTTTTTGTCTTCAAATAATTATAATTTGAGAAACTGGGTTACCTTCAAATATAAGATCCCACAATTTTGGCAATTGTGAGTTGTGTTTTTGTTTTGCTTTTTGTGTCTTCTTTATTCCAACTACTTCCTCTTAGGCATAGGCTGAGAACCTGTACACATTCAACCGTTGTACATTGAACAGAGAAGCCTGTGAGGTCTCGTTCCAGTCTAGGGGATGAGACATTTGAACCACATTTTAAGTGCAACAAGGCCCTGTCATCTTGCCTTCCAAGGATGCATGGGGCTTAGTTGCTAACTTCATGGCTTGAAGCAGTCCCATCTCTGAAGCTGCTTCACTGTCTTAACTCCTAGACTCGGACCCTCACTCTCAGAATGCAATTTTGTTTTCTTATGTGAACGAGGGAGACGAAAGGTATAAATGCCTACAGCGAGTGCCTCCCCCAGAGTTGAAAGAGTGACAGGGCCAAAATCAAGAGACGTTCGAGCTAAAATGCCTTATTGAGCAATGAATTCACTAGGCATTGCACCCCTGTAGCATATTTTGAATATGGTAATATTCATACAGTGCTATTTAATCAGGGAACAATGAGGGTATTTATTTGGCGTTTCGGTGGGCTTTGTGGTAATGTATTGATACTAGGTACAGTACAAAGCTAAGTTTTACTATTTGATTTGTTTGTTTTCATTCCACTGTTACATTTTCTATTCCCTTTTTCTATATCTGCATTCCTTTCCTCTGTCTAGCATAATCATATATGTTACGACCGGCACTACGAAATAAACAAGGGCACTTAATGATGGACTAGATGATAGGCTATATCTGCAACAACGGTACGCTAATTCCAAAACCCTCGAACTATTACGCCGGTGAACAAAAACACTTAAAACCCTTCAGAGTTAATCTACTGGATAACGGGGTATCAATAAACTAGGTTTTAGTGCACTTCTACAAAGGCTTTCTGGTGACGGTAAAGCCAACTCACAACAGGAGTACTTACGTTACGAAAATGCTTTTAAGTAATAACAATGCTTGAATAAACTATATATGATTTAATAAAGGAATATATGCTTACGTTAACTTTAGTGTGAGTCTGTACTCAACACTAAACTCTACAATGCTCTATGAAAACACTGGAAGTCTAGTCCTGCAGCAATCAGATAAGGAATCTTCTGAAAAGGTCTGATGCTCTAAGATGATCGTTAATATAGAACAGAAATAAATGAAGGGGCAGGACACCAAAGCGTGCATCTTAAATACACCAATAAGTAGGATACATATATATAACAAGGGAGTGCAACAACTCTGTGACAGCACTAATAATAACCACTCAGGAACAGTACTTCCTTAGCCAACGTAACAGCCAAACTGGGTTGTGCACTATGCATCAACCTTGGCTAAAATAAGGCGTGAATAATTCCTAAAGCATACACAATGAAAGTTAATATACACAATGCTGTCTTTCTCACTAATAAAGTCTAGCAGTGGCATAAAAGGTAGGCTACTAGGAAACTAGGCAGAGCGCAAGCATGCTCGTAGCCTACTGTCTCCCCTTGAACAGATTTCCCTTATGTTACGTTAAGTGACTAGGAGGCTCTCTTGGTAAGTCCAGATCTCTAGTATCTGGTCTTGCCCTGGCGCTCAACAAAGGTCAACAAAACGAGGTAGCAATCATACAGGTAAGAGTAGGCAAAAGCCCTTTACCTGTATACTGCTACACTCGCAAAGGAAAATATGCACAAGGGTTACAGGCTAGCTAGCTTCGTCGATGTTGTACAGGCTCTGACTTGCCACATACATAAGTCAGACAACGACCAAAGATACCTTCCACTGTCTAGCATTAAATAATGGGAAAGAACAGCTCAATAATTAGAAGCACCCCAACACTAGGCTACCATATGACTATGACTCTAATAATCCCTAAAACTAGTGCAAACATATATGGAGAGCTGGTGCTGGTAATACGACTGGCCGACTATGGAAGTCGTATGCAGAACCAGAAGGGATAAGTAATTGAATAAAGAGAGAAGTATGGAAACGAAGAAGTTCAGAGAGAGAGAAAGCAGTATAGAGGGTTATATGGGGGACAGATTGCAAGGGACATGTAGGACCAAGCACACCGTGCCAAGCTCTGCAGGAGAAACGCGGCAGGAGCCCCCCCAGGACTAACAAAGGCAGCGGCACCCAATCACAGACGACTACGTCACGAGGAGCAAGCGTCACGTGACGCGTCAGGCCCCCCGACCAATCACAAGCGTGGGAAACTCCTCCGAGCGAGGGAGGCAAACATACATACACATGCACATACTACCACCTCACTGCCTACCTCACTCTTTCTCCTTTAACTTCACACAATGCATCTTATATTCTATGAATGATATAAAATACTTCCAAGTGTCACAGACAAGAATAAAGACCACCACTGATCTGTCTGTGACAACATGAACTCTATAAAAGAAAGAACATCGTTCTACGATTATTGTAGCCCATTTCACTGCCCTGGCGAGCGCTAGCGAGTTACGAGTGCATTCTGGCAAGCTGGCCAGCGTAACATATATGATGCAAATATTGGGGTGGCCTGTGGTGTAGTCGGGAGCACGTACGCTTCCTAACCGAGAGGTCTGGGTTCGAAACCCGGCAGGTGGAAATGGTTAGGCAATCTCCTCACGCCCCTGCTTCTGTTAAGCCTAACAGTAAAATAGGTCCGCGCCATGATAAATGGGGTGCCATGTGTTCCCTCGTCCCTTCCACCCAAGAAAACAAATACCTTGTAAATATTTCTGAGTTACCAATACACTATATTTACTGTATTTGGCCAGTCTTGTATTGAGGGTGTTATGAATGTATCCATTGTACATAGTATATTAATAATATGTCACACTTAATAACCACATTAGTTTCGTTAATGTTCTGGGTTGGCAATAACTTTTTATTAAGGTATAATAAATCTGTAATGTAATTGTAAAAGGAAAGGTTCCTAATTACTGTAGGTATTGGATTAGATAAGGTATACTAGTGTCGAACCATGATATATATATTGATCCAAGCTAGCTATAAGGCCAGATGATGTATATTAGCTTTGACACATAAACAAACAGTGTAACAGGTTAGCTAAGGCTATAAGATAAGTATGGTATGATATTTCCTATTCGTAACATGTAAGGTTCCAAGAAAGCTAGAAGAACAGTTAAGGAAAAATAGCTCTGAATGTTGACACATAGAGTTCCAGGTATATTATAAAGTAAGGTCAAATCAAACATAGGGAATACGATTTGACGAAGTGGCTTGTTGGAATTTGAACAAATGCTATTCAATGTATACAGATACAAAATAAAAACTTGTGGTATATCATTTATTAGAGACGTCATTACATCAAATGAATTTAGACTACTGCTGAACGCCAACGTCATCATATTAACCACTGTAGCTTCGAAAGGGTTTTAGGTAAATCGGTATAAATCGTTAACAGTAAAGAACACTTAAAATACATAAACAATACCACCCTATTAATTAACACCTGAAGAGTGGAAGGCAGTTGTAGACCTAATCGCCCAAAAATGGCAATTTCAGTATGCCCTAGGCACTTTGGACGGAAAACATGTCACAATCAGAAAACCAACCAGAGGTGTTTCAATGTATTACAACTACAAAGGGTATCACGCTATTGTGTTGCTCGCACTGGTTGATGCTGATTAAAAGTTTCTCTACTGCCATCTGGGTGTCGACTCTGTCGAGCACGACGACTTGTGAAAAATGCTTTTCGTACTATGTCGAGTAGGTGAGTAGCTACAGACAAATTGAGAGAAGAAAGAGAGAGAGAGAAAGAGAGAGAAGCCCTTGATGCAACCAAATCTCCCTCTCCTTCTCTCCTGTCATTGTCTAATTGCCTAAAAGATCATACTTTTTACCTGAGTTAATTCCCGCTCAAACAAACCGGTCCCCCACTTCCCCCAATGTCACTCACTCATTATTTCTTTCTCTCTCTCTCTCTCGTTTCCCACGTATGTACAGTCGGTCCCCTTTCCGACTGGGCCACCTATTTTTTTTTTTCTATGTGCATGAGGGAGACAAAAGGCACATCTGCCTGCAGCGAGTGCCTCCCCCAGATTTCAAAGAATGACAGGGACGAAATCAAGGGACGTTCGAGCTAAAATGCTTGGACACACAGAGTTTGAAGTAATTTAAGTCAAAGGAAGAGGGAAAGACTGATTCTGTGAGAGAGTTCCAGAGCTCTGCAGTTGAATAGTCTGAGAATAGCGTTTTACTCTTGGGTTGGAGAGTTGCATAGAGTAGGGGTGGGATTGTGTTGCAAGGCGGATACTACGTACCCTACGTAGAGGAGGTGGTATACACTGGGAAAATCTCCGAGGAAAACTGATTATTGTAGTAGCGATAGAATAGTGAGAGATGCAACATTGCGGCGAAGAGAGAGAGATTGCAGAGAGTTGGTGAGTGGACGGGAGTTAATGATACGAAAGGCTTTCCTTTCTACTTTATCTAGGAGTGCGGTGTAAGAGGATCCTCCCCACACATCTCAGGGCCCTCCCGGTCGTCATCATGCGACTGTGTCAAGAGCATTGCAACGTCCGAAAGCTGCTCGTCGGTGCAGCTTTTTCTTTAGCAATATAAGGGGACTTCACTCTAACATCAATTCTGTACATCAATTTTTTGAAGCAGAATCCCCTACTCTCCTTTTTTTGACAGAGACTCAAGTAACATCCACATCTAACACATCTAGATTTAATTTTCCAGGTTATCAACTGCTCCAAAATTTCAGACCTAAATCTGAAATTGCCCTGGAGGAGGTTACTAGTTTCAATTGTCCCTATTTTGATTATTCTATATACAATTTAATTTCTGCTGGTAAATCTAAATACATATGTTGCATCTACCGTTCCCCAAATACTCCTCCAGAGCAAAGTCTTTTTGATTCTCTGTCCTCACAACTCAGTGTCCTCAACTTAAATGCTTCTTCTGAAATCACTGTGTTGGGTGATTTTAATGTCCATAATGTTGAATGGCTCACTCATTCAGCCAGGACTGATGATGCTGGTCTTGAATGTGAGCTATTTGCAGACTCATTTAATCTCACTCAACTAGTCAACCAACCCACCCGTGTACCAGATAATCCTAACCATAATTCCCACCTACTGGACTTATTTTTAACAACCAATTCAGAAAATTATGATGTTACAGTGAGGTCCCCGCTTGGATCTTCTGATCACTGTCTGATACAGGCCACCTGTCTATCACCTACCACACTTTCCCACTCTGAACCTGTTTTGGTGACTAAATGGCATTACGATAGGGCACACTGGGAGGGTCTTCAAGGTTTCTTTATGGATATTCCCTGGACCTCTTTCTTTTCTAATGATGCACACACCACCTTGAGCCACATACAAGATTTTGTAAAAATTGGAATGGAAACTTTTATTCCTCATCAAAAGTACAGTAAAAGATCTAATTCACCTAAATGGTTTCACCATAATTGTGCTAGAGTAACTGAACAAAAAGCAATAGCCTACAATGCATACACAAGATCAAAAACACATGAAGCCTTTAATTACTTTAGAAACATCAGAAATCATGCCAAAACTGTATTAAACCTAACTAAATCAAACTTTCTCCACAAGCAGGCAAATAAACTTCTAAATAATCCAAATGATAACAAAACATTTTGGTCTACTCTTAACTCATTCAAATCCAACTTCACTACTGCTTCATCCATTCCACCATTAAAATCTCCGACTGGCAATCTTGTAAGTGACCTACGAGGTAAAGCTAACCTTCTTGCGGATATTTTCTCCACCTTAGATGAAATAAATCAAGATGTCCCTGTACTTAATTTTAATTCGCCTGAAATTCCCTCAGTTAAGATCCACACCAGACATGTCAAAACTATTTTGCAGAATCTCTCAGTAGATAAGGCTCCTGGTCCAGATGAAATTCCTCCAATCGTTCTTAAGAATTGCTCCTTGGTGCTCGCTCGTGTATTGGCAAAAAATGTCCTCAAAATGTACTCACCTCATGCTTCCCAGTCCCCTGGAAAGAAGCAAACATCCATCCAGTTCCTAAAAAAGGTGCCTCTTCAGATCCATCAAACTACAGACCAATAGCTATAACTTCCACTCTTGGTAAAGTCTTTGAAATTATATTAAATAATCACATAATTAAGCATCTTGAGAATAATAAATCAATCAGTGATAGACAATATGGTTTTAGATGATGTCGATCAACTGCAGACATTCTTTGCCTTCTTACGCATCAAATCAACCAAGCTACAGACCAACATGGTGAAACACATACAATAGCACTGGATATATCAAAGGCATTTGATAGAGTCTGGCATCAATCCTTTTTGTCGAAGATGTCACACTACGGCCTAGCATCATTAGTTCCACTAATTTCTTCTTATCTTCATAACAGAAAAATATGTGTAATGGTAGATGGCCTTTATTCTCAATTTCACTCAATAAATGCTGGTGTTCCCCAGGCATCAGTTTTGGCCCCAACTCTGTTCCTCATTCATATCAATGATCTCATATCTACCACTCATAATCCAATACATTCCTACGCAGATGACTTAACACTCCACAGTTCCTTCACATTTACCAATTTTTTCACCCAACCCGATCTTATCAATTCAAAAATAAACACTGCAATTTCTCTGAACCGGGCCCTTTCTAGAATTAATGAATGGGGACAAAATAATCTATTTTCCTTTAATGCACAGAAAACCAAGTACATTCAATTTTCTAACCGACAGAATCTCACTGACTCCCATATATTTCTTAATGATGTAAATATTCCCACTTCCCCTAGTATTGACATTCTCGGTGTAACATTACCTACTAACTTGAGCTGGACACATTATGTTAGAATCATTGCTAAGAATGCCTCTAAAAAACTGGGACTCCTGTACAGAGTTCGAGAATTCTTCACTGACGAGCAGTTGGCCGTAATATATAAAAGTCATGTGCGTTCTCAGATGCATTACTGTTCACCTCTGTGGAGTGGAAGTGGAGTGGTTGCATTGAGGCAGTTGGACAAAATTCAAAATAAAGCTATTAGATTAATCAATAACCCTGTAATCACACAGGACCTTCCTATATTATCCATACGAAGAAACGTTGCATCCCTTGCATTATTCTACAGATATTTTCACAGCAATTGTTCCGAGGAACTTGCTTCAATTGTGCCGCCTCTCCACATCTTTCCCCGTAGAACTAGGGCAGCTGAGAGCGCCCATGAATTTACACTTTCTCCTCCACAATGCAGAACTTCTGCTTATCAAAATTCATTTATCCCTAGAACAACTACTCTTTGGAATTCACTTCCCTCGAGTTGCTTTCCACAAACTTACAATCTACAAAAGTTTAAATCCAGTTGTTTCAAACATTTTATGAATGGAGGATGCCTTTAGGCACATGGACCTTTTTGTTTTTTCTGTGTTTTTCCTTCCTCCGTTCATTGTCTCATAAAAAAAAAAAACAAAAAAACATGTGAACAATACTCAATACAAGGACGCACTGTGCCCCTGTAGAGAGCAAGTAGCTGTGCAGGGGTAAAGAACCCCTTGAGGCGGTTGACCATACCCTGCTTCTGGGAGGGTGCCTGAGCGAGACTGGTAATATGGTCTTTCCAAGTGAGAGCAGAAGAACCGAAAACATTGAGGGAAGGTGAAGGATTGATTTTTTTATTGTTGAAGAATAAGGGATAGTCCTCTAGAGGTTCCTGACGGGTAGTAAGATGGATAAATTGAGTTTTGGAAGCATTAAACGTAACAACGTTTTCTCTACCCCAATTGGAAATAGTAGCTAGATCAGATGATAAGCATTTTATGGCTTTATTACGTTTACGTTTGAGGGACTGCTGGCTGGGGCGTTCTGGAAAACTAATTGAGTGGTTTAAAGAAGAGTCGTCTGCATATGAATGGATGGGACTAGATGTACAGTTGAGAAGATCATTTATGAAAATTATAAAGTGAAAAGGAGATAGGACAGAACCCTGAGGAACACCGGAGTTGATAGGATTTGGAATTGAGCGACGGTGTCCACAACCGCAGCTATGGAATGGCCAGAAAGGAAATTGGAGACAAAGGCACAGATGGAGGGACAGAAACCGAAGGAGGGCAATTTGGAAATTAAAGATTTGTGCCAGACTCTATCGAAGGCCTTCGATATGTCTAGTGCAACAGAAAAAGTCTCACCGAAGTCCCGAAAGTTGGATGACCAAGAGTTAGTAAGATATGAAAGAAGATCATCAGTAGAGCAACCCTTAACCCGGGAACTGCGGGAAGACTCTTAAGAGTTCCCCCGGCGGACTGCAGGAAGACTCTTAAGAGTCAGAGAAAAAATAAATCAACTTTAAACATCGAAAAAAAAAAAACACCCAAACAAAATTTGCCCCTGGGCCATGCAAAATATCACTCCTCTACCTCCCCTCCTTCCCCGCCATCCTTCAGTTATCACCTATTTTCCCTGTTATTCCCTTATTCTGAGGTATATTTTCGTGCTAACATTAGCGAGTTGCAAGCAGGGCATTGACATCACTGTTAGCAAGCGAGTGCAAGAGAGACAGAGAGAGTATCGATCGACTGTGTCTCAGTGGCCTTGGGGGAAATTGGCGGGAAAAGCAGGTTGCCTCACCCATACATTATATAACTCGCGGCCTGTATCTCCGATTTTGACCATCCAAACGCTGTTTTCACTCGTTTTATTGTTGTTTCAGGTTAATACCTTTATAATCAACCCATTATAGGCGCGTATGGATAAGTATTAATGCTATATATGGTAAAATGAATATTTTAGTGATGGAAACAGCTCAAATACGTCAGCACAGGCAGAGGTGTCTAATTACCCCCATGCGCACTTCTTAGGTTAAGGAAGCCATACTGGTGATCTGAGAGCAGATTATGAGAAGAGAAATTCTTAAGAAATTTGGAAGAAGTGATGGTTGTGCCATCAGAGTCGAAAAGGGGAGGGAATGACGAGGAAGAAAAGTTGTTGGAGAGTTTTTTGGCCAGATGCCAGAATTTCCAGAAAGCCTGGGAAGAGCTAGAGTTGGATAGTTCAGTGCATTTATTATTGATGAAAGAGTGCTTGGCAAGTCGCAGAACAGATTTGGCTTGATTCCGGGCAGAAACATATGAAGAATGAGATTCTTGAGTTTTAAGGCATTGGTACCGTTTGAATGCTTCCTCCTTGTTGTGGACAGCAGTAGAACAAGCGTGAGTAAACCAAGATTTTTTTGCATTAGACAGAGAGAAAGAAAATGGAATGTACGCTTCCATGCCCGAGAGGATTACCTAGGTAATGCGTTCAGCAATCTCCGAGGGTCCTCGGCCACTGAAGCAGAAGTCATTCCATGGGAAATCAAAGAAGTACTGCCGGAGAGCCTCCCAGTTGGCAGCGCCAAAGTGCCACAAGCGCCGCTGGCTGTGAGGATCGGATGGCCGTACTGAAGAGATAGGACAGGTGACGGAGATAAGTTTATGGTCAGAGGAGCCCAAAGGAGAGAAAAGATTAACAGTTTAAGAAGAAGGGTTAGCAGTCAGAAATAAGTCAAGAATGTTGGGCCGATCTCCGAAGCGATCCGGGATACAGGGGGGTTGCTGGACCAGCTGCTCTAGGTCATTTATGATAGAAAAGCCCTAGGCTTGTTCACCAGGTTTGTCAGTAAAGTGAGAGGAGAGCCATTGACGATGGTGAACGTTGAAATCTCCTAAATGGAGATTTCAGAGAAGGGAGAGATAGATAGAATGTGTTCCACTTTAGAGTTTAGATAGTCGAAGAATTTGGGAAAGTCGGTAAAGTTAGGGGAAAGACAGAGAGCACAGAAATATTTAGTTTGAGAATGACAGGATAGTTTAAGCCATAGAGTTGAGAATTCAGAGGAGCCGAATTCAGGAACACGAGGGCAAGTGAGTTTGTTGTGCACGTATGCACAACATCCGCCTCTGGCTTTGACACTAGGATAGATAAAGTAGGATGATACAGAGAAGGGGCTGCTGGCAGTTGCTTCAGACACCTGAGTTTCGGTGAGAAAAAGAAGATCAGGTTAGGAGGAGGAGAGATGGTGTTCGATAGAAAATTAGAGGAAAGGCTGCGAATATTGCAAAAGTTGATAATAAGAGTGACAGGCCGTGGTCCAAAGCATTTAGAGGGGTCGTCAGGGGAAGGTCGGGCATGTGTGGGGGTATTTATGTCCCCCCCCACTTCCCCCCCCCCCCCCTTGGGACTCCGAGGCTGGGCCTTTGTTCATAATTTTTTGTTTCTAATAATTATGAAGGAGGAAGTGTGGTGTGCATGTTAAGTGTAGTGAAGTAGATAGGAGGAGGAGGGCTTTGTGAGAGCATGTGTAAGTGAGGCACAAAGGGAATCAGTAAAAGAGGCCAAGCAACTGAAACAGGAGTTCCAGCGATTCCTTATCAAATGCCCACAGCCCCTCCTGTGTATAGCCATGTTCGATTGGTGCCTACAATCTACCCCCCTTCCCCCTCTTAGTCGCCTTGTACGACACGGAGTAGGATGCGTGGGGGCATATTCTTTTTTTCCTCCACCATAAGATGGAGGCCCCATTACCCCCAGGGGGTGCATGTTTTTTTCGCTCTGAAATTAGTAAGATCACTCACCCCCATCATCTTTTAGATTATGACCCATAGATGGCGTAGCTTGATGAGAAGGAGAGGGAGGGGACACTGTAGGGAAGGAGGTGTGCTCGTTGGCCCGGTTTACAGGATAGGATCCAATGGGAGGGTATGAGGATGAATTGTTACAAGTGTTTTCAATCATAATGGTTTATAGTTATCCACCCTTCGCTGTTAGTTAGTACATTCACTCATAACAAATTATGAAACCCCACGTGAATGCGTCAAGTAAAATGTATTGTTTTTCGCTTGGTACCCCTTAACCTTTAAACGGCGAATCTATGGTATTTGAAAGTGCCCGCCAGGCGAGGATTATTTGATACATTCCCGACTAAAATTGTCATTATCTGATAAATATAGTTATTACTTATTCATATGCACCTATTTTACGTTTAATATGAAAATATTAATATGCAACAGCAATAAAACAAGTGGGAATAGTATTTGGGGGGGTGAAAAAAACAAAATATTGCCGACCGGTTCATTCATGAGAGCAGAGCCGGCGCAGCACACACTCTCCCTCTCTCACTTATCGATCGACACTGACGCCTTGTAAGTGAAGTCTCTCTCTTGCCACGATCTCGATATGCCTCCCTTTCAACCTTGAAACCGGGTGGGGGATATTGGCGTGGAAAATAAACCGATATACAAGGGAATAAGAGGAAAAATAGGTGATCAATGAAGGGGGGGGCTGCTTGGACACATGTGGAAGAGTGATAGAAGGTATGGAAGAGAATTGTCACACATAATCACATATTCCTTTGTTTTGAGTGTCACTGGGGTCTTTTAACAGTTTTTTTTTTTAGGCCTTGGATCTTAACACTAGATTAGCGGGCTATCGGTTTATTTATATGTACCGCCCAGCGGGGTGTTTTTAGCCAAAATAGGGCTGTTTACATGATCATTTTCATGCCTAAATAAGACCCAGAGCGTAAAACAAGTATCTATCCCTGAAAGGGCATAAACAGAGCTTTCCAATGACACCATAACGATCCTTTTATGACGGCTAGTTTTCTTGCAACAACCGCGCAACGCGAGTGCAAAAAGCATGTAATTCGGTACTTTCCCCATACAATTCAGTATGTAGCGAGTGAGAGAGGGAGGGAGGAGGTGGGATTCGTGTCAGTAGGTTTGCCGCGGTGGTCTGGAGCAGTCATACGCTCGCTACTCTCCTGCCACCACTTGTCTCTCTCTCTCAGCAACATTACGTGCTGAAATTGCCACACGACCTATGTCGCGCGCCGCCAGATAGTCCAGATTTATTATACTCGACTTATGTTGCGCGCCGACACTTAGGGGTTAATAGTCTCGTCGCCTTCGCCCAGTAAAACCTCTTAAGAGTCTCAGTGCCATTCCCGGGTTAAGACTGGATACCAGCCAGAGTAAGGGAAGGGACAGGGGGGTGTTAGAGAGGTCCAAATAGGAGGGTGTAGAAGCAGGGTAGTATGGTAGTTACCGTACCCCCACTTTTACCTCTAAACTAATACAGTTATTATTTATTTGCCTTGGTTATATTTGTTATGTGTTATAAGAATTCCTACTGAATATTTTAAATATTCTGTAGTTTACTTCCATTCTCTTAAATATTATTCCTGAATGTATATTTAATATTCCCTATAATCACTATGTCCATTTTTTTATCTGTATAATGTTTGTCTTCGTATAATGCTTTGTGTTTAGAACGTGGCAGTCAGCTATTCCTTCCTAAATCAATCCTACGATTACCTTACTTCAAAGTACTTTACGCCTTACGAGCGGGCCCGTCAGTAACTTCTACTACCCGCCAAGCGGGTGGTTTTACCCTAAACGACCTTGTTTCCGTGCTCTTTTTCATGCATAAACAAGAGCCAGAGCGTAATACAATTATGTATCCCTGAAAGGGCGTACATTGAGCTTTCCAATGACACCAGAACCATCCTTCTACGACCACGCGTTCTCTTGCAACGATCGTGCAAGACGAGTGCAAAATCTCTAAAATACGGTAATTTCCTTACATAATTCCCTGTGTAGCGAGGCAGTGATTGTGGGTGTGTGTGGAGTAAACGTCTGTAGTCGTGCGGGACCCGTGCCGAGCGGTCATGAGCCGACCTACGCTCCTCCACCCGCTCGTCTCTCTCTCAGAGCCATTATTGCTCAAAAATTGCACACGGTCTTAAGTCGGGCCCCGCCACATAGTCCTTGGTTCTCTAGACCGACTTAAGGCGGGCCCCGCTAAACAAGGGTTAATTTGTATACAATAAGCCTACTTGGTTTAATTAGATGAGCTTTAGACAAAGACAAGGTTGGATATAGTGTTGGCTTACAGAATATATAAATACACTAGAACGGCACTTGGTAGAGTGTCTACGCTGGCTGGTTCTTTATCATTAATATGATAGACCTACTTTTTCTTCTAGATCTGGGTTCTGGGATATATTCGGGATCGCCTCCTAATTTGAATCATTTCTTCCATGGTGCATATCCTATCTTCCTACCAACTTTCATGCAAATAACTTTTATTATAACACTCCACCTTTTCAAGATTTGGTATAAAGGTTCGCCTTTCAGCAAATTATATAGTGAGACCTTTCTATGTTATATGTTTATATAGATGCCAAAAATCAGTTCATCATCTTGATAATTAAGGATATATGTAGATAACCGTGGGTTTCTCCTAATGGCGAATGCCAGTTTTGTCTCCAGAGTGACACAGGACATTTGGTGGTCCATACCAATCTGAATGTCAACTTGCAGCTATCATTATCATAACAAATAACCCGGCTTATAATTTAAATTACCATATCCACCCACCTCCTCTGATGCTCTTGATTAATAAGAACAACAAAACTAACCAGAGATTCGACCGTTTCTTTCTGCATTCCGCCGTAGGTATATATTCAAACGGTGAATGCAAGTTATATATTGTATCAGATCAGGTAAATGCAAGTAATATAATGTTTCAGAGAGGTGAGAAGACAATAAGCGTCAAGCGTATAGTGAAGAAGAGGAAAGTAGAAGGAAAAAAGAAGGTGGTTGACAGAAAAGAGAATACAAAACAAAAACATGGATGGCAAATATGGCAAAATAAGCGAACTTAAATAATGTGGAATTTGCAGATGGTCTTCTAAATGTATTCATTCCAAATACACACACACATACCCACACACACACACACACACACAGTTACACAGATACTCAGACAACACAAACCTTGCGGTCCCAACTGGGTGGTCTGGCCTTAATACTACTAGACAGGGACAGTTTATAGTGGAAGAATAGGACAGTAAAGTCGACGGCTCTCTACCCACCCTCCGCTCCCTCCGGCTAAAAAGCCGTACCGGAAAATAGGATGAAGTGTAACATTATGGGTCAGGAAATGCCCACAAAGAAAGTATTTATAGAGTATAGAAAGAAATTAGTTTGAAAGAAAAATTACACATGCCTACTGATTAATTCATATAAATCCAATCTTCATCAGGTGATGGTCGTCTTTTCTTAAGCGTATCTGAGATGCGGCACGAGAAAGAATGAGCAAATCCAAGCAGCAAAGCATGGCCGTCACCAGCTGCAACATCCGAGCAACCAATGGGATTGCTACCATAAAAGAAAGGAGTGCAGCCGAATCATCCGGGTACCAAAATGGTGACCAATTAGACGGAGAAGGAACCACAGTCCCTATAACGGCCGCAACGTCCAAAGAGAACGGACGGCATTCCACAAAAACACTGGGCAGCCATCTTGCATCAAAAAAGTTTGAACCTCAATTGCAGCCCTTACACCAGCCCGAACCTTACCAGATTCCACTTACAAGACCAATCCAAGGGCGTGCACCAGCAGGGACCAAGAAAAACCCGATCTGCCACAGAATTCATCACAAAAACGATGACTAAGTGAACCGCACGTGGACGGAGTCACCCATGATGCTTCAACACTTTCCTTGCATCGTAACGTAGCAACACAACACCAAATCACGCCCATAGTGGGGAGATTGTAGGCACCAATCGATTAATGGTAGGCCCAGGTGAGGCTATAGGCATGTGATAAGGAGCCGCTGGAACTCCTGTTTCATTTGCTTGGCCTCTCTTACTGATTTTCTTTGTGCCTCATTTACACTGAGACTAATCCAGCTAGCTCTCACAAACACCTCCTCCTATCCACTTCACTACACTAAACATGCACACCACACTCCATTCTTCCACACCAAAATTTAAAAAAATTATGAACTTCAGCCCAGCCTCAGACTCCCCAGGGGGGGGGGGGGGATTGACTACTCCTATTAATTATCTGGACCTCGGCCTGTTACTCTTTCTATTAACTTCTGCAACATTCGCAGACTTTCCTCTAATTTTCCCTCTGTTGAACACCATCTCACCTCCTACAAACCTGATCTTGTTTTCCTCACCGAAAGTCAGGTGTCTGAAGCAACTACCAGCAGCCCCTTCTGGGTATCCTCCTACTTTCTCTATCCTAGTTTCAAAGCAAAAGGCGTATGTTGTGCCTACATGCACAACAAACTCACTTGCTCTCGTGTTCCCGATTTCGACTACTCTGAATTCTCAACTTTATGGCTCAAACTTTCCTGTCATTTTCTTACTAAATATTTCTGTGCTGTCTGTCTTTCCCCTAACTCTACCGACTTTCCCAAAATCTTTGACTATCTAATCTCTACAGTGGAACACATTCTATCCATTTCTCCTTTCTCAGAAATCTCCATCTTAGGAGATTTCAACTTTCACCATCGCCAATGACTCTCCTCTCACACTACTGACCAACCTGGTGAACAAGCCTACATCTTTTCTATCCTAAGTGACCTAGAGCAGTTAGTTCAGCAACCCACCCATATCCTGGATCGCCTCGGAGATCGGCCCAACATTCATGACTTGTTTCTAAATCTGTTCTTCGACTTACCAAGCACTCTTTCATCAATATTATATGCACTGAACTATCCAACTCTAGCTCTTCCCAAGCTTTCTGGCATCTAGCCAAAAACCTCTCCAACAACTTTTCTTCCTTGTCTTTCCCTCCCCTTTTCCACTCTGATGGCACAACCATCACTTCTTCCTCTGACACAGCTGAACTCTTTGCTCAAACGTTTGCCAGAAACTCTACCTTGGATGATTCCGGTGCTATTCCTCCCTCTCCACCCCCCTCTCTCCTACTTGTGACTAATATCCTAATATCTTCTAAAGATGTACTTTCTGCCCTCTATGGGGTTAATACTAAGAAGGCGTACAGTCCGGACGGTGTTTCTCCTGTTGTACTTAAAAACTGTGCTTCCGTGCTGACCCCCTGCCTAGGCAAACTCTTTCATCTCTGTCTCGCCTCCAACGTCTTTCCTTCTTGCTGGAACTTTGCTCTCATTCAACCTGTCCCAAAGAAGGGTTACCGCTCTCAACCCTCCAACTATCGTCCAATTGCTCTCATCTCTTGTATCACTAAAGTTTTTGAAAATATTCTGGCTTCCAAATTTCGTAAGCATTTCTCTTCTCATAATCTGCTCTCAGATCGCCAGTATGGCTTCATTAAGGGTCGGACTACTGGTGATCTTCTTTCATATCTTACTAACTCTTGGTCATCCAACTTTTGGGACTTCGGTGAGACTTTTTCTGTTGCACTACACATATCGAAGGCCTTCGATAGAGTCTGGCACAAATCTTTAATTTCCAAACTGCCCTCCTTCGGTTTCTGTCCCTCCATCTGTGCCTTTGTCTCTAATTTCCTTTCCGGCCGTTCCATAGCTGCGGTTGTGGACGGCCATCACTCATTTCCACATCCTATCTACTCCGGTGTTCCTCAGGGTTCTGTCCTATCTCCTATTCTGTTTCTTTTATTCACAAATTATCTTTTCAACTGTACATCCAGTCCCATCCATTCATATGCAGACGACTCTACTTTACACCACTCAATTAATTTTCCAGAACGCCCCAGCCAGCAATCCCTCAAAAGAAAAGGTAATGAAGCCATAAAATGCCTATCTTCTGATCTAGCTACTATTTCCAATTGGGGTAGAGAAAACCTTGTTGCATTTAATGCTTCCAAAACTCAATTTATCCATCTTACTACCCGTCAGGAACCTCCAGAGGACTATCCCTTATTCTTCAACAATACAAAAATCAACCCTTCATCTTCCCTCAATGTTCTCGGTGTCTCTTTTTCTTCAGCTCTCACTTGGAAAGACCATATTACCAGTCTCGCTAAGGCAGCCTCCCATAAGCTGGGTGTGCTCAACCACCTCAAGGGGTTCTTTACTCCTGCGCAGCTTCTTGCTCTGTACAGGGGCACAGTGCGTCCTTGTATTGAGTATTGTTCACATGTGTGGGGAGGATTCTCTCACACCGCACTCCTAGATAAAGTAGAAAGGAAAGCCTTTCGTACCATTAACTCCCGTCCACTCACCAACTCCCTGCAATCTCTCTCTCTTCACCGCAATGTTGCATCTCTCTCGCTATTTTATCGCTACTACAATAATCAGTGTTCCTCGGAGCTTTTCCAGTGTATACCACCTCCTCTACGTAGGGTACGTAGTACCCACTTTGCAACACAATGCCACCCCTACTCTGTGCAACTTTCTAACCCAAGAATTAAGCGTTATTCTCAGACTTTCTTCTATTCAACTGCTGAGATCTGGAACTCTCTCCCAAAATCAGTCTTTCCCTCTTCCTATGACTTAGATTGCTTCAAACTCTGTGTGTCCAGGCATTTTAGCTCGAACGTCCCTTGATTTCGGCCCTGTCACTCTTTGGAATCTGGGGGAGGCACTCGCTGCAGGCAGTTATGCCTTTTGTCTCCCTCGTGCACATAGAAAAAAATATATAATTTCCTATTGGCATTGGGTCCTAAACGTAACCATGTCCTTATTTTATATTACATAAACATGATTCGTTTTAATATACATGTTGACTCTTAGCTAAATTAGTCAATATATATCCTATTAACATTATACTATAAATAACGAAAGTAAAAAGGACAAAGCACCCTAAGATTCCATAGACTGTAGACCTTTACATTATGATTGACAATAAATCACTATACCCTTGTTACCTTGTACCACAAACGTCCAACCAAATTAATACATTATGCATTGGCCTATATTTACAAAGGCCCTTAGAAAGCTTGCACACCGATAATATGGACAAAATCTTGCTTTGGGACACAAAATCAGTGCCTAACTAAACATTATATATAACCATCTATAGTATTAGGGTGCAAAGGCGGCAGTACGTGTGAAGAATGAGCAGAGCGAGTTCTTTGGCCTGAATGTTTGGTTGAAAAAGGGGTGTGTGATGTCCCGGTGGTTGTTTACTGTATATATGGATGGAGTCATGAAAGAAATACTAGGAAGAGCAGTGGATGTTGGTGTATCGCTGAAAAGGGAGGGAAATGAGTGGAAGCTGTCTATACTGCTGTTTGCGGATGATACAGTTCTGATGAGCGATAATGAATGGGAGTTGCAGAGTCTGGTAAATGAGTTTGGAACAGTGTGCGATAAACGGAATTTGAATGTAAATGATGGGAAGAGCAAGGTTACGGTCTTCGAAAGGGGTGAAGTCACAGAGTGTGAGGTGAAGTTGAACGGTCAGGCTATGGAGATCGTCAGCTCTTTTAAGTATCTGGGCAGTGTGTTGAGTATAGATGGGACTATGGATGAAGAAGTGCGGGAGAGGGTGCAACAGGGGAAGAGGGTTGTAGGAACGTTGAAAGCAGTAATAAGAAATAGGATGGCCAGTATGGAAGTGAAGAAGTCTTTGCATGACAGTGTGGTGATCCCGACACTAACTTACGGAAGCGAAGCGTGAACGTTCGGGAAGAGACTCAGACCAAGAGTGAGAGCGGTGGAAATTAGTTACTTGAGAAGTGCGTGCGGAGTTACATGGAGGGATAGACAGACAAATGAGGAAGTAAGAAGGAGGTGTGTTGTGGAGGTAGATGTGCTGGAAAGTGTGAAGCGGAACAACTTGAGATGGTTCGGCCATATGGAACGTATGGAAAGCAAGAGAATGACTAAGAGGGTGTAAAAGAACGAGGTGGAAAGGCAGAGAGGGAGAGGTGCACTGAAGGAGAGGTGGAAGGATGGAGTGAGGAAGTATATGAATGAAGATGGTGCTGGTTGGGAGGAGGGGCGTCGACTTACTGGGAACAGAGGTGCATGGGGGCGGTTCGTTCGTGGCCACCCCTTCGGGGATCATGGCGTCAGGCAATAGATATATAGATAGTAACGATATACAAACTAAAGGCATTAAAAACAAAACAAAAATCTGTACCTTGGCTTCAGGTTCTAAGCAAGCAACGCCGGACTCAGCTTCTTCTTGGGTAAAGGACCCGCACTCAGCTCATCAGCTGAGTTACACAAACATAAACAATGCGACCACCGAGAATTCTAGTGTGAATAAATTACATTCATTGTTGTTTTCGGATATTTGATTAATACAAGGAAGTTAATGATTTCAGTATTTACAAATTAGAAATCAGTTAGACGAGAAGTTTTTGAAACTTATAATAATAATAATAATAATAATAATCTACTGCTATATACAATTAAGACGTGAAATACAGAAAACGGCCTCAAAATTAGGGTAAGTGCATGGGTAACTATGCTGTTTACGCAATGACAAAGATAGGGCAAAACGTCTTGCTTAAAAATTGACATTTTCATTGAAATGTTTGCACAGTCCGTATTAAATTTCACAATATATATACCGGTATATATATATATATATATATATATTGTTGTACTTAAATTTCTAAGTTCAAGCACACTACTAATGTGGGGGAATAATTCGACAGTTATATGGGTTTTGTATACTTTATTTAACAGCCCAAACTCCTAAGCTAATACGAGTCCAGTAACCAACTTCCTGTTCGGGTCAAAATGGGTTCAATACACGAATTGAATAGTTCATCGACCCGCGATAGATAGCACTTTGGAACTCGAAAGCTCCCGTTACCATCTATTTGGATTCCCGCTATTCAGGAAATGACTCACTTCAACTTAGATCCATTGTAGGTTACCAGACGGAACTTATAATGTTTACCGTGCCCTCCGATGTCTAACTGCGAGACCAGGGCTTCTCTGACAAAAGACTATCATGTATAAATCTTAATCATAAATGCTACTACCTAAATATGAAAACAATTACCGAGCCCCTGTATGTCTATTACTAATATAAGACCAGGACGTTACAAACATAAACCCTCCTAGTATAATATAATACCTAAATATATCACCGGCCCGTAGACCACTTAATTCACCCGGACTATATCCTCTTCATCTCACAACCCCTTTTACAATTGGACGTGTGGTCCGTTACACCTGAACATAATTTCTCTTCACACCATATAATAATGTCTTATCCTTTATAAAATACAGACCCGTAGGTCATTTACTTCTCCACGTAGGACACACTCTTTATCTCACAACCCCCTTTACCACATTTGAACGCGTAGCCCGTTACACCTGAACACAAACCCTCTAAGTACAAAATAATATCTTCACCCTAATACAATACAGACCTGTAGGTCATCTAAGTCTCCACGTAAGATATAATCTTTATCCTTTAACAATATTGAACGCTTAATCCGTTACGCTTATTCTCGGATACGTACATAATATCTTAACGCAATAGCTACGTCCTTACTTTAAGACAAATTCCAAGATTCTACTTTAGGCTTATTCTCTATTGCCGCTCAACCGACGGAATACCAATTAACAAGAATAGTGATTCAGTTTCCTTTACACAATCAGATATGGTACAATACTCGGACTAGTGTCCTTCACATTCGGACTGGTGTCCTTTCTATATATATTTCCCTAAGCTGAAGCTAATCTATCTGCAACTATCTTTTATTCCCACTGAACCTCATAGTTGCTTAACTATTTCAAATCTCATTCCCTCTTACGTTAATTAAATCTGTTCCTATAAGATCCTATCTATTTGGTAGCTAATGGCATGGAGCCTTCTCTATCAATAACCACTAATACACTGTGAACACATCATCCATTTATTTTGTTTCATAAGTCTAGTCTATTTCTTTTTAGTTTGTTCTATAAGAACACATTAATTATTAAGAGGAACCACTGGGTTTGTCAATATCATCTCTCTCTTTCTCTTTTTCTCTTGCGGACCCAATATGGGTCCTTGATAAAATAGATAAATCTGCTTGCTGCCACACAGGATCAATTACCACCTCAGGGCTGGCCAGTAGTGGTCCTGGAAACAGTCACTCCCATCTACTACCTGTTGCCCCTCTTGAATTGCTTGGCTACAGGTGTGTACACCAGCAATGTGACGACAGGCGGAGGAATATTGAAGGTGTAATCTCCTCGTAGGTGAGAGTGAGGCCAGGCCCGAGGGAGTATTCACGGGAACTGTTGAGGTGGGCTGGAAGGCTGTAGTAGGGTAAGCCAAGTTTCCTGAAGTGCCCGGGGAAGAAAGAGAGGCTGGGCTGTGGCTAGTTGCCCCAGTGGTGCCCGTTGCTTGAGTGATTCTCGTGCTCCTCCCCCCCTTAATATAGGCCTGCCGCCCGGCACGAGGCATGCCTTGGGGCGCTGTAATTGGCTGGCTCGCACGTGGGGCTAGCTGCGGCTTGGCACGCGCGAGCTGCACATTTAACTTTGTCTCCTCGGCTTCTTTCTCTCCATAGTATGTCCCAGGAAGTCGATTGCAATTGTCCTTTCTCGGCTTACGGGAGTATAGGGCTGGCATTGATTTATTTGACATTTTTTTTTTTTTTTTTTTTTTTTTTTTTTTTACGAGACAATGAACGGAGGAAGGAAAAACACAGATAAAACAAAAAGGTCCATGTGCCTAAAGGCATCCTCCATTCATAAAATGTTTGTAACAACTGGATTTAAACATTTGTAGATTGTAAGTTTGTGGAAAGCAATTCGAGGGAAGTGAATTCCAAAGAGTAGTAGCTCTGGGGATAAATGAATTCTGATAAGCAGAAGTTCTGCATTGTGGAGGAGAAAGTGTAAATTCATGGGCGCTCTCAGCTGCCCTAGTTCTACGGGGAAAGATGTGGCGAGGCGGCACAATTGAAGCAAGTTCCTCGGAACAATTGCTGTGAAAATATCTGTAGAATAATGCAAGGGATGCAACGTTTCTTCGTATGGATAATGTAGGAAGGTCCTTTGTGATTACAGGGTTACTGATTAATCTAATAGCTTTATTTTGAATTGTGTCCAACTGCCTCAATGCAACCACTCCACTTCCACCCCACAGAGGTGAACAGTAATCCATCTGAGAACGCACATGACTTTTATATATCACGGCCAACTGCTCGTCAGTGAAGAATTCTAGAACTCTGTACAGGAGTCCCAGTTTTTTAGAGGCATTCTTAGCAATGCTTCTAACATAATGTGTCCAGCTCAAGTTAGTAGTTAATGTTACACCGAGAATGTCAATACTAGGGGAAGTGGGAATATTTACATCATTAAAAAATATATGGGAGTCAGTGAGATTCTGTCGGTTAGAAAATTGAATGTACTTGGTTTTCTGTGCATTAAAGGAAACTAGATTCTTTTGTCCCCATCCATTAATTCTAGAAAGGTCCTGGTTCAGAGAAATTGCTGTGTTTATTTTTGAATTTATAAGATCGGGTTGGGTGAAAGAATTGGTAAATGTGAAGGAACTGTGGAGTGTTGAGTCATCTGCATAGGAATGTATTGGATTATGAGTGGTAGATATGAGATCATTGATATGAATGAGGAACAGAATTGGGGCCAAAACTGATCCCTGGGGAACACCAGCATTTATTGAGTGAAATTGAGAATAAAGGCCATCTACCATTACACATATTTTTCTGTTATGAAGATAAGAAGAAATTAGTGGAACTAATGATGCAAGGCCGTAGTGTGACATCTTCGACAATAAGGATTGATGCCAGACTCTATCAAATACCTTTGATATATCCAGTGCTATTGTATGTGTTTCACCATGTTGGTCTGTAGCTTGGTTGATTTGATGCGTAAGTATTACACTCCGAAGGGACGGCCTGTGGAGAGAGCGAGAACGAGTTTTGGGACAAGGCTGTACGGGCATATTTCGGCTCCGACAATGGAGCCTTTTGATTGGCGGAGCGAGGAGGTGTGTAGACGGTGGAAGTCATGCCCGGAATGTCAACGTTATCTGGCCAAAAGGAGCATGCTGATTGGCCGGCCGTCTTTCTACTTTATCATCTTCTACTAAATCAAGGCGAGCTCCTGATTTCCGTAATACTACTCCCTTATAGTCGTTGTCATCGCTCTGCCACTCCACCATTCCACCATGTTGGCAGATACACTTGTGTAGTTGTACTGCTGGATTCTGGTTCCCAACCGTTGTTTTAGCTAACAAAATTTGCCCCGGCTTACTGAGGAATTGTTTCAAAGCTCGGGTGGTCTGCACTCTTTGCCCTTTTCCGTCGACTATGGGTATTAGTCGACGGAGCTGGTATTGAGGGTCAGTTGGGAGAGGCATGGTGCCTTTCAACTGGCAAGCTCGCGCCTCGGGAGTCCTATTAATAGCCTCGTCTGGGTACCTTATTGGTGGACGGCTAATTCTACCACTTTGTGTAATGGTTTCCGTGGGGCCTATTGGCTGAGTGTTCTCCGGAAAGCCTGTCGGTTGGTTCTCTCGTGTTTTATTAAACTTAGGTGCCGACGAGTCCAGTGGAGTCTCTTTGCTTACTTCTGCCCGAAAGTTTTCTTCTTCACTACTTAGAGTTTCATAAAAATCTCCCGGGGTAACTGAAACTTCGCTGTCTGGGACCGTAGACTTATCGTCGCGGGTGCGTCTAGAATGTTCCCTCTCTCCAGTCGTAATACGTACGCTCCTCGGCTTCTTCGACCCCCTCTGGCTCTGAAAGACTCTTGTTTTGCTTACTAATGAAGGACCACCAGAACGGGAATACCTCAGTATCTTTACCTCTCAAATTATTACCTTCCCGGCTGCGACCACTTGAGCAATTATTTGGGATATCTGCCCCAGATTCTATTTCTCCCTCACTTTCTTCCCCCTACTCCAGTCGCTCAGGTCTGTGGGTAAAATACCCTCGTACCTTTTGGTATGGCGGATGTGCATAGCCGACACAATACCACCGTGATGTACATACAGCACCTGATATGGCCCGTTTATTTCTACAATCCTCGTATTTCTCCTCTAGTTTCCCCGTTCGGGTGGGATTATGTCTCTTCGCCAGAATATATTCCCCCCGGAAATATGGGTTAAGATTAAGTTTAGTAGGCTGTTGTTGCGTCACATGAGTATGAATTTGTCGTCTTCGCCCCCCCTTTTCTCTCAGATACTGTTCCGGTTGTGAGTATTTGGTGGAATGAATGGGATAGGAAAATAATCGTTCCTGAGGCAATTCTGGAGCGACTCCGAAAATAATTTCGTAAGGAGAATACCCAGTAGTTCTACAAATCGTGGTATTTACTCCCCAAACAATTTCGGGCAGTAGTTCCGGCCAGCTTCGGGAATTTTCTTCCCCCTTGGAGCTCAGACTGGCCCGGACACAGTTAGCTAGTACCCTATGGTTCCTTTCACACACAGCGTTCCCTTGGGGATGATATGGAGACGTGTGTTGGATCTGGTAGCCCAAGGTATCCCCCAAGTGCTGCCAAATTTCATTATTAAACTCTTTCCCTGTATCACTCAGAATGCAGCCCAGGATACCATACACAAAGATGACTTTCTCCAAGATAACCTTAGCCACGGTTTCGGCTCTCTTGTCCGAGATGGCACAAGCAACCGTATACTTGGAGAAGACGCCAACACAGGTCAAAATGTACCTTTTGTTCGTCTGTCGGGGTAGAGGTCACATAATGTCCACCGATAATTTCTCCCACGGTTTCCCTGCCAGAATATGTCCAGGCGACTGTTTAGGTCCTCGGCCACCTTTCTCTCTCTGACTACCCAAACAATTTTGAATGACTTCCTTGACAATTTGGTCAGCTCTCTCAGCTCTTGAGGTCCAGAGGCCTCAACGATAAACGTAATAAAGCCATAGAATTCTTAAATTCTGATCTAAATATTATTTCCAATTGGGGCAGAGAAAACCTTCTTAACTTTAATGCTTCCAAAACCCAATTTCTCCATCTATCTACCCGTCAGGATCTCCCAGCGGACTATCCCTTATTCTTCAACAATACAAAAATCAACCCTTCATCTTCTCTCAATATTCTTGGTGTCTCTTTTTCTTCTGCTCTCATTTGGAAGGACCATATTACCAGTCTTGCTAAGGCAACCTCCCAGAAGCTGGGTGTGCTCAACCGCCTTAGGGGGTTCTTTTCCCCTGCACAGCTTCTTGCTCTGTACAGGGGCATAGTGCGCCCTTGTATTGAGTATTGTTCACATGTGTGGGGAGGCTCCTCTCACACCGCTCTCCTAGACAAAGTTGAAAGGAAGACCTTTCGTATCATTAACTACCGTCCGCTCACCAACTCTCTGCAATCTCTCTCTCTCCGCCGCAATGTTGCATCTCTCTCGCTATTCTATCGCTACTATAATAATCAGTGTTCCTCAGAGCTATCCCAGTGCATACCACCTCCTTTACGTAGAGCACGTGGTACCCGTCTTGCAACTCAATCCCACCCCTACTCTGTGCAACTCTCCAACCAAAGAGAGAAACGTTACTCTCAAACTTTCTTCTACTCAACAGCTGAGCTCTGGAACTCTCTCCCAGAATCAGTCTTTCCCTCTTCCTATGACTTAAATTGCTTCAAACTCTGTGTGTCCAGGCATTTTGGCTCGAACGTCCCTTGATTTTGGCCTTGTCACTCTTTCAACTATGGGGGAGGCACTCGCTATAGGCAGTTATGCCTTTTGCCTCCCTCAATCACGTAAAAAAAAAAAAAAAAAAAAAAAAAAAAAAAAGTACCTTTCATTAAATTGCTTCAGGACTCGAGACTGTCCATAATGAGCCCCCCTCCCCTCTTGACCGTGAAGGATTTGTATCATGTGTTTGGCCTCAAGATAGTCTAACACCACCCGATCCTTGGAATCCCTCCAGGCTCCCTCGGAACATTTTAACTTGTCTCTACACCCCGGATTAGTCTGTTCCTGGCCAGGTGAAGTGGGTTGAACGGAGGGTACCGGTAATCTAGATAGGCCATCGGCGTTAGTGTGCAATTTTCGCGGTCTATGTCAACTTCCTAGGAATATTCCTCCAAGATCCCCTTCCACCTAACAAATAAACCCATCTTCCGTTTTCATTTTTCGGAGCCATTGCAAACTGTGGTGGTCCGTGATAACTTCGAAATGGACCCCGGCTAAATAGGAACGGAAATACTGCACAGCCCAAACTAGAGCCAGACATTCCTTTTTGGTAACGCTGTAATTCTTCTCGCCCTTGTTCAGCGTCCGGCTGGCGCATGCCACTATGCCCTCTTTCTCGTCAACTTTCTGAGCCAGTACAGCGCCTAGTCCTTCATCGGAAGCATCGGTATATAATTAAAAGGGCTTGGTAAAGTCGGGGTGACAGACTATAGGGTTAGAAGTGAGTTTTTCCTTCAAGTGATCAAAAGCTGTATGGCAACTCTGATCCCAGTCAAACTTCCGCCCTTTTTCCAATCTCTTGGTCATGGGTCGAGCAATTTTCGAGAAATTGGGTATTAATATCCAATAATAGGAAGCCATCCCCAGAAACGCTCGGATCCCTTTAACAGTGGTAGGGGGTGTAATCTCTGCGATAGCTTTGACCTTGAGGGGGTCCGGTTGGATAACTTTGTTTGAAACTACATGCCCTAGGTATGCCACCTCGCATGCCCCTAGTTGGCATTTAGAAGGCTTCAATTTTAGTTCCGCCCTTCTGATTATCTCCAAAACCTTTTGTAGTCGGTTAATATGTTGCTCTCAGCTTTTTGAGAAAAATAATAATGTCATCTAGGTAAGCTAAACAAGTTTTCCATGTCAAACCCCTCAGTACTTCGTCCATGACCCTAGTAAAACTTGCTGGTCCATTACAAACTCCAAAAGGCAAAACCGTAACTGATATAGTTTCCCTTCGCTCGTGGCAAATGCGGTTTTCTCCTGGTCCTCTGGCCTAACTGGTACTTGCCAATAACCACTTTGTAAGTCTAGGGTAGAGAACCAGGTTGACCCATTTAGTGATTCTAGCGAGTCATCAATGCGAGGTAGGGGTTGGGCATCTTTGATAGTGACATAATTTAATTTCCTATAGTCTACACAGAACCTAGTGGACCCATCTTTTTTTTTTTTACCAAGACTACGGGAGACGACCACGGACTGTAGGATTCCACTACTATTCCTTGTTTCAGCATCTCCTCTACTTGTTCTTTTTCTTTTTGTCTCATGATGGGATTTTGGCGCCGGTACGGTTGTCTAATAGGGGGCCCTTGAGTATGTATCTCATGGGTGTGTTGGGTTCGGGCTGATCCGTGGTCCCCTTTATCTTGAGCAAAGATGTGTCTGTACGACCAGAGTAATTCATGTAAGGTAGTGGCCTGGTCTGACGTCAGTTGTTTCGGGATTTCAGGTAAGGTAACAGGTCCGTTTGTTCCAATGGTGGTGGGTTGTGCGGGTGTAACTTGTCCTACGAACATTCCCTTCTGATAACTGATCGTCTCATCACCAAAGTTAGCAAGGACTAGTCTCCTCTGCTCGGTAGTAATAAAGGTGGGGGATATTCTTACTTTATTCTGAGTATCGGGTTAAAAAATCCTGGCTGTCATTCCCTGGGACTTAGGAATTTCTATCATTCTTCAAGATCTAGGGGGAATAGAAAGTTTCCCCGTGGTGGCTACCATTTGAGGTCATAGGGTCGTCGTTGTGTCTTTCGGCACACACTGTATGGTTACCCCCAACTGGCTCAAAAGGTCCATTCCCAGGTACCCATCGACTCCGCTATTAGATTTCCCCGATAATACACAAAAATTAGTGGTGAATTGAATTCCCTTCCACTGTATCACTACCGAATTTGTTCTCCCTAGGATTATCAGTGGTTGACCACCAGCTCCTGACAACTGAGTATTGGTCTGATGTAATGTCCCTATTTCTCTCTGATTGTTTCTCCAAAATTCTCCAAAAGACAGCTTCTATTGGCCCCCGTGTCAATTAACATGTTTACGATAGTTTCACAAGGCATATGTCTCTTTAAGATATTAACCTCGCTTTATCGCCCTTCTATGCGAGATTTAGGGGAAAATTTTCTTCCCCTTCCGACATTGTGACTTTCAGTTGGGTTTCCATCTCTCGGTACTCGACTGGGAGCAATCTTCCCTGGTTGGGGTCGGTCACCCTTGGTAGGGGTCGATCATTTTGGAGTGGGGGCCTCGAGTTAAATATATGGGTTTGAGTTTAGGGTCGGTTGGAGCAGTTCCTAGCTAGGTGTCCGGTTTGCCTACATACAAAACATCGGACAATTGTTCTCGGATACCCTTTGTTTGGGTTTTCCTCTTCCCCTTTCTTTTTCTCCTCTCTTCATTCTCGGGCTTCCATTACTTTCTTAATCACCTCCATGAGTTCCTTTGTGGTAGTCACTTCATGGATAATGCAGTGTTTCCTAATTTCCACAGGACATGCTTGAATCATGATATCTCTAATTTCTGTTTCCTGACTCTCTTGGTCAATATGTGGATACGCGAGTTTGACATACTTTGTGATTCCCCTCCTCAGGGTTCTCACATTCTGGCCGTCCAGTTTCATAGTCTTTAGATTCTCTCGGGCCTTCCTTGTGGAGGTTTCTCGGCCAAACTCCTCAATTAGAGCGGCCCTCACTTCTGCCCATGATACTAGTCCCTCTAGATGTACTCTTACGTCGTTTAGGGCCTTGCCTAAGTGTGCCTTTCCGTAGGCGATTTTTTTTCCATCATCTCCTACCTCAAGTAGAGTGCATTGACATTCTAGTTGTTCAATCCATAGCTCAATTTCTTCTTTCCCTTCTTCCCATATTCTGAACGGTAATACTGTCGCCATTATGTCGGTTCTGTTAGATAATTATGCTCAACTCAAACAATTTGTCGAATCCCACCGCTTGCCACCAAAATGTTGTACTTAAATTTCTAAGTTCAAGCACACTACTAAGGTTGGGGAATAATTCGACAGTTATTTGGGTGTTGTATACTTTATAGAACAGCCCAAACTCCTAAGCTAATACGAGTCCAGTAACCAACTTCCTGTTTAGGTCGAAATGGGTTCAATACACGAATTGAATAGTTTGTCGACCTGCGATAGATAGTACTTTGGAACTCGAAAGCTCCCGTTACCATCTATTTGGATTCCCGCTATTCAGGTAATGACTCAATTCAACTTAGATCCACTGTAGGCTACCAGACTCAACTTATAATGTTTACCGTGCCCTCTGATGTCTAACTGTGAGACCAGGGCTTCTCTGACAAAAGGCTATCATGTATAAATCTTAATCAAAAATGCTACTACCTAAATATGATAACAATTACCGAGCCCCTGTATGTCTATTACTAAGACCAGGGCGTTACAAACATAAACCCTCCTAGTATAATATAATACCTAAATATTATCACCGGCCCGTAGACCACTTAATTCCCCTGGACTATATCCTCTTTATCTCACAACTCCCTTTTACAATTGGACGCGTGGTCTGTTATACCTGAACATAATTTATCTTCACACTATATAATGTCTTATCCTTTATAAAATACAGACCCGTAGGTCATTTACTTCTCCACGTAGGACACACTCTTTATCTCACAACCCCCTTTACCACATTTGAACGCGTAGTCCGTTACACCTGAACACAAACCCTCTAAGTACAAAATAATATCTTCACCCTAATACAATACAGACCTGTAGGTCATCTAAGTCTCCACGTAAGATATAATCTTTATCCTTTAACAATATTGAACGCTTAATCCGTTACGCTTATTCTCGGATACGTACATAATATCTTAACGCAATAGATACGTCCTTACTTTAAGACAAATTCCAAGATTCTACTTTAGGCTTATTCTCTATTGCTGCTCAACCGACGGAATACCAATTAACAAGAATAGTGATTCAGTTTCCTTTACACAATAAGATATGGTACAATACTCGGACTAGTGTCCTTCACATTCGGACTGGTGTCCTTTCTATATATATTTCCCTAAGCTGAAGCTAATCTATCTGCAACTATCTTTTATTCCCACTGAACCTCATTGTTGCTTAACTATTTCAAATCTCAATCCCTCTTACGTTAATTAAATCTCTTCCTATAAGAATCTATCTATTTGGTAGCTAATGCAATGGAGCCTTCTCTATCAATAACCAATAATACTTTGTGAACACATTATCCTTTTATTTTGTTTCATAAGTCTAGTCTATTTCTCTTTAGTTTGTTCTATAAGAACACATTAATTATTTAAGAGGAACCACTGGGTTTGTCAACATCATCTCTCTCTTTTTCTTTATCTCTTGTGGGCCCAATATGGGTCCTTGATAAAATAGATTAATCTGCTTGCTGCCACATAGGATCAATGCACCTCAGGGCTGGCCAGTAGTGGTCCTGGAAACAGTCACTCCCATCGACTACCTGTCGCTCCTCTTGAATTGCTTGGCTAGAGGTGTGTAAACCAGCAATGTGACGACAGGCGGAGGGATACCGAAGGTGTAATCTCCTCGTAGGTGAGAGTGAGGCCAGGCCCGAGGGAGTATTCACGGGAACTGTTGTGGTGGGTAAGCCATGTTTCCTGAAGTGCCCGGGGAAGAGAGAGAGGCTGGGCTGTGGCTAGTTGCCCCAGTGGTGCCCATTGCTTGAGTGACTCTAGTGCTCCTCCCCCCCCCCCCCCCCTTTAATGTAGGCCTGCCGCCTGGCACGAGGCATGCCTTGGGACACTGTGATTGGGTGGCTCGCACACGTGGCTAGCTGCTGCTTGGCACACGCGAGCTGCACAATTAACTTTGTCTCCTCGGCTTCTTTCTCTCCATAGTATGTCCCAGGCAGTCGATTGCAATTCTCCATTCATGGCTTACGGGAGCATAGGGCTGGAACTGAGTTACTTGACATATTGCAATCCGAAGGGACGGCCTGTGGAGAGAGCGAAAGCGAGTTTTGGGACGAGCCTGTACGGGCATATTTCGGCTCCGACAATGGAGCCTTTTGACTGGCGGAGCGAGGAGGTGTGTAGACGTTGGAAGTCATGCCCGGAATGTCAACGTTATCTGGCCAAAAGGCTCGGCCAAAAGGAGCACGCTAATTGGCCGGCCGTCTTCCTACTTTATATATATTCTATCTATATATATATATATATACAGTATATATATATATATATATATACTGTATATATATATATACTGTATATATATATATAATATATATATATATACAGTATATATATATATATATATATATTCTCTTTTAAACAGACAAGGTTAAAAGCAATAGCGGTTTCAGCATTCAGGATTTTATTGTTACAGCTTTCAATATTTCTAACAATTTTCCTCTGGGGTTCAGAGATGAGGTACAAAAGGTTAGCAAAATTCATGGTGGATCCAACATTTCACAAGTAAACATCTTGCATCTTCAGGGAATGGAGAGGTAATGGTTAGAATAGGAACAATGCATCTTATTTATACAAAATTCGAGGGTCAAGTAGAGGGAGGTGGGCGGAGCTACTGGGTGTGTGGTGGCTGTTCATTGGTGGAAGGTAGTCTATTCGCGAGACGGGCACTAAATCTTATCGGTGGTTGGTTGTTGGCTGTGGGTGGCTGTGATTGGTTGGTGTTGTCAGTTGTGTGCTGAGCATGGAAGCGTAAGGAAGGGGGGCACGGGGTGAGAGGAGGGGGGGCAGCATGCCTGTAGCGTTTGCCTGAAGGAAGAATTTGAAGGTCTTGTGTTTGGTTGTTGATGCTGGGGTTGAGTGTTTGGATGTATATAGAGCTTCTAAAATAGCTAGTCTTCTGGGGTCTGATTCTTTGTCGAGTATGGTGGTTTGTTTGTCTAGGTCGGTGCGAGTTAGGGCAAGATGGTGGGGGGCTTGATAGTGATCTTTCATAGCGCCAGATTGAAGGTGGAGGGTTAGTCGACGGGAAAGGCGAGTCTGTGTCTTTCCAACATAGGATAGGGGTCCACAGTCCCCAGAGGTGCAAATATGCTGGTATATCACATGATCGTCTTTCGTTTGGTTGTTGGTGGAAATGGGGCAGTTACGGAGGACAAGGTTGGAGGTCTTAGGAGACTTGTAGTAAATAATGAGTTTGATTTTATTGTCAGGGTTGGTGGGGAGGACGTTTATGTTAATTATTTCTTTCAGAATGGATTCGTCTGTTGTGTGGTCGGAAGACATGTAGTTTCTGTAAAAAAATGTAATGTCATTGGCCGTGTTGGTGCTAGGGGGGTCTTGTTTGTACCATTTTTCTAGGTGGTGGTTGATGGCATTGGTGACGTCAGTGTTGGAATACCCATTGTTGACTAGGACCTGGGTGAGCCTTTCCAGTTCATCGTGTGTGTCATTCCAGGTGGTGCAATGGGTGAGGGCTCTCCTGACATAGGCGGCGATGGTGGACTGTAGGTATCGTTTAGGGCATTCACTTTCCCCATTAAGACATTGGCCATTGTTAGTAGGTTTGGTGTACACGGTAGTTTTGAAGCCGTGGTCGTGGAGGGAGACAAGGAGGTCGAGGAAGGGTAGATGTCCATCGGTGGTTTCTTTGTATGTGAAATTGAGTCCGGAGGCGGCCATGAAGCGCTGCTTGAGAGTCCCTGAGTTAGTCCAGGTCCTTCACCCGCACGAAGATATCATCGATTTACCTGCAGTAGACAGTGGGCTGGTGGGCAGCCAGGAGTTCCTCTTCGATAGTTCCCATGAAGAAATTGGCGAACAGGACCCCCAGGGGGCTTCCCATCGCTACACCGTCGATTTGCTAAAAATCGATTTTAGCAAATCGACGGTGTAGCGATGGGAAGCCCCCTGGGGTTCCTGTTCGCCAATTTCTTCATGGGAATTATCAAAGAGGAACTCCTGGCTGCCCACCGGCCCACTGTCTACTGCAGGGTACATCGATGATATCTTCGTGCGGGTCAAGGACCTGGGCGAACTCAGGGACCTCCAGCAGCGCTTCATGGCCGCCTCCGGACTCAACTTCACATACGAAGAAACCACCGATGGACATCTACCCTTCCTCGACCTCCTTGTCTCCCTCCACGACCACGGCTTCAAAACTACCGTGTACACCAAACCTGCTAACAATGGCCAATGTCTTAATGGGGAAAGTGAATGCCCTAAACGATACCTACAGTCCACCATCGCCGCCTATGTCAGGAGAGCCCTCACCCATTGCACCACCTGGAATGACACACACGATGAACTGGAAAGGCTCACCCAGGTCCTAGTCAACAATGGGTATTCCAACACTGACGTCACCAATGCCATCAACCACCACCTAGAAAAATGGTACAAACAAGACCCCCCTAGCACCAACCCGGCCAATGACATTACATTTTTTTACAGAAACTACATGTCTTCCGACCACACAACAGACGAATCCATTATGAAAGAAATAATTAACAAAAACGTCCTTCCCACCAACCCTGACAATAAAATCAAACTCATTATTTACTACAAATCTCCTAAGACCTCCAACCTTGTCCTCCGTAACCGCCCCATTTCCACCAACAACCAAATGAAAGACGATCATGTGATATACCAGCATATTTGCACCTCTGGGGACTGTGGACCCCTATCCTATGTTGGAATGACACAGACTCGCCTTTCCCGTCGACTAACCCTCCACCTTCAATCTGGCGCTATAAAAGATCACTATCAAGCCCCCCATCATCTTGCCCTAACTCGTGCCGACCTAGACAAACAAGCCACCATACTCGAAAAAGAATCAGACCCCAGAAGACTAGCTATTTTAGAAGCTCTATACATCCAAACACTCAACCCCAGCATCAACAACCAAACACAAGACCTTCAAATTCTTCCTTCAGGCAAACGCTACAGGCATGCTGCCCCCCCTTCTCTCGCCCCGCGCCCCCCTTCCTTACGCTTCCACGCTCAGCACACAACTGAAAACACCAACCAATCACAGCCACCCACAGCCAACAACCAACCACCGATAAGATTTAGTGCCCGTCTCGCGAATAGACTACCTTCCACCAATGAACAGCCACCACACACCCAGTAGCTCCGCCCACCTCCCTCTACTTGATCCTCGAATTTTTTATAAATAAGATGCATTGTCCCTATTCTAACCATTACCTCTCCATTCACTGAAGATGCAAGATGTTTACTTGTGAAACGTTGGATCCACCATGAATTTTGCTAACCTTTTGTACCTCATCTCTGAACGCCAGAGGAAAATTGTTAGAACTATTGAAAGCTGTAACAATAAAATCCTGAATGCTGAAACCGCTATTGCTTTTAACCTCGTCTGTTTAAAAGAGAATCTATTACCTGGCTATACTAACATATATATATATATATATATATATATATATATATATATATGTGGTATGGTTATATTTGCCTTAACCCTAATTAATATTATTAACGATAATGGGGTATACCAAATCACTCCTGGTTAAGTTGGTGGAGTCTAAGTGTGACGTTGCCCAACATTTGGTGGGGGGCCCCTTTTGGTGGGAGGCATGGGGCCCTGCACCCCCCCCCCCCCCTCCCCCTTCCCCTAAGTCTGGCCCTGGTTCACACAATCTACACAGGAGTCAATATGATTGGCTATGCTGGCTTTTTTGGTTTTCCAGTAGAACTGTTTATGTGCCATAAGCATAGAACGCTCTTTCCCAGAGTGACAAATTTGGACTCATGAATGTATTTTAAAATGGTGAAGTTTCGAATCTTGGAGACAACTAGTTGTAATATTTGCCTTTCCAATTGATGTTTACCTTTGATCTCTCTAGTTCTAGAAAGAGTGTTATCTATTATTGTGAAATCTGAAAGACTTACTTTAACCGTTTTTATGTTTTCTTCAGCATTAGTTTCTAGGGCAAGAATGATCTCCTTCAGCCCAGGATCACTTCTCTGGGCTGAAATCTTGTCCTCCTTGGATAGTGAAATGGTCTTTAAATGGGCCACAGGTAGAGGATTAAGTGAAAGACCGTCCGCTACAAATTCTTATGACCCTTACTGTAAATTATCCTAAGAATGAAGCTCTGCATTATATACTTGTTTGTTCTCTATGACTTCATTCAGTTTGTGGAAGTTTACAGCAATTCTCCATTTTCCAGGGATTTTCTTGAGTAAAAGAAAAACAGGACTATGCCAGCGTCAGCTACAGGAGCTTATGATGTCTTGATCTGATAAGTTCTTAATTTAGTTTACCTGTTCTCTATGAGAGTGAGCTAACATATATGAACGACAGTAGATTGGCTTGGTTCCGATATTGTGCAACATTATCTTGTGTTTTAGAATATTGCAGAACCCGATATCATCGCCATCTATAATGATGACATGTATATATATATTCAGGAGTTCAATGAGATGGTCCTTATAAGCTTCAAAATCAACTGGATTTATTTGTGGTATGATGTTATGCATTGTCAAAGAGCTGTGTTTGTTTATTGCTGCATTGAACAATTGGTTAGTACCTGCCTCAGGGGTATGTTCAATAAAGATAAAAGGGAAATTGCCTGCTTCCATTATCTTATTGACCAATGTTTAAGTAAAGTGAGGTGTCAGTGTAGTTTATGCGGATGGTTTCAACACTACTGTTCTCACTTTCATGGAAGGCAATTTGGCCTTTAATTTTACTGATGTTAGGCAAGGTGATTATACTGTGTTTGTGAAAGATGAGAGGGAGCTCATTAACGTAAACTTTCACCTTAAAGGTTTAAGGTTGGATGATGGAGATACTTTCATTTAAAAATACATCAGAATAGATAGTGTGGTTTGCAATCAAGTCTTCAATAGATACTTCAAAAACATCATAGTCAGGGGGAGTTGGTTGAGAACCAGTACCGGTATCTTGAACTACTGTCTGAGTGTCAGCCTTACTGTGTGTTCGGATGGGAAGTTTGATAGAGGTAGATTGAAGTTTAAAATCCATTAAAGTAAGTTTGAATCTGGTCTGATTGTTTTGTCTATATGCGTAAGGGAAACAAAAGGCAGAACTGCCTGTATCGAGTGCCTCCCCCAGAGTTGAAAGAATGACAGGGCCAAAATCAAGGAACTTTCGAGCCAAAATGCCTGGACACATGGAGTTTGAAGCAATTTAAGTCATAGGAAGAGGGAAAGACTGATTCTGGAGAGAGTTCCAGAGCTCAGCAGTTAAATAGAAGAAAGACTGAGAGTAACGTTTCACTCCTGGGTTGGAGAATTGCAAAGAGTAGGGGTGGAATTGTGTTGCAAGACGGGTAATATGTACCCTACATAGAGGAGGTGGAATACACTGGGAAAGCTCTGAGGAACATTGATTATTATAGTAGCGACAGAATAGCGAGAGAGATGCAACATTGCGGCAGAGAAAGATAAATTGTAGAGAGTCGGTGAGTGGACGGGTGTTAATGATACGAAAGGCTTTCCTTTCTACTTTGTCTAGGAGTGCGGTGTGAGAGGATCCTCCCCACACATGTGAACAATACTCAATATAAGGACGCACTGTGCCCCTGTATAGAGCACGAAGCTGGGCAGGGGTAAAAGAACCCCTTGAGGCGGTTGAGCACACCGAGCTTCTGTTTGGTTGTACTATGTGTGGGTTTATCTTCAGTACGAGTGCACTCTCTTGAAATTCGACAGTATGAAAACATCCAATTATTATAGTTTAGTTACCTTTAAAATGTATGTTTCTGTTATATTAGGATGCTTCATAGTATGCGTTTTCTGCTATATAACCTTCCATATTTTATATTTAATAAATACATATACAATGTATTATAGAATATTGTGTATGAATAATTACA
>CM064512.1:18831904-18989404 GCA_032716605.1 Paralithodes platypus
TTGATGGTGCTGGAGATGTCGGAGTTGGAGTATCCGTTATTTACTAAAACTTGGGATAGTCTTTCTAGTTCCTGGTGGGTGTCGGCCCAGGTAGAGCAGTACGTGAGGGCTCTCCTAACATAGGCGGAGATGGAGGATAGAAGATAACGGTGGGGGCATTCACTATCGCCGTTGAGGCATTGTCCTGTGTTAGTTGGTTTAATGTAGACGGTGGTTTTGAACCCATGGTCGTTCAGAGCTACGAGGATGTCGAGGAAGGGGAGTTGTCCATTGTTAGATTTTTCAAAGGTGAAGTTAAGTCCGGAGGAGGTCATGAAGCGACGCTGGAGTTCCTGTAGTTCGTGGAGGTCCTTGATTTGCACGAAGATGTCATCCACGTATCTACAGTAGACGGCGGGTCGTTGGGCAGCTAGGAGCTCTTCCTCGATGGTACCTATGAAAAAGTTCGCAAAAAGAACTCCTAGGGGGCTGCCCATCGCCACACCGTCTATCTGCTTGTACATGTTGCCCCGGGGGCAAAGGAAGGGGGCCTCCTTGGTACATAGCTCCAGTAGTGTTTTCAGGGCCTTCTCCGGGATGTCCAGTGTAGGTGTATCAGGGCAATGATAAATTCGACGTAGAATCATGTCAATGGTCCTATCCACTGGCACGTTGGTGAACAGGCTTTCTACGTCGAGAGAGGCGATTGTGTGGTTGTTGTTACGGGGGTGTCTCGTAAAATTTCCAAGAAATCGTGGGCTGAGTTAAGGTTGAATTGGCTGGGCACGTAGGGGGTGAGGAGGTTGTTCAGGGCCTTGGCGATCTGGTAGGTGGCAGTGGGGATCTGGGAGATGATGGGGCGGAGGGGGTTCCCAGGTTTGTGTGTTTTGATGGTTCCGTACGCATAACCAGGGGTGTATTCTCCGACGAGTTTTTTAAGGTGGATCCCTCCTTGTTTGGCGTTGATGGCGGTGATGGTGGTGTTGGCAATACGTTTGATTTCGTCGGTTGGGTTGCGGGTGATCTTTTTAAATTTAGTGTTGTCACTTAAGATGACGTCCATTTTTCTAAGATATTCCTCCTAGTCATGGATCACGAGGCAGGAAGCTTTATCCGCACGACGGATGATGATGTTGGGGTTGTCTCTTAATAGTTTGGCAGCTTGGAAGTGTTGTTTGTTGAGTATTTTGCTATGGTGAGTTCCTCTGGTTTTGGCGGCTTCAGCGAGGAGAGTAGGTTGTAGGGCGGGAGTAGTGGTGACCTTGCCATCCTTCTTGAGTCGTAGGATGTCGTCCAGGAGGATTTCCGTTTCTTGGCGTTTCCGGTGGGGGCCAGGTTTGGAGCTGTAGTGGCAGTTGAGGCCTTTGTTGAGGAGGTCTTCTTGGTCCAAGGTCAGAATGGTGTTAGTAAGGTTTATATATCCTTTTGTTGGTTTGGGTAGATTTAAGTTTCCGCCATAAAGACGGGCAAGCTTTTTTATGGTTGTGTTTTCGGCTTGTCTTCTGTGTTGTTCAAGGAGTTGTTCGAGGGCTGTGTTGATTTCGGCTTTGAGGTGGTCTGGAGGGGTTTCGTCTTCCCAAATCCGTAGAAGAGCATCTCGTTCTTTACAAAGGTTGTTGGCGAGCTCACGTTTTTCAATTATTTGGTCCTTCACCAGTTCTTCACGAAACTGGAGGGTGCTGGTGCGATGTCTGGCATTCTCGTGAAGTTTTATGTTGGTAAAGCCAGGTAATACATTTTCTTTAATACATACGAGGTTGAAAGAAATGGCAATTTCTGCGTTGGAAATTTTATTATTCAAAGTTTCCAGGTCTCTGATGAGTTTTCGCTGGTTGGCAGGAAGTAGATGAAGGAGATGAGCAAAATTCATGGTGGTACAGGGTTACATTAAAGTACATGAAGATACAGGATATACGACGCGTTTCAGTGGACTACCAGCATTATCAAGTAAGGAAGGAATGATATAAAAGGTAAACAGGAAGGGTATATATAGAGGGTGGAGGATCAGAGGAGGTGGAAAACAGGGGGAAAAAGTCTGCTATTGGTGGAAGGGTAAACTAGGAGAGAGAAAGGGGGTAACCGCTTCACGCATGCGCACTGGATGCGGGATGGTGGTCGGTAGGTGGGGTCGAAGCTGATTGGCTGCGTGTCGAGGGGCGTGGCCTAAGTTGTGTGGCGCCTGCAGAAGACGAAGCTGAAGGAGGTAGCGCGGGGGGCTGCGTCAAGGGCACCGGGGGGCGAGGAGGGGTGTTAGGTCCTGTAGGGTAGTGCCTTTTGGCAGAAAGATCTGAAGGATTCTGCAGGCGCCACACAACTTAGGCCACGCCCCTCGACACGCAGCCAATCAGCTTCGACCCCACCTACCGACCACCATCCCGCATCCAGTGCGCATGCGTGAAGCGGTTACCCCCTTTCTCTCTCCTAGTTTACCCTTCCACCAATAGCAGACTTTTGCCCCCTGTTTTCCGCCTCCTCTGATCTTCCACCCTCTATATATACCCTTCCTGTTTACCTTTTATATCATTCCTTCCTTACTTGATAATGCTGGTTGTCCAGTGAAACGCGTCGTATATCCTGTATCTTCATGTACTTTAATGTAACCCTGTACCACCATGAATTTTGCTCATCTCCTTCATCTACTTCCTGCCACCCAGCGAAAACTCATCGGAGACCTGGAAACTTTGAATAATAACATTTCCAACGCATAAATTGCCATTTCTTTCAACCTCGTATGTATTAAAGAAAATTTATTACCTGGCTTTACCAACATAAAACTTCACGAGAATGCCAGACATCGCACCAGCACCCTCCAGTTTCGTGAAGAACTGGTGAAGGACCAAATAATTGAAAAACGTGAGCTCGCCAACAACCTTCGTAAAGATCGAGATGCTCTTCTACGGATTTGGGAAGACGAAACCCCTCCAGACCACCTCAAAGCCGAAATCAACACAGCCCTCGAACAACTCCTTGAACAACACAGAAGACAAGCCGAAAACACAACCATAAAAAAGCTTGCCCGTCTTTATGGCGGAAACTTAAAACTACCCAAACCAACAAAAGGATATATAAACCTTACTAACACCATTCTGACCCTGGACCAAGAAGACCTCCTCAAGAAAGGCCTCAACTGCCACTACAGCTCCAAACCTGGCCCCCACCGGAAACGCCTAGAAACGGAAATCCTCCTGGACGACATCCTACGACACAAGAAGGATGGCAAGGTCACCACTACTCCCGCCCTACAACCTACTCTCCTCGCTGAAGCCGCCAAAACCAAAGGAACTCACCATAGCAAAATACTCAACAAACAACACTTCCAAGCTGCCAAACTATTAAGAGACAACCCCAACATCATCATCCGTCGTGCGGATAAAGCTTCCTGCCTCGTGATCCATGACAAGGAGGAATATCTTAGAAAAATGGACGTCATCTTAAGTGACAACACTAAATTTAAAAAGATCACCCGCAACCCAACCGACGAAATCAAAGGTATTGCCAACACCACCATCACTGCCATCAACGCCAAACAAGGAGGGATCCACCTTAAAAAACTCGTCGGAGAATACACCCCTGGTTATGCGTACGGAACCATCAAAACACACAAACCTGGGAACCCCCTCCGCCCCATCATCTCCCAGATCCCCACTGCCACCTACCAGATCGCCAAGGCCCTGAACAACCTCCTCACCCCCTACGTGCCCAGCCAATTCAACCTTAACTCAGCCCACGATTTCTTGGAAATTTTACGAGACGCCCCCCGTAACAACAACCACACAATCGCCTCTCTCGACGTAGAAAGCCTGTTCACCAACGTGCCAGTGGATAGGACCATTGACATGATTCTACGTCGAATTTATCATTGCCCTGATACACCTACACTGGACATCCCGGAGAAGGCCCTGAAAACACTACTGGAGCTATGTACCAAGGAGGCCCCCTTCCTTTGCCCCCGGGGCAACATGTACAAACAGCAGATAGACGTTGTGGCGATGGGCAGCCCCCTAGGAGTTCTTTTTGCGAACTTTTTCATGGGTACCATCGAGGAAGAGCTCCTAGCTGCCCAACAACCCGCCGTCTACTGTAGATACGTGGATGACATCTTCATGCAAATCAAGGACCTCCACGAACTACAGGAACTCCAGCGTCGCTTCATGACCTCCTCCGGACTTAACTTCACCTTTGAAAAATCTAACAATGGACAACTCCCCTTCCTCGACATCCTCGTAGCTCTGAACGACCATGGGTTCAAAACCACCGTCTACATTAAACCAACTAACACAGGACAATGCCTCAACGGCGATAGTGAATGCCCCCGCCGTTATCTTCTATCCTCCATCTCCGCCTATGTTAGGAGAGCCCTCACGCACTGCTCTACCTGGGCCGACACACACCAGGAACTAGAAAGACTATCCCAAGTTTTAGTAAATAACGGATACTCCAACTCCGACATCTCCAGCACCATCAACCACCATCTTGAAAAATGGTACACCCAAAGCCCTCCCAACATTGACCCCCCCAATAAAATTAAGATCTTCTACCGCAATTACATGTCCTCTGAACACAAAAATGACGAGGCCGTCTTAAAAGAAATAATCTCCAAGCATGTCCACCCAACCAACCCGGAAAACAAAATCAAATTAATAATTTATTACAAATCCCCCAAGACCTCCAACCTCGTTCTCCGCAACAAACCAGCCTCCACCAAGATAAAGAGCCCGATGACCGACGATCACGTCATTTACCAACATACCTGTAATTATGAGGACTGTGGACCTCATTCCTATATTGGTATGACGCAGACTCGTCTTTCACGTCGGTTAACTCTTCACCTTCAGGCTGGAGCCATCAAAGACCACTATCTCACCCCTAACCACCCTCACCTCACACGCAACGAGTTAGAGAAACACACCACCATACTTGATAAAGAAAGTGACCCAAGGAGATTACCTATACTCGAAGCTTTATATATCCAAGCCTTACATCCCAACATCAACAACCAAACTCTGGACCTTCAGATCCTTCCTTCTGCCAAAAGGCACTACCCTACAGGACCTAACACCCCTCCTCGCCCCCGGTGCCCTTGACGCAGCCCCCCGCACTACCTCCTTCAGCTTCGTCTTCTGCAGGCGCCACACAACTTAGGCCACGCCCCTCGACACGCAGCCAATCAGCTTCGACCCCACCTACCGACCACCATCCCGCATCCAGTGCGCATGCGTGAAGCGGTTACCCCCTTTCTCTCTCCTAGTTTACCCTTCCACCAATAGCAGACTTTTGCCCCCTGTTTTCCGCATCCTCTGATCCTCCACCCTCTATATATACCCTTCCTGTTTACCTTTTATATCATTCCTTCCTTACTTGATAATGCTGGTTGTCCAGTGAAACGCTTCGTATATCCTGTATCTTCATGTACTTTAATGTAACCCTGTACCACCATGAATTTTGCTCATCTCCTTCATCTACTTCCTGCCACCCAGCGAAAACTCATCAGAGACCTGGAAACTTTGAATAATAAAATTTCCAACGCAGAAATTGCCATTTCTTTCAACCTCGTATGTATTAAAGAAAATTTATTACCTGGCTTTACCAACATATATATATATATATATATATATATTATATATATATATATATATATATATATATATATATATATATATATATATACCCGGTACTGTATATACCTGTATGTATATGCATTATTTTTAATATGTACAAGAGGGAAACAAAGCCCAGAATTACCTGTGACGAGTGCTTCCCTCAGAGTTAAAAGAGTGACAGGGCCAATATCCAGGAACGTTCGAGCCTAAAATGCCTGGACACTTAAAGTTTAAAACAATTTAAGTCATAGGATGAGGGAAAAATGGCTTCAAGAAGATAGCGCCAGAGCTCAGCTGTTGAATAAAAATACAACTTGGAATATCGGTTCACTCTTGAGTTGAAGAGTTGCGAAAAATTGTGGTGGGATTGTGTTGCATGACAAGTGCTAAGTGCTCTGTGTAGAGCGGGTGAGATACACAGAGAGAGTTCTGAGGAACACTGTTTATTGTAATAGCAGTAGAGTAGGGAGAGATATGAAACATTGCGGCAAAGCAAAAGAGACTGCAGAGAGTCAGTGAGTGTACATGAGTTAATATTGCTAAAGGCATTATTTTTTACTTTGTCTAAAATTGCTGTGTTGCACTTTGCCCCTTTACAAAACAAAAACAGAAAATTATGAAAAACCTAGCTGAAAAATGCGTGATAAACTGAATCAACCCTAGGTTGAAACCGAATTCCTACAGTAAGAAACACAGCAAGTCGATAATTCAGTAAAAGAAATGTGTGCTTGAAAATAATTTACTTTTTGTCGGTAATTGGATAGAATTCCAAGGTAAATCGTTCCTTTACAAAACATACAGTATTAATTTATCCGAAAGCTGGTTTGAGGTATAAACGGTATTATAAGCACAGCTGTATTCATGTGTTCATGAATGCTCCACTAAGCCTGATAATGAAATAGCCTTTACTATTAATCCTGAAGACTATTGACCCCAAGCCTTCAACCCATTCACAGTATTCCCTCAGTCCCCTCAATTACTGTAATTACCTACCCATTGAAACCACTGGCCATAAATAATCCCCCCTAGCTACAAATAAACCACCAACTGTGGCCCAAGCTAAACGACTAACTCAAGGAATACCAAAATCATACACCTTCCCCAATCAAGCGTTTAGTTTAATACAAATATTATCCTTCAATACATGTTTGATTAAGAACACGATAGATGAACTATACTGACTTGCGTAAACCGAAAATAATAGACATCATTACTGTAACAGACACTCACTATGATTTTAAAAATAGAGATATAATTTCCGAAAATCATATCGACTCATTTGTTTTTCTCACAAAGATAGATGTAACGGAAAGTCGAGAGGTGGTGTGGCTATGTGGATTGCCTGTCATGTAAATCCAGCCAAGGTTTCACTCCCCCAAAATAATTACGAAATAATATGTCAAAATAAACATTAAAAACCCAAACATTAATATCACTACTGCATATTAACCTACAAGTCAAAATGAGGCCGATGATAATCATCTATGCACAATATTGCAACAAACCCCTGGGGTAATATGATAAATGGAGGGAGAACCATGTGGAGGTTAACCCCTTCAGACTCATATGACGCAGAGGTTGCCAGTTTAGCAATAAGTAATAGAGTTCTCTCACTCTTATAATTACCTCTCCAAAATTAGTTTTCTGCCCACAGCTAACTAAAAGACAACTGCAGAGGTTGAAGTAACTAAACTAAAGGATTCTAAATATCCCTGATGGTAACAAAGGCTTTTAATTAATTTACTTTTAATGTACCATCGCTTACTTCTGTCATCTATCAGCGTTGGTGTTCCTCAGGGTGTTATACTATTTCCTGTTTTCCTTATAGTATTCATTAATCATCTCAAATGTACCTCTAGTCTCATCTGTAATATGCTGATGACTCTACTGTACACTAATTAACTAGCTTTTCATAACAGCCTAGCATGAACTCTAAAAATCATGCGACGAGGCCATAGCATGCCTATCTTTTGTTCTATCAATTATATCTGATTGAGGCAAAGAACATTTTGCTACTCTCAATGCCTCCAAGACTCAATTTCTCGTTCTATCTACCCATCATAATTTTCCACAAGATTATCAATTACTCTTCAACAATACACAAATCAACCCTTCATCTTCTCCCACTATCCTTGGTGTACAACACTCGATCACAGCCTAATGTAACGCCAGACACAATAGGTCACAGCAGTTGTCCATACACCACTCGATCACAGCTTAAAGTAAAACCCAAACACAATAGGTCACAGCAGTTGTCTATACAACACTCGATCATAGCCTTATGTAACACCTAGCCACAATAGGCCACAGAAGTTGTCAATACAACACTCGATTATATCCTTATGTAACACCCAGACACAATAGGTCACACCAGTTATCAATACAACACTCGATGACAGAGTATTGTTCCTTTAGTGAACCAAAAGCTTTTCCTGACCCATACATATACAATTATATCTTTTAGGGTCAGCCTGAGTAATGGGTATTACAGTGTCACACCAATACTCTATACCAACAGGCATTCATAGAACAAACGTTTACTAATGTTAATATGTGTATAACTTCTATTTCCATTGTAACTATAGTATGTTCAATATAAGTAGGCCACACATCTTGACCACTAACCTGTATAACTAAAAACATAACAAGAAGAATTGTATCTATCATTTGTGACGGTTATCTTGTTAATAGATGTGGGAGTAAGTTATTTCAACACCAGATGTCTCTACTGTCAAATTATCCATTTTATGTTGGTGTTGTTGTGATTATGCCTTCTGACAACCAAACTATGGCCAGGCGTCTCTGGTTACCATGGCAGCCAGATCTTGTCACGTAAATCTTTGTTGAACATTGTGCACCTCAATTCCATAACTAAGAGTAAATGTGTTCTCTTGTAGTTTTTTTATTGGCATATTTTGGTTAATTCTGGGAGCTTAGATCTGGGAATGTGGCTGGTCCTATCCAGAGTGAAGCTTGGCATCCTCTACCCTACCCTAGTCGTTTATGTCTGTCTCTTTTAATGTACTACTTTTTCTTCTATGTACTAGCAAGATTTTCCGATTGGGTGACATTGCAAGGGGGGATGCAGAAGGTGTGGGCATTGGCCCAGGGGTGCAAGCCCGTGGTCTGATGATCCTCTCCCCCGCTGCCCTCTCAGAGACAAATCTCATCTCACCTTGGCCCCTTCGGGGGCCCAAGCATCTGGCGCGACTTTGGTTAACCGGAGTCAGGACTGCTTGGCCAGACAGACTGGGGAACTGCAACAACAACAACAACACATATTACACAACAATCTCATGTAAGGATATTTATGAATGAAACATATCCTTGGGGGCATGAATTTCATTTCCATTGAAAATGTGTTCTGTCATACATTCCATTGTTCATATATATATACTGTATATATACGCTGTTAATTCGGATATTCTAATGTCATTTGTCTACAACTCTTTGCAAAACATATATTGTATGATCCTTATCTTCTACTAGCACAACCTTGGCCAAGAAAAACAAAATACAAGAGAAACGAAAAACAAAGACATTTATTCAACCATCAAGAGAGATTATGGAGATAGTAGCTGGAACACGGAAACACACCAACATATGTTTTCTCATTTGAGGGGTGTGTGTGTGTGTGTTATTGTGTGTGTGGACCGATAGATAACATTCGTAATAAACAAATATAATAGGAAAGTTAAAATGTAAGGAATAGCTAAGACAAGAAGTGCGGAGGAAAAAGGTTAAAGTAAAATGTTTAAGATAAAAGTAAAGTATATATTGTAAGAAAATATTATTGGTTTGTGTTTCACATTGACAGATTAGGCTGTTTAGGGTAATGTACAGGGTACACTATAGCGTTGGGAAAGGGAACACGAAGGCCAAGGCCGGATATGTGACTACCAGAGTAAAAGCCCAAAGGGTGGGGATACAGGTTCTGTCCAGGGTTTGGTGGAGAAACTGTATTTAGAAAATATATTGTGCATGTTTTAACTCGAGAGGTGTGACAGACGTGTTTTTTAAAATGCCTCTGGTGACACAAATCAATTTAGCGACTTTATTTCGAATTGAATATGATTTGTTGCCTAGAAATGGGATAGTGAAATAAACAATGGCTTTCTGAGGTGTAAGAATCGGAGTTGAGGAGGTTCTTAACCCCTTATGGACGGGCATATTTGTGATTTCTACTACCTGTGTGGCGGGCATATTTACCCTAAATGAGCTTCATTCCATGCTCTTTTTCATGCATAAACAAGAGCCAGAGCGTAATACAATTATGTATCTGTGAAAGGGCGATAATAGAGCTTTCGAATGACACCTGAATCATCCTTCTACGACCACGGGTTCTCTTGTAATGATGTTGCAACACAAGGGAAAAAACCCTAAAATACAGTAATTACCTCAGAATATCCTTGTCCTCGAGAGGCCAGGGATATAGAGAGGTGTGGTGAGGCTCCCAGTTGCCCCACTCGGCCCAGGCCGAACGGTCAGACCCCCCCTGCGGTCCTCCCAACACGTGGACTCTCTCTCAGAGCCGATAATGTGCTCATAATCCCACCCAAATATTGTCGGGACCCGCTGAATAGGCCATGGTCCTCTCACCCGACAATTGTCGGGACCCGCGGCTTGAGTGTTAATTTATTTAGTTGCTTACCAATCAAGGTATTTGTGAAATTTATTGGAAAGCCATTAAGTTTCAGTGTTTTATGTACGAATTCAAATTCGAGGTGGACGGACATGTAAGATGAACATATATGAGAGGCTCTGGTGACTAAAGTAATAATTACATTTTTTCTATATTGTATGGGAATGCTATAATTAAATTTTGTTGTAAGTCCTGTAAAGGTTGGCTTTCTGTATATAGAAGTACTAAATGAGCTATTTTGTTTTCCACTAGAACATCTAAAAATGGTAATTTATTGTCTTCCTCTGTCTCGCAAGTGAATGTCATGTTTTTGTGTCTTGAGTTTAAGTAATTCAAGAACAGGGTCGGGTGAACTAAAAACGCTAAATTGATTCGTGAACATTACCCGCAAATATCACTGAGAGTGGTATTAAAGTCTCCCCAAACACCGTCTTACTTTTTAAAATTAAATACCGAATCCCCGATTCTCTGCAGTCCTCGGTGGTGTACTCTTTTAAATGTAGTCGATGAAATACAACTTATATTGGTCAGTCCAAGAGACACCTTACCGCCAGGATCTCGGAGCATCGGGGGAGGTAATTTAGAACTAACCGGCCTCTTTCAAATTCTTCCTTTTCTGCCATTCTAAACCACTCTGAATCATCTGATCACCCCCTAAAACCATCCGATTTTTCAATTCTCACCACTGCCCCAAACACAGTCACACGACGACTCCTGTCGGAGACCCTGCTCACCCAGTTACATAAACCCAGCCTGGGTGTGCACGACTCTTCCACTCCTCTCTACTCTGTTTCTAATATGTAAAGGTTAGTTCTTATATTTATGAAAACATTTATGTTATTAACTTTTCTCCCCCCCCCCCCTTCTCTTATTGCTCACATAATCTTTCTTCATCTCTCATTTTATTCTTTCACTTTACTAATTCTAATATGTATTGGGTTATTTTTGTAACTATTAATATTAAGTTTTATTCTAGATTTCTTAAATTTAGTCAATAATAAGAATATTAACATTAGCAAATTACTCAGCCATTCATATAGGCTTTTATTTCATTTCAATTTAGGTCTGAAGATGGTTTCTGCTTAAACCGAAACGTTACCAGAACAAAGATGTTCGCACCAGCGCTGGTGTTGATTTATATATATATATATATATATATATATATATATATATATATATAATAAAAAAAATATCAAATATTTTATTGCTATATTAATACATAAAGGTACATGTACGTACAGTCTGTCAAAGATCCAGCTGACCCACCCTCGCTCTGGGACTTACAGTTTTATCTGGCAATACTTGGCGTAGTAAGGAGGTGTGTCTTACAGAGATTATCATTGATAGATCTCATGTTGGCTATATCAGTGTCATAACATATATTTAACAAGACTAATTAAACATATGTGTAATACAAATGCATACATTGTTATATAATATAATGAAATTTTTCCAAATGTTCGTAGATGCTCTTAAATAAATTGACACTATAATGGCAGGTGGTATCTTTGAATAGCGGAGAACGATTTTGGGTGTGTGTTTGTGTGGGAAAGGGGGAGGGGGAGCGAGAGAGGGAGAGAGAAGGGGAAAGGGAGAGGGTTGTGTTAGAGGTAAAAACTAACGTAGGTATTTGTTGTTCTACTAACTGCCTATAGTATTACAATGTTATTAATAACACCTTACTATAAGACAGGGATAGACAATGTGAGGCATAACGACCGACATAGGGGAGCGTGGAGAGAGAGAGAGAGAGAGAGAGAGAGAGAGAGAGAGAGAGAGAGAGAGAGAGAGAGAGAGAGAGACCCATACGGCTCCTCCAGTATGAATTGAAATATACAGTATATTCGCCAAATATCAGTTATTATTGTTGTTCACATTTAAGCTCTTCATTACCTACTCACATCACCTAATGCTTGGCGAATTCATGTGACAATTGCTGAATATAACGCTTTAACGAAAATATCTGAGACAACGTAATTCAGACTGAAAAATTTGTATTAACATACATTTAAGGTCATATAATACCTAAATAGACATGGTGACAAATGGCATTGGTATTGAACAGTCACAATTTATGAAACTAAATACACTATTGCACATTAACCGCTTTTAATTTTATATGTAAATTGGGAGGTTTGACGACCTCCCTTATAACCAAATAAGGAAAACCTCTTATTTGGTAGCAGTCTCGGAGTATCCAACGTATTTATAGTTACCCATTTAATCTAGCTGCTCTCCTCTTAGCCATGCTCCATTTTCTATGAGCCTGCACCAGTACATATAACAGTATCTAGGTATCAAGTAATCAGTTTAGATTGGATGAGATTAGATTAGACTGGTACCAAATAAGAGGTTTTCCTTATTTGGTTATAATGAAGGTCAAAATCCCAAGCCTTAGCAAAAGTAGAGGACCAAGAAAAGACACAAATAATTTGTTTAGTTTATTGGGGAAAAAGAGCGTAACAGTATGGTGCATATTAAGAAAATACAGTTACTAGCGTATCAGTCAAGGGTCTAAATTGCACAGGCAGGTAAAGGGATAGGTCATGTCGACCTTCGAATGGCACACCAACATGGGAAAGGTGAAGTCAATTGTAAAGTATTACAATAACAAAGGTACGGCACAGCAGGTGATGACCTCCGAAGACACTCTTTAATTACAAGACATATGGGTATGAGTAATAGGCATACCAATACAAAAACCCGTAGACAGTATACTCCAAATGTAATACATCCTTAATGGCACTCAATCAATTTTTGAAATTGTTCGTTCTATCGTTCAGTGTATGCTGCTTGACACTCCTGTGCAAGTTTTCATGTAAGGTATCTGTTTATGCAGTAATAATGTATATTCCAACCTAGTTGTGTTTCCTGTTGATATAGCCTATTGTATTGAAATTGGATCTGTTTTATATTGGCTTTTGAATAATGTATTCCAGTAACAGAGCTTTATGTTACTGGGATTGAATATGTTATTGCCTTTTTGATGCTTTCATACCAACTATCCAGTGCCTCATCTATTTGATCAAACGTTTTTTGTGTAGATTTAGTGTGTTATTTAACAGATGTTTCCATATAGTTTTATTTGTAGGCCAGTCAGCTTTGTGTATTTAAAGTTTGGGGGGATATTTATACACATTGGTTGAGTTGAGATGGTTGCAATTATTGGGATGTGGTCGGATGAGGTTAGCGGGCTGGGTTATATTTCATTGTGGTGGTAGACTCTGTTATTGGTAATTACTATGTGTTGGTGGGTAGCACTATTATGTCTCACTAATGTAGGGAAAAGGGGACCAATGTGAACAGCTATTCTAATGATATTAGTTAATTGGTCACCAACATTAGTGTTGTAGTTGTCACCTAAGAGCCTGTGCTTTGCATTTATATCTCCTAAGAGATACATAGGGTTAATATTATATAATAGTTTAGGAAAATCTAGGTAGATAAGGTATGGTCTGCGGGGCGGGAGATAACATGTGGCTAGGTTTATTGGACCGTGTGTTGCTTGTATATCAACACTCAGTATATCAGATATGAAATCGTCATCAAGTTTGTGAGTTATGGATGTTTTGATAAGAATAGCAGATCCATCATGTAATTCTTGTGTCGTGTTTTTCATATATGTGACATATCATTTAAGTTTGATATTGTCTCCTTCCTTTAGGCCATGGCCATTAATCAAAATTATGTCTGGGTTGAGATCATAGTAGGCCAGAGTTAAAGTCTGGTCAAGGTGTCTTAGGTAATGTCTCTTTATGCTGCTATCTCGGCATTGGTGGTGTTGAGGGTAATAAAGGCTTGTGAGATGTGACACTTTCATGGGGCGTTGGTTGTAGGTGGGTCGCTGTTTGTGATGTTGGGCTGGAGGACGTTATGGGCAAGAAAATTGCGTTGATGCTGGCGTTGGTGATGACTTAGTCTGCTATCTCTGCATTGGTTGTGTTGAGGGTAATAAAGGCTTGTGAGCTGGGACACTTTCTTGGGGCGTTGGTTGTAGGCGGGTCGCTGTTTGTGATGTTGGGGTGGAGGACGTTATGGGCAAGAAAATTGCGTTGATGCTGGCGTTGGTGATGACTTATGTCCTTGTTGTTCAGGATCCGGGATCGAAGGGATACTTGTTATTTTCACCTCTTGCATATTACATAGTGTCTTATTTTTAGAGCACTATAGCTATTACTGGAGGAGGAGGTTGGGATCAGGAGGTCAGAAGTGTGGGAAGCCATGAAAAGAGAGAAGTTGGGGAAAGCACCAGGAACAGATTGAGTGTGTGGGGAAATGTTGAGGTATAGTGGTGAGATAGTGATCGAATGGGTATGGAAAATGTGCAAACTAGCATGGGAGAAGGGAAGTGCACCTGATGACTGGAAGACAGGCATAATAGTTCCCCTATTTAAGGGTAAAGGGGAAAGAGGAGTGTGTGGTAACCACCGAGGAATATGTCTTCTAAGCGTAGTAGGGAAGGTGTACATTAGGGTAGTGATTGAGAGAGTGAGAGTGAGAACGGAGAAATGGATAGCTGACGAGCAGGGAGGTTTTAGGAAGGGAAGAGGATGTGTAGATCAGATGTTTACCCTGAATTGTGTTGTGGAGAAATATCTGGAGAAGCAACAAAAGGTGTATGTTGCCTCTATGGACTTGGAGAAGGCCTATGAAATAGTGGATAGAGAAGGTATGTGGAAAGTACTTAGAATATACGGAGTAGATGGCAAGTTGCTGAAAGCAGTGCAGAGCATGTATGAGGGTGCAAAGGCGGCATTATGTGTGGATAATGGACAATGCGAGTTCTCATTGACCAAAAACTTATTTAGCTGTTCCACAGAGATAGTTTTGTCTGAAAACCAACTTTTATTTGCTTGGTCATGTGAAATTTGGTTGGCAAATTGTCAACATTTTGCTAATAGTGTCTCCACCGGTTGATCAGTTTTCAATTGTTTTGCAAAATCATAACGTTATATAAATTCACCTCATGAACTACTGCCGAGTTCCTCCAGAAAATCTACTTTGAATTCATTGTAAGTTGCATTAATCATATTAACACATGACCAGCTGGTGTATTGCCCTTATTTATTATCAAGCAGAATATGTATATTTTAGCCCTCTCTTGTGTGATCCCTCTAGCTTCAATTTCAGTGTCTACACTATTTAAGACTGAACAGATATTTATAATTTCTCCCAAACAAGTGAGCGGTTTTGTTGCTAGACCGTGAATGACATTCAAATGGAAGATCTATGAGGATTGATAAACCTTAGGGGTTAGTGGGAGGTGTATTATTGTGCTTTGATCATTAGGTACTCGATTGTAATATGTCAAACTTGTGTCAGATGGAGTTTCACTTCTAAGTTAGTCTTCTCACATATATATATTTTCGTGATATTCTACTGAAGGTTGAGCAATACAGTTATTTATGCATACATTGTCAGATGCAATTTGATCATCAATATTCTGATATAATTTTTCTGGTGAATGTTCATCAGTAATACCAAATTTGTGGTCATAGCATGTATCTTCTGAATTGCAATATACATTTATAGTTGCAATGTTGTCTTCAATGTTGTCGAAAATACGCTTCATACCATTCATGAACACAGGAAAAAGAAAATATGGCGGTAATACAAATTTACCAATGATGAGAAATAGCAGATTATATGATGCCAAATGCCTAATATTTAATGATTATGCCAACCTAAGAAATATGGTACTGTATGTATGTATGTATATACTCAGGCACATACTCCTTTTCTGGGGGTAGCCGACATAAGACAGAGCCCGAGCAGAAACAACATTTACAATTCCTATTCTCATGGTCCGGGACCACTTTTGTGTTCCCTCGCCCATTTTTCTGTCTCACTGAGTAGGTTAATTATACAAGGGGAGGAGGATTCCTAGCCCCCTGCCCCCAGAAGGAAAAATAGGACAGTAATAGAGACAGACAGAAACATTTAAGGATGGGTAGAGGAAACCAAACTTAACTCTGGATAGGACCAGCTCTCACCCTAATATGGTACTAAACGAATAAGTTCCCCAAGAAATGCACAGATATGGTGTTACAAAAATGCACCAATATGGTAAACAATGAAGCAGTTTCATCGGCACTTATCCACTATTGCACCAGAAGATTTTGCAATTTATGTACCCATCAGTAACAGTAATTTTTGTCAAAATTACTCATCAGCGATGACCAGCCGAGACTCTCACAGTGTTGCTAGCACCTTGCAAAAATGCCTTCAAACCATGTTATCAGCTCCTGCTATATATTAGCAGAGAACAAGTATTAGTTATGGATGACATCCGTCGCTCGTACAATAATTTACCTTATACTGAGGGATTAGGATCGTCACTGGGTCAGCATGGGTTAAGAATAAATATTTTCTGCACAGATACCCACTGAATAGAAAGTCTATATTATTTTTTCCCTTAAAAGAATTGGTTTGAATATGAATATTCATAGCTTGAAAACAATCACTGCATTAGCACAGTTGAATGCAATAGTGGTGAACTTTAGGCATGAGAAAGTCTTCAAACATGATTTTAATTAAATAGTAATGAATACAGTCTCAAACAAGGTTGAATAGTATTGTAATATGCAGGAATTTGAAGTAGCAATGATAGACGGTGTCCATGTTCCTGAAGGACAAGGGCACAAGACGCCAAGAACACCAGCCACAAAGTACCCTTCTGACCCAGAGCATCGCCAACCATGACACCACTATCAACAGGACGACTAGTACCAGTATCCCAAGAAGATCTCAAAACCAGCTAGCCCTTCTACCTTCCAGACCATTAAACCAGGAAGAACAGCAAAAAAAGACACTACCGAAGCTTCCCAGACCAAGTCATCAAACACATTAGAAGCAAGCCTGTATTTGCTTGAAGTAGGATTAACACTGCTAAAACACAAGCTAGGTTCGAAGCTAGAAGAGGTAGGCTCGTAGCCACTAGCAGACTAGGTCAGCTCGAAGCTAGCAGAAGTATGCTCGACACAACTATAGGTAGGTTTGACACTGCCAAAACACCAGCTAAGCTAAAAGTTAGCATAAGTACGCTCGATGCTGCTAAACTTAGGCTTGACAGTGGCAATACCCCATCTTGTCTCTAAGCTTACAGAAATAGACTCGGTGCTATTAAAAACTTAAAAGAAGCATCAAAGACGAATAATCAACCACAGGAAGGAGGCAGGTTGATATCCTCCATGACACCAGCCAAAACGGAGACCCAAACCTGTGAAACTAGACTAAGATTCCCGGAGAATAAATCAAAAGCAAAAAAAGCCATTCATCCTCTTCCAAACCCCGGAAAATCACTCATGAAATAGCTAATGTAATTCCATATAAAACACACGTAATAGCTTCTCCGGACTACACTCAACCATTCCGTTTGTATACGGATGTATCTTTAGTAGGTATAGAAGCTGTTCTCAGTCAACATGAGATGGCAAGGATCACTTGGTAGCTTGTGCAAACCGGACCTTAACCCCCATGGAAGTCAACTATCCAGCTGCAAAACATAAGTTCTTAGGCATGATTTTGGCATTACAAAATTTCAGAGCTTACCTGTTCGCCGCCCACGTCAGCATCGTCAAGAGAAACACTAGAGGAGTTTAACTTTGATATCGCGTATTAGCCTAGCAAGCGGCACACTAATGCAAAAACGTTAAGGTTTCCATCCACAGCCTCACATAAGCTCAACAGACCCTGCTACAACAATGAATTGCCCAAAGGTAGCCTGGCTGGATACCCACACATGTTTTCACCAACCTAGAGAAAGTGGGTGATCACCTGTGCACTTCATCTGGACACATCGTGACTGACCCTGAAGAAGCTGAACACATCATGCTCACCTTGTATTAACATAATGGCATCCACTTTGGCCCAAAGAAACTCATCCAGACCTTCAACAACATTTAGTAGACCCACAAGCCATGTGCAACATCCAGGAAAGTTGTGGAAACATGTAAGACCTGCACCCTGGGAAAGGATACCACCAAAACCCCAGGCCCCTCAGGACAACTTTTGACCTGATTCGGGCCATGATGTAAATCGTCGCCTCGGCTTAGCATGGGGTGGTATGAATTGACTCATCAAAAGTATATGGCGCTGTCGATACCTATGCAGAAGGACAAAGTTGTGGATCTTCAAGACACTGGTGCTCCCTGTCTTACTATATGGCTGTGAGATATGAACACTCAGTAGTGATTTGAAGAAACATATCAACTCCTTTGGTACTAAATGTCTCTGCAGGATCATGGGTTGTCGCTGGTACAATTGCGTATAAAACAAGCGACTACTCCGTGAAACTGACTCAAGACATATTAGTTGCATAATCCGTGAACGCCAACTTCGGCTATAGTTGTTTGCCTCTCCGAGGCTGATCCCGCTCAGCAGGTGGTCTCTACAGAAGACAAACTTGAGTGGAGGAGGCCGGTGGGAAGACCACGGAACTCATGGCTGAACGAAGTCCGTTAAATGTCATGAAATACTTAATATGGACAAGGCAGCTGCCCGGAGGCTATCCTCGGAGGATCCCCTTAGGTGGCATCAGCGGGTGAGTTCGGCCACACGCTGTCACAGCGTAATAAAGAGAAATATACCACATTGAACTTCCTAGGCCAAATAGTTATTTTTCTATGAATATTTATAGATATGAGTGTTCAATTGAGCACATTTTAGGAAACAAATTATATGATATCCATTATAGAACACATGTGTAATATGTATCATTCATGTTTACAGAAAGCCTGAATAAAGAGTGAATTATGACGCAAAACAATTATTATACTAAATGTTTGTACCAGTTTTGTTATATTATATGTGTTGTGTTGATGGTTTTTACAGTGTAGTTATAAAAGAAGAAAAACTATTAACCTTTTAAGTACCGTAGGTCCTTCCTAATCTGAATAATATAACCTAAGCTAAGGGGAGGTGTGTTGGAGTGGCCTTGCCACTGGATTGGTAATCCAATGGACCCGGGTTCGATTCCCAATATGTCAATGGGAAGATATTATTGGGATGGAATTTGTGATGTAACTAGTATCAGTGAATCACCACAAAGCCCACCGAAACGCCAACAAAATACCCTCATTTTTCCTTGATTAAATTGCACTGTATAAATATTCCCATATTTAAAATATGCTACAGGGGAGCAATTCCTAGTGAGGTAATTGCCCAAAAGGTAGCGTTGTGAGAGTGAGCGTCCGAGTCTAGGGAGTGAGACAGTGAAGCACAAAGGTGAAGCAGCTTTAGAGATGGGGCTGTTGTGAGCCGTTATTGGGTGCTTCACATGTCTCACTCCCTAGACTTGAATGAGGCCTAATAGGCTTCACCCTGTTGAGCGGTAGAATGTACAGGCTCTCAGCCTATGCCCTAGAGGGAGTAGTTGGAAAATAGAAAACAAAATATATAATAAATCAATAAAATAACCTGAACCAGACTATATTGAAAATGTCATCATAAAGAATTAACAATACCTGAACACCAATAACCCGAGCAGTACGATAAGGCTATATATATTTTTAGAAATAATAACTATAAACCAAAGCCATTAACAATTATCCATTAAGAATATATAATTCCCACATGCTCTTCCTAAGCTGAACAAAATAATCTAAAGAATACTAGAATATAATGAACGTGGGTCTGTGGTACTGAAGGATTTAACAGATCATCTAACGGAATTAATGTATTTTTGTTGGACTTGTTTCAGGCAACCAATGTGTGGGGCAGTTCGAGATATTTGAAGGCAACTGTTACCACTACAACACCACTAGGTTGACGTGGTGCAAGGCCCGCAAGGTATGTGTGGACCATGGGGGGGCCCTGGCCACGGACAACTTCAACACACTCAAGGACTTTTACATGGCGAAGACAGGTAAGTTACTATCTTGATAGCAATGTACAGTCAATATGATAAGTTCGCCAAAAATGAACCGAGTAATTTTAAGTTACCATCATATTACCTTAACATCCCTCACGTGTCTATGATAGCCGGTAACAAGTAAGCTACTCTTTCTTCCAAGTTGTATACAGATCGGGTTAATGTCCCTCTCTCCAGTAATCACAATTTATCATCAAGGGTTTCGGTGAACTATTGGTTTTGACTGTACCTGCAATTAATACTAAGCCAACTAATTATGAAACAAAGTCTTTTCATGATCGTTTGAAGTTTGCCAGAAAATAACAAGAAAGACATAAGGGGAAAGTACTCGCTTTTTATGGATCCCCTTCTCCCTCATGTTTAGCATATTAGTTTTGAGATTTTAAGACGTCCATTCCATATGTTTGTCGATCTTAAGACTTTTCTCCAGATTTCTTCGTGAATATTAAGACCTTTCGTGCCTTCGGCCAGGAAATTTTTCTTCCGAAGAATGTACAATTTATATTGAAAGGTGGCATAGGAGGTAAATTATGTTATACTTGATGGAGATCTAACAAGGAAACTAACAAGTAAATGAATAAATGAATAAATGGACCTAAAAAAAAAAAAAAAAAAACAGCCACTAGCCTCTTAAGGGGAGATTTGTATTAGTTGATCATGTATTTATGTATACATTTTTTACTTTAGTTTGCTCCCAAGACTGGCATTAAGCTTAAAGAAATTCCACAAGACCCCCTTTTGAGATAACTTTGTAATTTTTTTAGAAGAACATTTTTCCGCCAGGAAGAAATAGACACATTCATGGCACAAAAAGGTCTTAAATTAACCAAACTAATGAATCAAATGTCTTAAAATCTCAAAACTAATGAGGCTAAACTTAAAGTAGAATGGGGTCCAAACAAAACAAACGACCTCCCCTTAATTCACTGAGCACCAGGCAATATAATATAAATCTACACTCCAGGCCCAGCAGGTTGTCAACAAATTTTGTTTCTCCAGAAAACACCTGGAATGGGTTAGAAATGAAGGAAAACACACAAAACCGATCCCCTAGGTCATTAAGGGGTCTACGGGGCGCCCAAAAGTCGGAATTAACATGGAGAAATGGGTAGGCAAAAACATGCAAAAACACATTCTTGCAGGCTCACGCGCACGCATCTGGAATTAGGGGGTTTTCAACCATGGGTTTATTGCATGTGATACTTACACAGTTCCCATACAAATCTGAGTCCTCTAGGTGCCATAGGACCGGAGTAATTAACAGCGACGCTCCCTATACGGCTCTGAGGTTTAGCGTTACATACAGTGCCGCAGCATAAAGTGCGTCTCTGGTACTTTAGGGGTTAAAGGGTTTACTCGAAAAACAATATAGATAGATCGCACCTGCTCTCTACGAAAAGTGGAAAGCTTTGTGGAATTACTGTAAAGTGTGCATGATTTTTTTGTTTTCTTTGTATATGAATGAAGGAAAGAAAAGGTAAAGCTGCCTGTAACAAGTGTCTCCCCCAAAGTTGAAAGGGTTACAGAGAGCCATATTCGAAGGAAGGTAAGAGCCCAAATATCTGGACACATGGAGTTTGAAGCAGTTTAAGTCATAGGATTAGGGAAATGCAGATTGAGGGAGAGAGTTCCAAAGCTAACATGTTAAGTTGACGAAAGATCGCGAACATCGGTTCATGCTCTGGTTAGAGAGTTGGACAGAATAGAGTTAGGAGTGTGTTGAAAGGCGGGTGCCCCCCACTTTCCGTAAAAGATGAGGTATATACGGAACAACACTGATAATTGTGATAGCGGTAGAAGAGTGAGAGAGATAAAACAATGCAGTGTGAAGAGAGAGATTGTAGGGAAATATTAAGAGGAAAGAAGCTGATGAGACAAAATGCTTTTGACATTTACCCTTTCGAGAAGCGTGGTATGGGTGGAAGATAATACAACTAAAGCAATGCAATGGGAGCCTGGAGAGCTAGAAAGATAACCAGATACACGGATGGAAGTTTGCTGAGGTGGGATGGAACAGGCTAACATCTGACGGGTTAGATTGGAAATATATTAAAGAGGCCTATCCTGCAGAAGAGGATTATCCTACCCCTCCCCCTCCCCTTCCCCCCACCCCTATCCTTAAAATTACACAAACGTCACCCCAGACACCCCTTCTACCTTAACCCGATTAAGTGCGGGGGATTTCTACTATAATAGGGCTCATTTAGGCACTCCTGATTGCTTAAGCAAGTGCCTGAATTACATTATATGTTTGCGGTAAAGCACTAAAAGAAAAGATATTTTAAATAACACCAGAACAAGCTCCCTAGCTAGCGGGGTTCACCCGTAGCACTACTACAGACATCGGCAATATTTGCTAATAATTAGCACTGTTCCACTACATTTGCCTTTGGCAGCACTGAATATATCTTGCGAGAACATACCACAGAGCCTCAGTGCTGCAGCAGACTTGCCGGAGAGCGGACGGGGGTCTGCCATGCTCCTGATCACTCATACACATCTCCACAGGATTTAATGGGCTAATAATTCCAGTATATTTCCAGGACATACCTGTAAAGTAACTGCAACAAAAGGGTTTAACATTTCCCCCCAAACCACCTTAACACTATCTGGTCCGACGTCTGTGGGTTATTATGCTGTTTTGTTTAATAAATGTGGAGGATTTTGCTGGTTTTTCCCATTTTTGAGCAAATTATTTTAGTTTGTTCCCTATGCTAACAATAACGTATTGCCATACTTTTATTGAACAGAAAAATACCCAACCATTCCCCTTCAAGCTCAATTTTAGGCTCAATGTCCAGGCTGAAGGCCAATTGATTCTAAGTTACAGGCTCTATTGGCTATCCCAGAACAATGTCCAGGCTGAAGGCCAATTGATTTTAAGTTACAGGCTCTATTGGCTATCCCAGAACCAACATGGCTCTTGAATAGGGTGAAGCGTCTTATTATCGCCAAACAAATGGGGTGAAAAAGTATTAAAATCACCAAAATAATGAAGCACAAAAGGGGAAGTCCAAGAAGACCTGCCTTGGACCAAGTAGGGTTTTACACCAAGACATTTATTGTATATCCTTCCCCAGACCCTCTTTTGCCCCATTAGTTGGAAAATGTTACGACAATTTACCCCAAATTAGAAGTTAATTAAATCCTGGTCAGTGATAGCGAGCAGCCAGGCACTGTTGTTGTTGTTGTTGTTGTTGTTGTTAAATAATAATACGGACCCCTTTAAAGCTATGACAAGTGTCCCCCAGTCCCTTCCAACCTAAACTTTTGGTGATTATCTGACATTTCGTTCCATTCAGGTGTCGATGCTTTTCTAGACGAGCAATAACAAGCCTGCAATGTATTATAAACCGTCAGATGTTAGACAGATAATAGTAAAACAGCGTCATTGTCCTGAAAGGGTTAACTAGAAAGATAGTGTGCGTGGCTCGCTACTGCTCGCCCGGAAAAGGGGAAATTCCTGTATAAGTATAATATTTAGTGTATGTGTGTTATGCTGTATGTGTGTTATGCTGTATGTGTGTTTTACCATGAGTGTGCGTGTGTTATGGAGTGTATGTCTGTTATGGACTATTTGTGTTTGTTATAAATTGTGTATGTTTCGGTGTGTATTGTTTTAGGGTGAATATATGGGTTATGATGTGTTTCAGTATGTGTGTACTCTATGGTGTGTGTGTGTGTGCGTGTTATGGTATGTGTGTGTGTGTGCTATAGTGTGTGTGTATTATGGAGTGTGTGTGCGTGTTATGACGTGTGCGTGTGTGTATGTGTGTGATATGGTGTGTGTGTACTTGTTATGATGTATGTGAGTGTGTGTGCGTGTGTATATATTATGGCGTGCATGTGTGGGTTAAGGCGTGTGTGTATTATGGTGTGTGCGTTGTGGTATGTGCTATGGTGTATGTACTATGGTGGTATGTGTATGTTACAGTGTGTGTGTGTCTGTGTGTTTGTTTGTTATAGCATAGGTGTATATTTTGGTGCGTTTTATTTTGTATGGTGTATGTGTAATATGGAATGTGTGTGATATGGTGTGTGTGTTGTGGTGTAGGTTAGTGTTATGGTATGTGGCTATGCTATGATGTTATGGTGTGTATGTGTGTGTGTTGTGACGATGTTCCATCATCGTAAGCTTTATATAGTTTATAAATAGTCTATATAGCCTATAAATTACTATGTTGCATTGGTCATAATATTATATTCACAGGGTGAATATATCATACCGTCTCGCGGTAATTTCAATAGTGCGTGAAGCAGTGATCAACCCTGCTTCATATATGAGATCGATCATTATCCGTATATTATCGACTGTCCCAGTATATTATCGCCTGCTTCATATTCTTATTATTTCGTTCAATGACGTGGTCACTTTGAGTTTCCATTCTCAGTGGCTGTCGTCTGCAGATGTTTTAATTGTTGATTAGTGTATTGGTGACTATTAATAATACATTAACACAATGCATACTGTATATATATGTTATTCATTGCATACATTTTGTATTTAGTTATTTTATCCTATGTGGTCCTCCTTACATTGTACATTACGTTCCATTGGTTACATTGTACAAAAAGGAACCATCTTCCAAGCTGGTTCAGGTAGAGCCATCTGGTGGTGTCAGTGAATACCAGCTGAACACCAGTCAGTCCGCATTTAACATTCGAGGGAACAAGACCTCCCTCTCGCAATTCTCTCATATTGGCATTTGTTTATTCATCTTTATTTTATTCAGTGGCAATTATTCTTTATTTTCTTTGCATAACAGACTTGTGTGTGGCTTGTGTTTGTGTTCCTTTAGTTTTGTTTTATTATTTTTGTTTTGTGCCGCAACCTTGGCCTAGTTAAGTTTGTGTTTATTTCTATGTGCATTATTTTAGCTAGGGGTCCAGGCTATTGGGGGTTGCTTTGTCCGAAGTAGCGGCGGGTGGACTTCCATAGTCTGTTAAGTTACAGGGTGGATTACTTTGGCCAAGCACACCGATAGTCTGGACAAATCTATTGTGGCGATTTATAGTTGTGTTGCAGCGCGCGCAGGTAGGCGGCATTGCCTACCTGGGTAGTTTTCTACTCGCACTGGCACATCTATAAAAACCCGTTGAGTTGAAGTCGGCTTAGGACGCCTCAGCGATTATTAGTACAAGCTTAGGTGTGTGGTGGTTGATCGGTGTTTGTTTCATTTGTGATTAATTCCTTTATGCTTTATACGTCATTCCTTAAATTGCATTAATTTGCATTTATTTACCGTAATAATATTAACTTAGATTAAATCAGAGCTTTCTTTTTTGTGCAGCTTAGAAAGGATCCTCCTCAGTATTGCCATTCGGTACTGAGTGTTTGAGAATAGTTGTGGCTCAAGATATCTTTTCACCACAACTAGGGGTTCCAGTTTCTGCATTGTTTGTATAACGGAACCAGTTGGGGGATTGTCTGCACCATTGGCTACGGAGGTGCTGAGTATTTACTTGTCTGTGTTAGTCCATGGACTAGAAGCCTCTACTGTCAGTCGTAACGGTGTGTTATGGAGGGTGTGTGTGTTATGGTGTGTAGGTGATATTATCATATGAAGGCTTTGTCCTATCTGGTCCGACGTCTTGAAGTTATTATTGTTTAATTATTATTAAGGATTTGGCTTCCTTTGGATATTTTTAAACAATTTGTTTTAGCTCATCGCCGTTAACCACTTCAGCACCATGACGCCTTTTAACCTTTGATTCTGGCTATAATTAGATGTCATGCAGTTTAACCTAAGAAGTGCGCATGGGGGTAATTAGAAACGTCCCCCTGTGCTGACGTATTTCAGCTGTTTCCATCACTAAAATATAAATTTTACCATAAATAGCATTAATACTTATCCATACGCACCTATTATGGGTTGATTCTAAAGGTATTAACCTGAAACAACAATAAAACGAGTGAAAACAGCGTTTGGATGGTCAAAATCGGGAGATATAGGCCGCGAGTTATATAACGTATGGGTGAGGCAACCTGCTTTCCCGCCAATTTCCCCCAAGGCCACTGAGAGACAGTCGATCGATATTCTCTCTCTCTTGCACTCGCTTGCTAACACTGATGACCATGCCCTGCTTGCAACTCGCTAATGTTAGCACGAAAATATACCTCAGAATAAGGGAATAACAGGGAAAATAGGTGATAACTGAAGGAGGGGAGGAAAGTGGGGAAGGAGGGGAGGTAGAGGAGTGATATTTTGCATGGCCCAGGGGCCCAACAAAAATAAAAAAATAAAAAATATAAATAATTTTAGTTTTCGATGTTTAAAGTTGATTTTTTTTTCTCTGACTCTTAATGAGGGAAGCAAAAGGCATAACTGCCTGCAACGAGTGCCTCCCCCAGATATCAAAGAGTGGCAGGGCCGAAATCAAGGGACGTTCGAGCTGAACTGCCTGGACACACAGAGTTTGAAGCAATTCAAGTCATAGGAAGAGGAAAAGACTGATTCTGGGAGAGAGTTCCAGAGCTCAGCAGTTGAATAGAAGAAAGTCTGTGAATAGCGTTTCACTCTTGGGTTGGAGAGTTGCACAGAGTAGGGGTGGGATTGTGTTGCAAGACGGGTACTACGTACCCTACGTACCCTACGTAGAGGAGGTGGTATACACTGGGAAAGCTCCGAAGAACACTGATTATTGTAGTAGCGATAGTATAGCGAGAGAGATGCAACATTGCGGCGAAAAGAGAAAGATTGGAGAGAGTTGGTGAATGGACGGGAGTTAATGATACGAAAGGCTTTCCTTTGTACTTTATCTAGGAGTGTGGTGTGAGAGGATCCTTCCCACACATGTGAACAATACTCAATACAAGGACGCACTGTGCCCCTGTACAGAACAAGAAGCTGCGCAGGGTTAAAGAACCCCTTGAGGCGGTTGAGCACACCCAGCTTCTGGGATGCTGCCTTAGCGAGACTGGTAATATGGTCTTTCCAATTGAGAGCAGAAGAAAAAGAGACACCGAGAACATTGAGGGAAGATGAAGGGTTGATTTTTGTATTGTTGAAGAATAAGGGATAGTCCTCTGGAGGTTCCTGACGGGTAGTAAGATGGATAAATTGAGTTTTGGAACCATTAAATGCATAAAGATTTTCTCTACCCCACTTGGAAATAATAGCTAGATCAGAAGATAAGCATTCTATAGCTTCATTACGTTTACTTATGAGGGACTGCTGGCTGGGGCGTTCTGGAAAACTAATTGAGTGGTGCAAAGTAGAGTCGTCTGCATATGAATGGATGGGACTGGATGTACAGTGGAGAAGATAATTTATGAAAATTAGAAAGAGAATAGGAGATAGGACAGAACCCTGAGGAACAGCGGAGTTGATAGGATGAGGAAATGAGCAATGACCGTCCACAACCGCAGCTATGGAACGGCTGGAAAGGAAATTAGAGACAAAGGCACAGAACGAGGGACAGAAACCGAAGGAGGCCAGTTTGGAAATTAAAGATGTGTGCCAGACTCTATCGAAGGCCTTGAATATGTCTAGTGCAACAGCAAAAGTCTCACCGAAGTCCCGAAAGTCTATAACCATAGTATTATTATATAACCATAGTATTAGTATATAATCATAGTATTAGTATATAAACATATTTACAGTTACTTTTCTCTGTCAGTCTTCATGTGGTGCTAATGGCCTGAACATAGCACTACGTGTTCATGTCATAGATATTTCACGTTAAAAAAAATGTCTGATTAGCTTGGGTTGTCTGTGAACTATTGATTTTGCCTTAACACTTTGAAGATAGTAACATATTTGAACAGTTAATTCTGCCTTCCATTAGACGATGTATTTCAGTTTAAGAACGATCTGTCGTAATTATAAGGGTAAATATTATTTCAATTAACCCCATGAACTCCAAATACCCTTCCTAATCTGAATAAAATCACCAAATAATAGCCAGAAAACAGACAAAATTTGCAAATTGCATCTTGGAAGGGTTAACATTCTTAAAGCATGTTGTATATAGACTAATTTTAATCTTCGATTTGTAAGTAACAGTGTTTAGGATAATACAGTAGTAACTAGCTTGGATTGCATACACATTGAAATGACTGTGCCAATATTCTTATAATGGTTCATTGCATCTAAGCAATAACATCAAAATACAAAAGAATCTAATTATCTATAATGAATCATGCCAGGTTTTAATGGCATGGCTCTGTTTCATTAAACTTGAGAACATAGCACCATATAATTATATACTGTTTTAATTAGTGATCCCCGTATGCTTAATAATGAACACCATTACATGCCATTGCTTCTTATCAGACAATATTAGCAGATGATTGCTCAAAATGTTCATATAAATCTAACCACTTTTAATGTATAAGTAACACCCCGTTCTCAACATCAATCATCCATTAAAAACCCCAATGCACCTGAATACACTTATGAAAACATATGGCCCTCCCGGGAATCGAACTCAGGACACCACACCCAGAACACAAGCATTTAAACCATTAAACCACCAACACAGTTAACGGTTGAGTACACGATCACGATTAATATCCATTTTCGAATTATGGATATCAATCTAATCATGTACTCAGACCCAACTGCATTATGGAAAGCGTAATGTTTTAGTGAGAGGAAAGAACATTGAATTATTAGACCCTGATATACAGTATATCCACCCAAAACACTTTAAGCAGTCGAAACGGGCAATACCCAAGGGAGGCCTCATAGACATGTGATAAGGAGTTGCTGGAACCCCTGTTTCATTTGTCTGACTTCCCTCACTGTATCTGTGTCTCACCTACACAGAGAGTAAGTCAACTAGCTCTCTCAAATGCCTCCTCCACCTATTAATTTCACTACACTAAACAAGCGCACTACACAAGATGACCACAAACCAACCTTAATTTGGCTCTTGTTACTCATTTAAATTTGGGAGAGACACTTGTTGCAGGCAGCTTTTCCGTTTTTCTCCCTCATACACATAGAACAAAACACAACAGATTGTTACAATTGACCACTTAAAAGGGTCTTGCTTTAAGGATGTTGGAGCCTTGGACATAATTATTTAGCAGAATTATCAGTTAATATACAGTTTTGGTGCATATATATTTTAATATTATGAATGATTCATATGAGCAAACTTGCCGTCACAAACTTGTACAGATGTTTGTTCTCCAAATTGTCATGGTCACAGTTCTAACTTGTTTAATTAACTTGTGCAGTGAATTTAATTTGATAGGTTTGACATTCTTTACCCAACCTTAGCCGTTTCGGTCTGTCTCTTTCACGGTCCCACTTTTTCTTGTGGGGACAGAAGGCAAGGAATCCGCTTCCCATTATAGATTTCACCTACTAGGCGAGACAGAGAAAGGGGCAAGGGAACACGAGCGTAGTCCCGGACCCTAATAATTTGATCATTTAATGTTGTTTCTGTTTGGTTTCTGTCTCGAGTCGGGCACCCCCAGCTATGGGGTATATGCCTGAGTATATGCATACATACATAATAATATGGATATCGTCATGATAGGCAGATGTCCCCCTTTAGTACTTTAGTTACGTTTAGAACTATATTCGCGGAAGTAAGTGGAGTTATTGACATACTTACCTCTCAGATACTGTATTGGTAATGTATTAATATTAACCAATTTGTATACTAAGCTTGGTTAGACCGAAAAAGTGTAAATACTTATACTGTTATATATGTGTGACGATATTGGTAATATTGATGCTTACACATTCAACTCTTGCTGTGTTATTAGGTTATCTGTTTAAGGAGGATTTTTTTTTTTTTTGGACCTCCCGCACCCTCGTGTTTAGCCCCATTAGTTGTCTGATTTGAAGACGTTCGACCCATTAGTTTGGTGATTTTAGCATCTTTCTCCCCATTTAGTTGTAAATTTTAAGAATTATCGTATTATTTAGGTGTTATTTTTTTTACCTGGATAGCAATGGGGAGCCTATAATTTAGGAGAAACCATCCTTTGGCCGGGACATTTTCCTGCCGAAATATGTAGAAATTTATGTTTAAGCCGGGTCTTGCGGATTTGTTATTTTTGTGTATATATATATATATATATATATATGTTTGTTTAGCTTCATATAGGTCTAGGGACAAAAGTAAAACAAATATACAGTATATACCGGTAATAAAAACAAAAAAATCTTCACTATATTATCATCCCTCAACATCAATCCAATTAGAGTTACTATCAATTAGCACTAAAATGTATCTTTTCCTTTTCACAAAAGTCTATGTGAACTCTTTGAAAGGGACGAGTGGGTCAGCACCATGGTTTCAAAGGTGCTGCAGGTGGCTGGCTCCTAACACTTTGACATACCGAACATTGTCTGACTAAAATCTCTATATTTGTTCATCCATTGTAGGCCACCAGATGTAAGTTCTAGCTAAAGCTGTCATGCCACATACACCAGGGTGCCCATAATGGACCTCGTCCATCAAGAGAGCTCTAAAACATTCAGGTATAATCCCTCTGAGTCCCCAAAGCAAACATCCTTCTTCAACTGACAAATCATGCCTTCTATGGTATTATGGTTTCACTTCCTCTGCTACATCATGACACCACCCATACAAAGTGTACTCCATCACCCTTGCCAGCACAGGATCTCTTTTAGTTTCATGAACAACCATTTTACATGTGACTGGGAAGTCGCTATCAATCAGCATTACTGAATAAACTGTGGAATCTTCACTTAGTTCTGAATCATCACACGGTAGTCCTGACAGTGTATCCGCATTTGCATAATTTACAGGGTGTCTGAACTATAATTCATAATCATAAGCAGTTAACATGATTGGACATCTTTGCAGCCTTGCAGCTGCAATAGGAGGTATTGTTGACTTTGGACCAAGAATAGCTAGAAGAGGTTTATGGTTTGTGATCAAAGTAAACTTGCACCCGTACAAGTACTGATGGAACTTCTTAACCCTATAGATCAGGGGTGTCAAACATGCGGCCACGCTGGCCGCATGCGGCCTCCCTTCCTCTAGCATGCGGCCCCCCTTCCTCTAGCATGCGGCCCCCCTTCCTCTAGCATGCAGCCCCCCTTCCTCTAGCATGCGGCCCCCATTCCTCTAGCATGCGGCCCCCCTTCCTCTAGCATGCAGCCCCCCTTCCTCTAGCATGCGGCCCCCATTCCTCTAACATGCGGCCCCCCTTCCTCTAGCATGCGGCCTCCCTTCCTCTAGCATGCGGCCCGTGGACCAGTTTGTCCTAGCACTGTAGTGTCAAATATGATGTTTTCTTCTAGATATAATTATTATTTCTTAAATATATCATATGTTGGTACTATATTAACTTAAGTTATAATTCTAGGGAATATTTGTGAGAGTAAGAAGCTTAACCCTCCCCCCCCGGGGGCCCTATCCTATGGACGTTGTTGAGACCCCGGCGATATAGCCAAAATACGTCTATGCCTATGCTACCGTATCTTTGTAATTTTAATTGCTAGAAAATTCCCACGTATGTCTAAACGTACTGTGGTTTCCAATCTGTATACTAGCGTTAAGTAAAGGTCTCTAAGTCAACTGGTTCAGTTGTGATGATGATTTCCGTGGAGCGCATTTTGCCGCAATTTTAGCCATATGAGACACTTTTCACTACTGAAACAACAACACACAGCCACACAAAAACAAACGACGCCTCTCCTTCTTGTGTTCGGAGGTGCGCGGCGTCGGTCCAACCGGCTGTGTTCATATGCGTCGGACGGACGACTTTCAAAACAAGCTGAATAGGCTTTCAAGCTTACGGACTATTTAAGGACACCCGGGTTCCTGCCCATCTGCTGCGGTGTCCTTAAATAATGCTGCCCGGGCGGGAAGGGTTAAAGTAGATTAAATACTCTTTCATCCTTAGACATTCTTCTTAAGCTGAATAAAATCGTCAACGGGTTTATGATATGCTCAATTTGGGGCCAGTGGGACAGTTCTTGCAGTCATGCTCAGTATGTGGCCCAAGGCTACGGGGATAAAACACAACTAGTGCGACAGTTGCCACAGTTGCCGTAAATTCATATTTAAATAATATATTTATATGTTTTTTTATTATTTTCTGAAATAGTTAAATCTGAATAATATGAAGCATTTATTATAATTTATATTAGGACGGGTGGAGGCATTACCGGTATATAATATTTGGCCTGCTACATTAACCCCTTCTGTACCGGCAACGTCTTTTTAACTTTAATCAGACTACAATTTGAAAATTTTATTCAGTTTCAATATATAGGCTTCGAACTATTTCATGTATTAATTTTTACTACCATAGATCCTTCTTAAACTGCACAACATAATATAAACATGGCTACAATGAAATATAAAAGACGTCGCCAGTACATAAGGGGTTAATGCGACCCTACAATAATGTACCGTGTCACATTTGGCCCGCCAGAGCAAATGAGTTTGACACCCCTGCTATAGATGATGGAGAGTGCCTCCTTGTCAATTTGTGCATGACTGTTTTCACTAGATGTAACTGTTTTCGAGGCGTATGCAATAGGACGCTCTGTTCCATCATCCATTACATGGGTAATGACAGCACCCAACCCCTGACTGGAAGCATCACAAGCTAATTACAGAGTTCTGTCAGTATCATAATGAACTAATAGGTTTGCACTTGATAGGGAACTCTTGCAACAATCAAAATATGTTTTAGCTTTACTCTTCCATCTCCAAACTACTCCCTTCCTTAGTAATTCATGCAGAGGTGCTAAGGTAGTAGCTAAATCTGGCAGAAACCCTGAGTAATATTGTACCATCCCCCCAAAAAAAAAAATGTACTAACAGACTTTGCAGATGACATATTGACAATGTTCTTGACTTTATCTTCCACAGGATGTAATCTTCAGCAGTTACACAATATCCAAGATAAGTTACTTCCTTCTCAAAATAACACACATTTCTCTCTGTTTAGCTTAACATTGCTATTATGTAGTTTGTTCAATACTTTCTTCACAGTTGTAACATGATCATCATGACTTTTACTCATAATCAAAAGATCATCCTGAAAGCAAAGAATATTTTCAATACCACACAAAATATTATCTATAATACTCTGGAATATTTATGGTGCAGATTTGATTCCATATCATCCATATGGCAATTTTGTATACTGATACAAAGCTTTGTGAGTGTTGATGGTCAAATACTTCTGACTATCTTTATCAACATATACCTGAGCACAAGCATGGGATAAATCTAGATTTTAAAATATGGCTCCACCTGTCAAGGCAACAAATAATTCCTGTGTAGTGGGTAATGGTTACTGCTCATCCACGACAGCTTGGTTCACAGCGACCTTTTAGTCCCCACAGATTCTCACTGTGTTATCAGATGTTGACCCCGTTACAAGTGAAGCAGCCCACCCACTTTGATCTGTTTTCACAATAACACCATTTGTCTCTAGTATTTCCAGCTCCCTTTCAACTTCCTGCTTCAAAACATATGGGGCAGGCCTCGGTTTAAAGTAATCTGGTTTAACATCATCACTGACATTTATGTGTGCTCCATATTCTTTAATACCTTCATAGGAATCTTCAAACAATGTTGCAGAATTATTTAGTTATACATTTATACTGGACTGAGCATCAAATATGTCCGTGGCAATGTTAGAGACCTCATTCCAGTTTAACCTAAGAAACCGCAACCAGTCTGCCCAGCAAAGTGGACCTGCCACAATCATGCTCGAATTTAGATTTTGATCACCACATTTCACTTCACATACAAACTGTCCTTCCAGCAACAATTTATCTCCAGCATATGTTCTAAGCTTTACACATCAGTAAACATCATCCGATACACATCCTTACTCATTATGGACAAATCTGCAGCTGTATCGACCTCCATGCTCACATTCCTGTAATTTATTAACATATCAACTAAATGTTTATGACCTGATTTATTTGCATTTGTGGCATACATAGTAAGAACATTTACTTCTTCATATTCAGAATCATAATTTTGTTTTCAGATCAATACTGTTGACTTTAACTCTTCCAGCACGACTCTGATTACTTCTGCAAGCAGTAGATATGTGCCCTATTTTATTGCACTTGTAAGACTTTGAATGTCTATATGTAGAAGTAGAGGACTAATGTCGGTCATGGCACCTGTAACACTGCGACTGTATATCTTTGTTAGTGTAACTACCGCCATCTTTCTGCTTCTTCCCACTACAATTACTCTTTACTTTCCACCTTTCCTCTGTTTTTACAGCACCAGACTCATAGGCCTCAGGTCTTGCACTAGGTCATCTTTTCAGTGTGTGAACGGCACCAGCAGTGTCACGAGACTCGCCATGCACACCAAACTCCCTGATGTTTTTCTGAGCCAAATCCATTTCCAAAGCATGACAGCATGTCTTATCGAAAGTTAGGTCTAGAGTGTTCATCAATATATTTTGGATGATTTCATAATTCAGACCAATGACAACTCTGTCCCTCAGAGCCCTATCTAACAACTGACCAAAGTTGCAATGAATGCATAGTTTTTTTTTAGAGCTAGGACGTAATCACTCACATATTCTTTTTGTCTGTGTCTGGTTCCAAACTTGTAGCTCTCTGCTATTTCCAGTGGGGCAGGATTAAAATGTTGCTGAAGAGTAGAGATGATCTTGTCAAACGAGGCATGTTTTGGCTTGGCAGGTGCGAGTAAATTAGATAACACTCGGTATGCTGTAGCTCCTGTCTCGGTGAGAAAAATCGCCTTCCTTCTTTCTGCCATAGCATTCCGTTTCTCCTCGTCATCTCCCTCAATGTCTAGACCATTAGCAAGAAAGAAACGGTCCATCCGCTCACAATATGAAGCAAAATCTTACTTACATTAATCGTAGACTCCCAGACGCCCAAGGAAACCACTTCCCGCCAATTCTGCCATAGCTGCTGGGTACTGGGTAGAGCATCACCTTGTGTTTTCCTCTTCACAACAATTTTAGGACCAGAACAGGGGAAGGACGTCCTCAGAACTCATGTTCGGCCTCTTGGCGTTTGCAAGAAACCCTCATAATTATATCCCATCCTCGTCGCCAAAATTGTAGTATATGGAGATAATAAAGGGCAGGAAAACACACTGCTTACTTGGAGGCCATCTTGGCGCCTTGTCGTTTAATTTAAAAATACCTGGACCCCATATATATAATAACATAAACATTACTTTTTATTGATAAATGCAATTTTCTATTTCCTTAACACATTATAATATACTACAGTCGCCTTTACAAAAGGGGTTAACTGCACAAAATCCTTTAAATATAGCTAGAATAAAATTAAACAGACGTTGCCGGTACAGAAGGGGTTAACAATTTCAGTAAGGGTGTAGTTACTTATCTTTATATTCTGGCTATTATAGACGATTTTATTCAGTTTAGGACAAATGTATGATAGTCAGCAATTTAATGGCGGTGCAATACACCTCCCTGATTACTAGACATCCTTCTTCAGCTGCATATTATTGTCTAATAATAGCCAGAATATAAAGAATAATGGCGTCATCTGTACTAAAGTGGTTAATGTTACATATTGAGATTTACTCTTAACTCTATTTGGACCGAGGGGTGTCTTTTTGGACTTTCCCTGTTTCGCTCCATTAGTTTGGAGATTTTAAGATGTTTCACTCAATTCAATAACATAATATGAATATCATATCTTAGCTTAACCTAATTATTATAGCTTAAAACCTAGAATGAAGGAAACATCATCGTCAGTTGTTCTTAGGTAGCTACAAGATAAATTTAGTGTAGGAGATATACGTAGTGCAGGGGGTATAGGTTATAGTGAGAGATGTAGCGTAGGGTATAAGGGTGTAAAAGAACAAATATGGATATAGGGAAGAAGGGGTCTGCCTCGTATGGACCAATAATAGGCCTTCTGCAGATTTCCATTTTTCTTTTGTTCTCATGTCTCTATTATGCGCTGACCATAGCTTTAATTTAGTTACACATGAACATTTATTTTCTTATACTGTTATTAGAGAAAACGACAGCATCATAATGGGTAACTACCTAATATTGTATTAGTATCTCCAATCGTTTTATGTAATAGTTTATTTTGAGCCATTAATAATAAAAATAGCTATTTTTTATAAATCATTATGAATTGAGATATGATGAACAAAGTTCGATGTAGACTTAATGACCAAATGTATCCATCATACTACCCGTCAGGAACCTCAGAGGACTCAAGATGGCGAGAGGAGTGAAGGGTGCATGCGTAGCTCTCTCCCTGTGTATCATCCTCCTCAACATCCAGAGGGGCTGTGCCGATATAAAGGTGCAGAGGGGACCGGTAGTGTACCAGGTCAACACTAAACAAGTATTGAGGGACATCATCACACAGAAATCACACATAAGTGAACCTTCTGTCACCATTCCTGCCTGGTCAAGTTTATATATCGGGAAGACACAGCGTGGTAAGTACTCTGGCACAGCCTCGCTACAACACCTATTGTGCTACACTCTAATTAGCTGTGGAGATGTAGAGACCAACCCCAGCCCGAGGTCAACACTGAAGAAACCTCACCACCAACCAAGTAAGACAGACACCGTCATTTCAACAGTCCCTAGCAGAAAAATTTGTTATTACAAACCGGGCCTACAGGTACCCCAGCCTCCCGTCACGCTCCAATTCAACCCACAACACAACCCAACACGGTCGGCGACCCAGTCTCCCGTCACGCTCCAATTCAACCCACAACACAACCCAACACTATCGGTGGCTCAACATCTAACCGGAGCAGCTAGGAAGAAAGGTATCAGTCGCAACAACATCAACAATGGAGCAGCATTAGCAGCCAGGAATAAGGACAACATCATCAAACCGCAAATACAGGTGGGGCTGGGAGGGGTCATAGAGGGAGACATAGCCACAGACAGTCCCCAACCCCCGCGCTCACACCCTAGCAGCACAGCTGATCACCACACCGCCAGACGTACGACGAACAATAAAAAGAAGCTATGTACAGTGTGCGATATTAGATTCAACAAAAGGAGTCCAACATCACAATGTAGTATTTGTAATGAAACAGTACACGATCGATGTACTTATGTTACCAGCAGAAAAGAAGTGGAATGCGATAAATGCAGGGAATTAGCTATTACCCACTCCACCAACACTACATTACCCTCAGCATTACCATTAATACCACAGATATCGGCGACCCAAGTAGCACAACATGCAACAAGAACAACAATAAAAACAGGTAGCTCTCGCAAATACATCAACAGGGAAGCAGCATCAACGTACAATGAAAACAACAACAACAACAGTAAACAACCACAGCCCGACCGCAAGTATCCCCCGCCCTCTCTCGCACAAACAGCTGATCGACGCGGACAAAACCACACCTCCAGTCGTATGATAAACAGTAAGAAAAAACTATCTATAGTCTGTAATATTGGTTTCAACAATAGGCATTCACTTTTACAATGCAACAGTTGTAATGAAATTGTTCATAACCGATGTACTTACATTAACAGTAGAAACGAAGTTGAATGTGTTAAATGTAGGAACTCAGCTGTACAACATCGCGAAACCATTTGTTATATTTGTGAATCACTCATAACACGACGTCAGAAGATCCAAAACTGTGTAAAGTGTAAACATGTAGCTCACATGAAGTGCATCTCTAAGAAGACCAACAGTGAAGAATGGGAATTCCTTTGCAATAAGTTTGCCTTGCATTCATTACCGAATATTAATGTAAATGATCCAAGTATTTACAACTCAGAATCCAGCCAGGACACATTCAAAATCAAAGATGAATACAGAGTGTTCACCAACACAGGGCTCCATCTTATCCACATTAACGCCAGATCAGTGTACCATAAATTGTCAGAAAAAAACTTGTTAGCTAATAAGGCCAAAGCTTCAATAATTGCAATCACAGAAACCTGGCTGGATTCAAGTATAAACGATGGTGAAATAAACATTCAACGTTTTAATATGGTTAGGAATTATCGCAATAGACATGGGGGAGGAGTATGTCTGTATGTAAAATACCTCACACACACAACTAGGACCGACCTCCATGTAGAAAATCACGAAGCTTTGTGGATCGACCTACACCTGCCGAGGACAAGACCCATCTCAATTGGGGTATGCTATAGGCCCCCAGACGACACACAATTCTTGACCAAATTTGAACGAACTTTGTCATCGCTAGACCCTCGGAATGAATCCATCATACTAGGGGATTTTAACCTGTGTTACAAACAACGAAATAATAGGCTTGTACGAGAATATAGGCATATACTGACAATGCACAATCACAAACAACTCATCACAACCCCCACACGTATCTCTGAGAACACTGCCACAATATTAGACCACATAAACTGTAACAGAGAGGACAAAATGTCCCAATCAGGGGTTATACAGACTGGGATAAGTGATCACTTCGTCACATATTGCACACGGAAAACCACAAAAATTACCCTAGAGAATCACAAGGTTATCAAAACAAGGTCACTCAGAAACTACAATAAAGAAACATTTCTGGACATTTTATGGAATACAGACTGGTCTCCAGTGTTTGGAAGTACAAACGTTAATGACGCATGGGTTGGCTTCAGAACCATCATCACAAACATCCTAGACGAAATAGCTCCTCTGAAAGACATACGAATTAAAGCAAGGTCAGACCCATGGATCAACAATGACATACTACACCATCTGGAACACAGAGACAATCTGTTAAAAAGGCTAGCGAAACATAGACAGGATCAAGGTCTGAAACATGAGTTCAACAGGGCCAGGAATAAACTAAGTAGGAAAATAAAATCAGCGAAAACTAATTATTTTCACAATAAGGCAGAGGAATATCAGAATAACCCAAAGAAACTATGGAGGCACCTAAAAACAACCGGCTACAGTAACAAGACAAGGGATTCGTCTAACACTAATATTGCTCTCAACATTAATGATCAGGTTTGCCACGATAAACGACAAATTTCAACCTACTTCAACTCCTCCTTCACTTCCATAGCAAACACACTTGCACAGAACCTACCTCAACGTCTCAATAAATACACGACAACAACGGCCACCTTTCGTAATTTCTACAGAGATAAAGACATACACACGAACACATTTGGATTGCAAAATGTTACACCAAAATACACTTTTGACGAGCTGTCTAACTTAAATGTACATAAAAGCACAGGACCAGACAAAATTCCTGCCAAATTTCTACGAGATGGAGCCATTGGTATAGCAGGCCCCCTAACCCACATCATCAACTTGTCAATTAACACCAACACTGTACCTGTTGAACTGAAGGCAGCTATTGTAACCCCTCTATTCAAGAAAGGAAATAAACTAGAAGTTGGCAACTACAGACCAGTTAGCATATTATGTAGTGTATCTAAAATCCTTGAAAGAGCGGTATACACCCAAATTGAGCACTACCTCAAACAAAATGATCTATTCTATAAGTTTCAATCAGGTTTCAGATGCATGTACTCGACAGACTCCTGTCTCATCCACTTAACGGATCACATTCGTAACGAAATGTCTAAAGGTAACTACACCGGTATGGTTCTTCTTGATCTACAAAAAGCGTTTGACACAGTAGACCATGATATCCTATGTAATAAACTACAAGCAATGGGCATAGGGTCTGTGAACTGGTTTAAATCTTATCTTAGTGTTAGAACCCAAAGAGTCAAAATTGATGATAATATATCTGATCCTATGCCAATTAACTGTGGGGTCCCGCAGGGAAGCATCCTTGGTCCCTTACTCTTTCTCTGTTATGTGAACGACGTGGACTGAGCGTCTCATGTCAATTATTACTGTATGCAGATGACAGCGTGCTTCTGGTTTCAGGAAAAGACCCAATAAGTATTGCCGCTTCACTTTCCAAAGAACTAGTATCATGTAGTGAATGGCTAGTGGACAATAGACTATCTCTTCACCTGGGCAAGACGGAAGCCATCTTATGTGGAACAAAACGCAAACTGAAAGACATTGTGGGCTTCTCGGTCAACTGTAATGATATTCCTATAACAACAGTTAAATAAAGTTAAATATCTCGGACTAAAACTGGACGCGAGTTTGTCAGGTGAAACAATTTTGGAATCTATCCTGAGTAAGTGTAGAGCACGTATAAAATACCTGTATAGACAGGTGGGATGCTTGCCCGCGGCGACCAAAAAGACCCTCTGCCAAGCGCTTGTTCAATGTCAATTTGACTATTCTGTGTCATCCTGGTACTCTGCATCATCTAAATCAGCACAGCACAAATTTCAGGTCACTCAAAATAAAATGGTTAGGTTCATGCTGAACCTAGGACCCAGATCACATGTTGGCCAGGAACAACTTCAGTCACTAGGTATCCTCAATGTCTCTGACAGGGCCAAACAAATCAGGCTCACTAATGCCTTCAAAATGTTCTATGACGAGCTCCAGAGTATCTAAAGAATGATTTTGTTAAAGCAAATGAGAGGAGTGGACATAATACAAGAAACAGGATGTTTAATTTTAAAGTCCCGAGAATCCAAGGACAGGGTAAGCAAACATTCTTCTTCACTGCCATCAAAGACTGGAACGACCTACCCCAGTCAGTCCGTGAAAAGAGAACACTGTATTCCTTCAGACGTAGCCTGAAGGAACACCTGAACCGGACAGCTGCGAGAAGGGAGCACCAAGCTTATGTCTACTACTAAATACGACATAAGAGATAGACAAACCAAACTGAAATGATTACTGATTACGGATTACTGATATTTACTATAGGATGTAAGGTATCATAAAATAACCCCCTAGAAATACTTTCTCTAAAGTATCTATTTCTTTATCCTCCCCATTTCCACAGCTAACCTAATCCCACAAGGACCCCAATGGAAATACGCCTAATGGCCTTATTGGGCTATCCTTAGTTGGAATCATGCAAGGCTGGTACATGTCATATTTGTAACATACTATGTGGTACCAACTCTGTAAATTGCTAACTGAATAAATATTATTATTATTATTAGTATTATTATTATTATTATTATTATTATTATTCCCTTCTTCTTCAACAATACAAAAATCAATCATTCATCTTCTCTCAATATTCTCGGTGTCTCTTTTTCTTCTGCTCTCACTTGGAAGGACCATATTACACGTCTTGCTAAGGAAGCCTCCCAGAAGCTGGGTGTGCTCAACCAACTCGAGGGGTTCCTTACCCCTGCGCAGCTTCTTGCTCTGTACAGGGGCACAGTGCGTCCTTGTATTGAGTATTGTTCACATGTGTGGGGAGGATCCTCTCACACCACACTCCTAGACAAAGTAGAAAGGAGAGCCTTTTGTATCATTGACTCCCATCCACTCACCAACTCTCTGCAATCTCTCTCTCTCTTCTCCGCAATGTTGCATCTCTCCCTTTTTTTGTCTTTTTTTCTATGTGAGTGAGGGAGGTAAAAGGCAGAACTGCCTATAGCGAGTGCCTCCCCCATAGTTGAAAGGGTGACATGGCCAAAATCAAGGGACGTTCGAGCCAAAATGCCTGGACACACGGTGTTTGACGCAATTTAAATCATAGGAAGAGGGAAAGACTGATTCTGGGAGAGAGTTCCAGAGCTCAGCTGTTGAATAGAAGAAAGTCTGAGAGTAACATTTCACTCTTGGGTTGGAGAGTTGCACAGAGTAGGGGTGGGATTGTGTTGCAGGACGGGTACCACGTGCCCTACGTAAGGGAGGTGGTATACACTAGGAAAGCTCTGAGGAACACTGATTATTATAGTAGCGATAGAATAGCGAGAGAGATGCAACATTGCGGCGAAGAGAGAGAGATTGCAGAGAGTTGGTGAGTGTACGGGAGTTAATGATACGAAAGGCCTTCCTTTCAATTTTGTCTAGGAGAGCGGTGTGAGAGAAACCTCCCCACACATGTGAACAATACTCAATACAAGGATGCACTATGCCCCTGTACAGAGCAAGAAGCTGTGCAGGGGTAAAGAACCCCCTAAGGCGGTTGAGCACACCCAGCTTCTGGGAGGCTGCCTTAGCAAGACTGGTAATATGGTCCTACCAACTGAGAGCAGAAGAAAAAGAGACACCAAGAATATTGAGAGAAGATGAAGGATTGATTTTTGTATTGTTTACGAATAGGGGATAGTACGCAGGGAGATCCGGACGTATAGATAGATGGATAAATTGGGTTTTGAAAGCATTAAAGGTAACAAGGTTTTCTCTGCCTCAATTGGAGATAATAGTTAGATCAGAATTTAAGTGTTCTATGGCTTCATTCCATTTGTCGTTGAGGAATTGCTGGCTTGGGCGTTCTGAAAAACTAATCGAGTAGTGTAAGGTTGAGTCGTCTGCGTATGAATGGATGGGAATTGAGGTACAGTTGAGAAGATCATTTATACAAATTAGAAAGAGAATAGGAGATAGGACAGAGCCCTGAGGAACACCGGAGTTTATAGGGTGAGGAAGTGGGCGATGACCTTCCACAACCGCAGCTATGGAACGGCCGGAGAGGAAATTAGAGACAAAGGCACAGATGTAGGGATAGAAACCGAAGGAGGGTAGTTTAGAAATTATTGATTTGTGCCAGACTCTATCGAACGCTTTCGATATGTCTAGTGCAATAGAAAAAGTCTCACCGAAGTCTGGAAAGGAGGATGACCAAGAGTTAGTGAGATATGAAAGATCACCAGTAGAGCGAACCTTAAGGAAGCCATACTGGCTATTCTATCGCTACTACAATAATCAGTGTTCCTCAGAGCTTTCCCAGTGTATACCACCTCCTCTATGTAGGGTACATAGTACCCACCTTGCAGCACAATTCCACCCCTACTCTGTGCAACTCTCCAACCCAAGAGTGAAAAGCTATTCTCAGACTTTAGTCTATTCAACTGCTGAGCTCTGGAACTCCCTCCCAGAATCAGGCTTTCCCTCTTCCTATGACTTAAAATGCTTCAAACTCCGTGTGTCCTGGCATCTTAGCTCGAACGTCCCTTTGAGTTTGGCCCTGTCACTCTTTCAAATCTGGGGGAGGCACTCGCTGCAGGCAGCTATGCCTTTTGTCTCCCTCATTCACATAAAAAAAAAGCTATGTAGGCTAGATATTTTAGAATACAGTCAGATCACTTAACCCTTTGGCTGCGGCTATGTTAGGGCTATTTAGGGCATATTCAGGCACTCCTGAATGATAAATCAAGCATCTGCATTAAATGAAGTCTATTCTGCCAAAAACTATGCGAAAATAGCTTCAAAATGACACCAGAACGGACCGTGTACGTGGTCTGGTTCACCCGCAGTGGCCCCAGTGAAACGCGGGAACCCCGCTATTATGTAACACTCGCTCGCTTGGCTACACTGGTGAGAGAGACAGAGAGAGACTCGCCCGAGACACAGCCTAGCTCAGTGAGCCGCTCGGTGCTCTGAGGGTCGGAGGTGGGCCCCTCACGCTCCCACCCACTGACACTCGATTTTTACGTTTTTTACAGGCTTTTAAAGCCTGGAAATTGCTGTAACTTGCCAAAACATTCCAGAACGTCACCCCCAGCGAAAGGGTTAAGGAAGATTGAGCTCACTTTTGTGCTGTGCGTTGATTCTTGAGAAAGTGTGTAGCTTCTGTGTGTGTTTAAAGTGTTCTTAGTCAATAACACATATGCATAAAAGACTGAATTTTGTGTTGATTCTTAGAGCAAGTTTCTAGCTTCCGAGTGCATTTGAATAAAAAACATTAGTCAATTCAGTATAATTTTACAATGTATTTGTACGATATCATTGGAGTTCTCTCAATGGACCTTGGTGTATCCCTACAAAATGTTACATACTTCTCCACGCAGTCTTATCCCATTGATAAATTGCCAAAACTACTGGTCAGTAAACCGCAAAATTTATCCAAATACTGGTTTAGAAATATCTTCTAAACACTGGCCATAATGATTAATCATGGATAAGGATGGTGTTTCAATGATGGGGCAGTTGAATATAAGTTTACATCACCGATGGTAATGCAACTTACAAAAGGTTTTAACACTGTTAAACTAAAATGGAAAAAGGGATTGCAAACTATCCAAATGTACAAATATATCTAGAAAGGGGGTCTTGAAGGTAATATTTTTAAAGTTGATGAAAGTCTAGGTATCAAACTAAACACCTCCCTTTAACAGTGGTTCTAAACATAATACAATGTGGATAACTTTTCAGTTAATGGTTGTAATTTAATTACACTTGACTTGGAATTGGCGTAATAATAGTAAAGTGTAATTGTAAATAAGGATACCCTTATAGTGAAAAAAGAATAATGTTGATTAATATAAAAATATGTTTTGTTCTATGTTTATGAAGGCAGGTTGCCTGTACAAGTGTCTCACCCAAAGCGAAAAGAGTGACAGAGAGCCAAATTCAAGGGACGTTGGGGTCAAAATGCCTAAATACACAGAGTTTAAACCAGTTTAAGTCATATGATGGATGAAAGATTGAGTGTGGGTAATTGGCATGAACAGGAAAGATATATGGTGCAGGAGAGTTGCTGTAAGCGGAAGGAAAATTGCTTCGATTAGAAAGTAATGCAAATCGTGAGTAAATAACGTAGGAAAGTTTTGGTGAATCAAGAGGCGGACAATGTTTTGGTGTAAATTGACCCCTTGAGGATCATAACGCGTTTTGACAGTTTATACTGGCTAGCATTAGTCCATTATATACAGCTAATTAAGGATCTGTTTGATTATATCGGGTAAAAACTTTCTTAATTAACCCTTTGACTTACATAGAGCCTTACTAGTGTTAATAAAGTCTTCTAACAACAGCCAGACAACAGAACAGAGGTGCGTCATCAATACTTCAAGGGCTAACAAATCAAGTTTATTATGTGAACAAGTAGGAGACGGGGATGATGGTGGGTTATTGTTTACATGTTAACAGTCACAACTGATACATATACACAACGGTGCTAGTCATATCAACATATGTTATATAATGGTGGGTTATTGTTTACATGTTAACAGTCACAACTGATTCATATACCCAACGGTGCTAGTCATATCAACGTATGTTATATAATGGTGGGTTATTGTTTACATGTTAACAGTCATAACTGATTCATATACACAACGGTGCTAGTCATATCAACGTATGTTATATAATGGTGGGTTATTGTTTACATGTTAACAGTCACAACTGATTCATATACCCAACGGTGCTAGTCATATCAACATATGTTATATAATGGTGAGTTATTGTTTACATGTTAACAGTCACAACTGATTCATATACACAACGGTGCTAGTCATATCAACGTATGTTATATAATGGTGGGTTATTGTTTACATGTTAACAGTCCAACTGATACATATACACAACGGTGCTAGTCATATCAACGTATGTTATATAATGGTGGGTTATTGTTTACATGTTAACAGTCACAACTGATTCATATACACAACGGTGCTAGTCATATCAACGTATGTTATATAATGGTGGGTTGTTGTTTACATGTTAACAGTTTCCAAAACTCAATTGCTCCATCTTTGTCTACTCGTCGCCCCCTGCCAGAAAAGATCATATTACCAAAGAAGAAAAGTTGTTGGAGAGGTCTTTAGCTAGATGCCAGAAAGCTTGGAAAGAGCTAGAGTTGGATAGTTTAGTGCAGTTATTTTTGATGAAAGAATGTTTGGCGAGTCGAAGAACGTATTTGATTCCGGCCAGAAATATAGGAAGTATGAGATTCTGGAGTTTGAAGTCGACGGTACCGCTTGAATGCTTTCTCCTTATTGCAGACAGCAGTAGAACAAGCGTGACTAAACCAAGATTTGTTTGCATTTTAATGAGAGAAAGAAAATGGAATGTATGCTTCCATGCCCGAGAAGATTACTTCGGTAATGCATTCAGCACTCTCCGAGGGTTCCCAGCCAAGGAAGCAAAAGTCAAAGCAAGAGACAACATTTAGGAGAGACAATTTTTAGGAGAGACTACCTGGCCGGGAAGAAAGATTTTTGTGGGATTATTTTTGGTGAGTCGTCTGACTAGGGGTACGACACATTATACGAAGCATGACCTAGGACAGTATACGACGTATTAAACGAAGCATTGTTACTACCGGCACTACGAAATAATCAAGGGCACTCAATATTGGACTAGATGATAGGCTATATCTGCAACAACGGTACGCTAATTCCAAACCCTCGAACTATTTTGCCGGCGAACAAAACCCTCAAACCCTCCAGAGTTAATCTCCTGGATAACGGGGTATCAATTAACTGGGTTTTAGTGCACTTCTACAAAGGCTTTCCGGTGACGGCAAAGCCTACTCTCAAAAAGGAGTACTTACGTTAATACTAGTGAGCAACTTCTCTTGGCGCTTAGGAACAAGAGTTTGCAACTTATCTTGAAGAATAATGCTCTTAAGTAATAACAATGCTTGAATAAACTATAACAAGATTAAATAAAGAAATATATGCTTATGTTAACTTTAGTGTGAGTCTGTACTCAACACTAAACTCTACAATGCTCTATGAAAACACTGGAAGTCTAGTCCTACAGCAATCAGATATGGAATCTTCTGAAAAGGTCTGATGCTCTAAGATGCTCGTTAATACAGAACATAAATAAATGCAGGGGCAGGACACCAAAGCGTGTATCTTAAATACACCAATAAGTAGGATATATATATATAACAAGGGAGTGCAACAACTCTGTGACAGCACTAATAATAACCACTCAGGAACAGTACTTCCGTAGCCAACGTAATAGCCAAACTGGGTTGTGCACTATGCATCAACCTTGGCTAAAATAAAGGGTGAATAATTCCTAAAGCATACACAATTAAAGTTAATAAACACAATGCTGTCTTTCTCACTAATAAAGTCTAGCAGTGGCATAAAAAGGTACTAAGAAACTAGGCAGAGCGCAAACATGCTCGTAGCCTACTGCCTCCCCTTGAACAGATTTCCCTGATGTTACGTTAAGTGACTTGGAGGCTCTTTTGGTAAGTCCAGATCTCTAGTATCTGGTCTTGCCCTGGCGCTCCACAAAGGTCAACGAAATGAGGTAGCAATCATACAGGGAAGAGTAGGCAAAAGCCCTTTACCGGTATACTGCTACACTCGCAAAGGAAAATATGCACAAGGGTTACAGGCTAGCTAGCTTCGTCGATGTTGTACTGTACAGGCTCTGACTTGCCACATACATAACTCAGACAACGACCAAAGATACCATCCACTGTCTAGCATTAAATAATAAGAGAGAACAGCCCAATAATTAGAAGCACCGCAACACTATGGTACCATTTGACTATGACTCTAATAATCCCTAAAATTAGTGCAAACATATATGGAGAGCTGGTGCTGGTAATACGACTGGCCGACTATGGAAGCCGTATGCAGAACCAGAAGGGATAAGTAATTGAATAAAGAGAGAAGTATGAAACCGAAGAAGTTCAGAGAGAGAGATAGTAGTATAGAGGGTTATATGGGGGACAGAATTGCAAGGGACATGTAGGACCTAGCACACTACGCCTAGCTCTGAAGGAGACTCAAGGAGAGGAGCCCGCACAACCGTCCCAGGACCGCGGCCGCCAATCACAGACGACTCCGTCATGAAGAGCAAGCGTTCTATGACGTAGACAGGCCCGCCGGCCAATCACGGGCGTGGCAGACTCCTCCGAGCGCGGGAGGCAAACGTACATACACACGCACAAACTACCACCACGCTGCCTACCCCGCTCTCTCTCTCCTTAACTTCACACAATGCATCTTATATTCTAACAATGATATAAAATACTTCCAAGTGTCACAGACAAGAATAAAGATCACCACTGATCTGTCTGTGACAACATGAACTCTATGAAAGAAAGAACATCATTCTACGATTATTGTAGCCCATATCACTGCCCTGGCGAGCGCATTCTGGCAAGCTGGCCAGCGTAACACCCCGCCTAAGATGTGGGACGTTTGAGCCACAGGCAAACCCCACATCTGACCAGACAGAATGCCCATCAACCCCGCATCACCTAGCCACTCTCCCAAGTTGTGAAAACAAGGCACGATCACAAACATAAAAACACTTGATTATAAACAAAACTCTGCACAACACTTCCCCAAAATAATAGCATCATAATAATTATATCACGCTCAGCGAGCAAGCTTCACCAAGCCTAGCCTACTAAGACAACAGCTCAGAGTGTCTTAGATTCTTGCTGTGATATACTGCACTTATATACTATCAAAAGAAAGAGTTTTATGTGAGGTTTTTATATTTTTTAATAGTGTTTTTGGCGGCTTGCACTACAGTGGCAAGCCTAATTTTTCTCCACTCTCAAACATACACTGACTGAACGGCGAGGGTTCTCCTGCAAACATACCCTCCCGTGACAAACAATCAGCCAAAACATTATCAGTGCCCTTAACATGCCACACATGCAACTTGTGTTCCGGCAGCAAAACAACCCCTGGCACCGATAAACTGCCCAGTTCATCACAAGACTGGCACTTCTCTTCGCTCTTTCCGGCAACGGGGCCTGCCAATAACCTTTCACTAGTTCTACCTTCGTGATGAGCGAGGCAGCCCCGAAGCGGTCTATGGTGTCGTCAACTCTGGGTAATGGATAGGTGTCTGTCAGGGATAATGCTTCCACACTCTTGCAATCAACATACACACGGATCTTGCCACTTAACTCAGGTTGCAAAGTTACTGGCAACGACCCCTCACGATATCCTTTATCCCTCAGACCCTTTTTCCACATGTCGTCTAGCTCTGCTTTCACAACAGGCTGTCGAGCAGGATTTATACGGTAGGGAATTTACTTGAGCCTTGCACTGTCTCCAGCCTCCATGTCGGATTCTACCCCGTACATCAGGCCTGGAGAAGCAACAAACATGCGGACGTGCTGCCACAGCCTAGTAAACAACTCCTATTGTCACTCAGGAACAAGAGGTTGCAACTTATCTCACAGAACAACATGCCTAGTGCCCTCCCACAACCCAGCCGAGACTGCAGCTTCTAAACTATAGTCTCCCTCCTAGAACAGCCAGGTCATGAGAGGGACAATCTGTACCACCTGTGCAGTAACTCCCATAGTTCATAATTGCTAAGGCTTCCCCGCCGATACCGTACATGCGCACCCCCGCATTCCTTGTAACTACATCTGCCTGCTCAGTAGCACTGCCTTCAGCGACATGGCCAGATACAGTCGGTCTATGGTAGGGCTGTTGCATTTCACTAGAGCAGCATTGGGAGGCTATGCGACGGCCGGGCGCATCCACTCCACAGCCAACCTCGCCAATCTGCTCAATGTCCTGATTTTGACCACCACCCTTAGCAGCCATGGGTCGACCCTGACCTGACAACCATGACAAAGCCTCGTCGCCCACCTTGAACCACTGAAACAACGAGGCCAACGGGTTACTAACACTCAAGTGACCTGCCGGCGGAACCTCTTGCACAGCATGAGTTGTGAGACCTGGGTGCTCGGCACAAACAGTGGGGTATGGACCAATCAGGGGCTGGAGCGCTGCACACTGCTGCTCAGGCAGGTGCTCTAGCGCTTCCACAGCCACCTGACTCGTATCCCCCGCCCACTGCTCCACCGAGATATAACAATCCCGACTCTCCTCAACCTGTGCCCCACTGCCCCCCTCTCCTTCTCCACCTTGGCCGCTGCAGACCAACGCAAGGACAGTAGGCTGCTCAGGTGGTTGCCTCACAAACTCCTCTAACAGGTTCACCTGACATGCTTCCCTGTCCTCGAGTTTAATAGCTCCGTTCCAACAACTCTCCTCCAACTGGGAACTACTCTGTCACGGAGTGCCATCACGCCCTACCATGTCACTAGGGGGTACAGGTTCTGGGGCCACTCCGGACCTCACCTTTGGGTCAAGTACCGAGTCACCAAGGAGTGTCGCTGGGTCCAAACTCTCAACCCGACCACCAGCCCCGACTTTCTCCTTCCGACCCTTACTCCGCTGGTCATAAACTTGGGTACTAGGCTGTGACACCTGAACGGACTGAGATCTCTCAAGACCCTCTTGCTCCTCCCTACTCGTGTCGGCCGCCCTCTTGGCAACGACTAAGGGTGGAACCTCGGAAGTGGGCACCGCAAAGTCATTACCAAGAAGGAGGTCGACCCCCTCAACTGGCCACTTCTCCACCACACCCACATCCAACTCCCGTGTCACACCGCCCACCTCAAGCTCCATTCTGACCAGCGGGTAAGACCGCTAGCATTGATGCCTTGAACCACCACAACCCGAGCCACGTTAACAGGCTTGCCAGTGAAATTCTTAACAAGTGTCTGGGAAGCGCCCGTATCACGCAACAACTCAAGCCTATGCTTCACACCAGCCCACCTCACAGTGCTGTGCCCCCTATGACCATAAAAAGCATCTCGGACAGGTGACGAGCCCTCCTGCTGCTACTGCACCGACTGTGACTTCGCAACCGACGTATTTCCCCGGGCAAACGCGGAAGACCTCAAAGACACAACGATGTTGCTGACTAGTGACACCACTGCTGTAGGCGGTGTGCTCGGACATGAGCGTGCAATATGCCCCTTCTCATTACACTTGAAACATTCCACCTCACTCTTGGACTTCCTCTGAGGTGAGGAAGGGCCCTGGCCTTTCTTAAACAGGAAGGGTTTCGACTTGGGTTGATAATTGGCAACAGTACTCTTAAATGGATAATTTGTGTCATTAATTCGGGGGGGGTGGAGTGGTAGGTACCGCCCCTGGTTACCTGCCTCAGCTCTCGGTGCAGACCCGCACCCACGAATCAATGACAACCTAAGGTCAGCCAGCTCAGCCGCCTTCTGCAGAGTTTTCGGTTGCTTTTCATTAAGGTTAAGAGTCAAGTCACTGCCAGTACATTTAAAAAATTGTTCCAGCAACACTAGTTGTTTTACTGAATCAAAAGTAGTTGCCTTCTCCGACCTTAACCAATTTTCAAATTTATCTGACAGCTCTCTAGCGTGTTCCTGGAAAGTACTCTCCTTTCTTTTTGGAACCGCCCTAAACTTCAGCCTATAGGTCTCTGGCTGTAGCTCATACGCCCTCAGGACAGCCTCTTTCAATAACTCGTAATTCACACAGGAACCTAGGGGCAAAGCATCGTATGCCTTGAGTGCTTTCCCCGTCAATCGTGAAGAAACAAGAGCTGCCAACTTCTCCTCGGGCCATTGGTGCTCCTGGCACTTTTTCTCGAACCGGAGAAAACATTCTGTAACTCCTAACTCATCAAACACTGGAACCAACTTAAGTAGATGCGACAGGGACTGGTCATGGGCTCGACCCCCCTGGGCGATCCGGTTCCTCGTCACCTCTACACGAGTTTTCTCTAGGTCAATATCAGCACAATATCTCTCAGACTCAAACTTGCGCTCAGACTCACGCTCCTTGCGCTCAGACACGCTCCTGCTGCTTAAGTTTGGCGAGCTCGAGCTGAAACATCTCGGGAGTCAAACCCTGAGGAGGGGATGTTACTATCGGGGACCCACCCTGTGAGTCACTTAGAGGCATACCCAACCGCCAGCGGGCATCGGCCTGCGGGAACGTACCCGGCTCCGGAGCCCGAGGGGGCGCCATAATAGGAGTCGAGTGGAATGGGGGATGGGCCGAAGGTGTCCCAGCTCCTGCTCCACCCGAAACCCCATGCACCCCTCCCAGCACACAGGCAGCCAGCTCACTTCTCGACATACCGCTAGTACCGGAAAACCCTAAGACCGTGGCCACACACTGCAGTCCGTACTGGTCTAGCCCCGACACCCGGTCCGCCGACATAGGCTTCCCCCAAAAAATCCGAGCATCCTCCTCACTGTTCACCACCCGAACGCCGCTTAACAACTCCACCTTCTCCACCTCCTCGCCTGCCTCTCGCACTGTGCCCTCACTATGCTCAGACTCGTCCAGTGACATGATGGAGTCATCAAAAAAATTCTCAAGTCCAGACAAAAATAGCCAAACTCTTGCGTAGCTTTATTCACCAAAATATATTCGAAGATGTTCTTGAGTGCAATACTAGGTCACCAATAACTCCAACAAGTTCTATGTATCCTCAAAACAATGTCTACTGCCAACAATGCGAGAAATAAATTCAACCCCCAAATGGCAATAAGATTTCTCCAAAAAAAAACTGCAATATTCAGTTCACTATATTCTGGTCTAAGGTCGCCATTTGTTACGACCGGCACTACGAAATAAACAAGGGCACTCAATATTGGACTAGATGATAGGCTATATCTGCAACAATGGTACGCTAATTCCAAACCCTCGAATTATTTCGCCGGCGAACAAAACCCTCAAACCCTCCAGAGTTTATCTCTTGGATAACGGGGTATCAATTAACTGGGTTTTAGTGCACTTCTTCAAAGGCTTTCCGGTGACGGCAAAGCCTACTCTCAAAAAGGAGTACTTACGTTAATACTAGTGAGTCTCTTGGCGCTTAGGAACAAAAGTTTGCAACTTATCTTGAAGAATAATGCTCTTAAGTAATAACAATGCTTGAATAAACTATAACAAGATTAAATAAAGAAATATATACTTATGTTAACTTTAGTGTGAGTCTGTACTCAACACTAAACTCTACAATGCTCTATGAAAACACTGGAAGTCTAGTCCTACACCAATCAGATATAGAATCTTCTGATAAGGTCTGATGCTCTAAGATGCTCGTTAATACAGAACATAAATAAATGAAGGGGCAGGACACCAAAGCGTGTATCTTAAATACACCAATAAGTAGGATACATATATATAACAAGGGAGTGCAACAACTCTGTGACAGCACTAATAATAACCACTCAGGAACAATACTTCCGTAGCCGACGTAATAGCCAAACTGGGTTGTGCACTATGCATCAACCTTGGCTAAAATAAAGCGTGAATAATTCCTAAAGCATACACAATTAAAGTTAATAAACACAATGCTGTCTTTCTCACTAATAAAGTCTAGCAGTGGCATAAAAAGGTACTAAGAAACTAGGCAGAGCGCAAACATGCTCGTAGCCTACTGCCTCCCCTTGAACAGATTTCCCTGATGTTACGTTAAGTGACTTGGAGGCTCTCTTGGTAAGTCCAGATCTCTAGTATCTGGTCTTGCCCTGGCGCTCCACAAAGGTCAACGAAATGAGGTAGCAATCATACAGGTAAGAGTAGGCAAAAGCACATTACCGGTATACTGCTACACTCGCAAAGGAAAATATGCACAAGGGTTACAGGCTAGCTAGCTTCGTCGATGTTGTACAGGGTCTGACTAGTCACATACATAACTCAGACAACGACCAAAGATACCATCCACTGTCTAGCATTAAATAATAAGAGAGAACAGCCCAATAATTAGAAGCACCGCAACACTATGGTACCATTTGACTATGACTCTAATAATCCCTAAAATTAGTGCAAACATATATGGAGAGCTGGTGCTGGTATTACGACTGGCCGACTATGGAAGCCGTATGCAGAACCAGAAGGGATAAGTAATTGAATAAAGAGAGAAGTATGAAACCGAAGAAGTTCAGAGAGAGAGATAGTAGTATAGAGGGTTATATGGGGGACAGAATTGCAAGGGACATGTAGGACCTAGCACACTACGCCTAGCTCTGAAGGAGACACAAGGAGAGGAGCCCGCACAACCGTCCCAGGACCGCGGCCGCCAATCACAGACGACTCCGTCATGAAGAGCAAGCGTTCTATGACGTAGACAGGCCCGCCGGCCAATCACGGGCGTGGGAGACTCCTCTGAGCGCGGGAGGCAAACGTACATACACACGCACAAACTACCACCACGCTGCCTACCCCGTTCTCTCTCTCCTTAACTTCACACAATGCATCTTATATTCTAACAATGATATAAAATACTTCCAAGTGTCACAGACAAGAATAAAGATCACCACTGATCTGTCTGTGACAACATGTACTCTATGAAAGAAAGAACATCGTTCTACGATTATTGTAGCCCATATCACTGCCCTGACGAGCGCTAGCGAGTCCCGAGCGCATTCTGGCAAGCTGGCCAGCGTAACAGCATGACCTAGCTATACGACGCATTAATACGAAGCGTGACAGTGAGATGGAGAGTGTGTAACTCTCTCTCTCTCTCACACACTGTGTCTGTCTCTCTCTCTCTCTCCCTGAGTCAAAGATTTTTTAGCTAACGTCTTGCCCATAATCAGCATCAATGAGCACGCTCACGCTGTCCTGTTAAAGAAATCGAGTTGCCAATTATTTTTCCACGAAATCTTTCACCCACAAAAATTTAGGAGAGAAGATATTTTTGGTGAGTCGTCTGACTGGGGTACCGTATTCTGTGTGCTTGCTGCGCCGTGTTGCCAGCGCCGTGTGCCAGCGCTACCACATATGAGACCGTATTCGGCCCCTCGATTGGGTTATGAAACGATCTTTCACCCACAAAAATTTAGGAGAAGAAATTGTAAAAACTTGGACAAATAAAAGAAAAACATGAAAAATTCCATTTTATTTTCCGATTTACATTATACGAAGCATGACCTAGCTATACGACGAATTATAAGTACGAAGCACCACAGTACCAGTTACTCCCATTAATTTTAGGTCACTTCACTTGATCATAAAGTTAAGAAAGTGGAGGATCTGATGGGAGGGGATTGAGAGGTGCCTGTTGTCAAAGATACCCAGAGAGAGACTACCTGGCCGGGCTGCTCCACCCAGAGAGGCGACTACCTGGCCGGGCTGCTCCACCTAGAGAGAGACTACCTGGCCGGGCTGCTGCGGCGTCGCCGCTGTACGGGTCCCTGTCGTGATTTTAACACACAAATCTTTAGGCGATCTTCTGCTATACGACTTGAGTTGGCGGTGAACCTTTTTTCTTCGGGAGGGTCTAAATTTGTGTGTGTAAAAAATTAAAAGAAATCGAGTTGTCAATTATTTTGCCACGACATCTTTCACCCACAAAAATTTAGGAGAGAAAATAGAAGATGTGTCTGTCTCTCTCTCTCTCTGAGTCAAAGATTTTTTAGCTAACGTCTTGCCCGTATTCTGTGTGCTTGCTGCGCCATGTTGCCTGTGTTGGTGCACCTGTGCCAGTGCTACCACATTCGAGACCGTATTCGGCCCCTCGATTGGGTTATGAAACGATCTTTCACCCACAAAAATTTAGGAGAGAAGAATTGTAAAAACTAGGACAAATAAAAGAAAAACATGAAAAATTCCATTATATTTTCCGATTTACATTATACGAAGCATGACCTAGCTATACGACGAATTATAAGTACGAAGCACCACAGTACCAGTTACTCCCATTAATTTTAGGTCACTTGATCCTAAAGTTAAGAAAGTGGAGGATCTGATGGGAGGGGATTGAGAGGTGCTTAGTCGGCTGTTGTCAAAGATACCCAGAGAGAGACTACCTGGCCGGGCTGCTCCACCCAGAGAGGCGACTACCTGGCCGGCTGCTCCACCTAGAGAGAGACTACCTGGCCGGGCTGCTGCGGCGTCGCCGCTGTACGGCTCCCTGTCGTGATTTTAACACACATATCTTTAGGCGATCTTCTGCTGTCCAACGTGAGTTGGTGGAATTGGGAGCGATCGGAAATACTTTGATCCGAGAGCTACGACCACCCCAGTCAGACGACTCACCAAAAATAAATTCTGCTATACGACTTGAGTTGGCGGTGAACCTTTTTTCTTCGGGAGGGTCTAAATTTGTGTGTGTGAAAATTTTTAAGAAATCGAGTTGTCAATTATTTTTCCACGACATCTTTCACCCACAAAAATTTAGGAGAGAAAAGATGTGTCTGTCTCTCTCTATCTCTCTCTGAGTCAAAGATTTTTTAGCTAACGTCTTGCCCATAATCAGCAGCAATGAGCGCGCTCACACTGTCCTGTTAAAGAAGTCGAGTTGTCAATTATTTTTCTACGACATCTTTCACCCACAAAAATTTAGGAGAGAAGATATTTTTGGTGAGTCGTCTGACTGGGGTACCGTATTCCACGATGGCCGACCTGAGGTTTTGCATCCATCTAATATTTTGAGTGTGAATATTTTTCTTGTGTGTGAAAAAATTATGTATTGTTATTCTGTAATATAATAAAAACAACAAACAATAATTCTCCCTACCAACAATTCCTTTGAGACCTCTGGTGGACGCTTCTGAACTAGCGCCAGAGCTACGACTGTAGACATCACTATACCCAACACCTAGGATATGCACAGTTTATCTCAATTTGTGTGTGATTCTACAAGTTTTTATTATACAGTATATGATATATGATAAGGGAAAGTCCATATGCAGCTGATACTGACTACAAACATATAAGCTGATTAATGATCATAACAAAATTGGTGGGAAAATACCTGCTGACTTTGTATTGAAAATAAAAATTATTTATGAATATGGGTGATTTTATAATATATAAAACAAATAAAAGATAAGTATGCATAGGCCAAAGTATGTGTCAGCTAATAGAATTGTTGAAAGAGAGGGAGGGTGGATAACTCCGCGATGTCGCCCATTTCCCACAAGGCGTCGCGGTAAACCTTGCGTTCAGCGCCTCTATCGGCCACTGTAGGTATTTATTGGTAGGAAGAATTGTATTTTTTGTCCATTTTACCGGCGAGTGGTGCCGGCGATTCTCCCGCCACTGGCGGGATTTTAAGTATTCCGTACTCAGAGTGCGATTTTTTGATAGAGGCAATCATAGTTGATTTCCAGTTGTGAAAATTTGCGTCGTTTACCAAGGTGATGCTTCGTATTTTGCGTCGTTCACCGATGTGATGCTTCAATTGCGTCATTAAACGAGGCCATGCTTCGTATATTACATCGATAAATGTTGAAAAATAGCGACAAAATTAGCTTTCTTGGAAAAGCATGTGATTTTTCACACAAAAATGTAGGCGATCTTCTGCTGTCCAACGTGAGTTGGTGGGCTTTGGGAGCGATTGGAAATGCTTCGATTCGAGAGCTCCGACAACCCCAGACAGACGACTCACCAAAAATAAATTCTGCTATTCAACTTGAGTCGGCGGTGAACCTTTTTTCCGGAGGGTTTAAATTTGTGTGTGTGAAACATTTCGTCGTGGACAAATTACAAACAATTTTTTTCTCGAGAAAAAGATAAATTTTTCGAAGAGCGACTCTCCATCATTTCTCGATGACGGCTGAGGAAATGTTCGAGGGCATTTCACAGGAAAATGTACCTCCCCCAATGCTTCATAAAGTGTGTTGGTCACCTAATCAATGATTCGTACAGTACGTTGTTACACCTAGGCCATGCTTCGTATAGTACGTCATACACCTAGGTCATGCTTCGTATAGTAGTCATTTTACAACTGGCCTGTTAGGAATATTAATATTAAGGAGCATTGTGAATAGCGACTTCAATTATTGGCTCTCCATGTGTGGAAAATGTTATATATAATTTTTTGTTTTCGACAATGGCAGGGTACCGTCTAGTGCGTCTTCCATTTGGGCACGGTTGTTTCGTTCATCTGGACAGGGTACCGTCTAGGTGCTTCGTTCATAAGGGTATTGTCTAGTGCTTCGTTTATGTGTACAGGTTACGGGCTAGTGCTTTGAGCCAATGCTAGTTATTATTAGGGAACATTTCTTGACTCAGGTCAGTCAGTAACTGGCCTTCAGACAGGAAGCATGTACCTAACAATGAGGACACACCTTTGAGGTGTTCCAATCGTCCCCCATGGTGAAAATTCTGCCACCAGCTCCCTCTATTGCGATTACGGCCGTCGAACACAGTTTTGTTGTAAGCATACTGCGTATTCGTATTTCGTCGTACTATGTTCGAGGGCATCTCACCGGGAAGATGTACCTCCCCCAGTGCTTCGTAAAGTGTGTTGCGTTTGAATCTGCTCATAGGAGTGTTTAAAACTTTAATCCTATCCTATATTTCAAAATATGAAATATGGCTAAACAATGAAAAATGGTGTATAATTCGAAAGGTACTCGATGGATTTTTATGATTTTTTACACAGTGGTGGACATTAACACTTTGTGGCATGCCTGGCCTACCCTCTCCAGCCTACATAGGAGGAAGTGATCCGTGCTCTCCACCTCCCGCCTACCCTGTTAAAACCCAGTATAGTAAAACGCTCGCCCATCCTACTAGGCATCTTGGGCCAAAAAGCCTCTAATCGCGCCCAACACAATAATGGTATCGCTCGTTTTTCACCCACATTCACGATATTTCAGAAACTTGCTATATAACATATTTGTATTCTCATTCTCATACATACTAAATCATAGCTATATTTTCCACTGAACATGATGACGGTATTTAGAATATTATATCAGTAATGTTGGATTTTATAGAAAGAAACGTATAATGATAGTTTTAGCTTTTATATCAGTTGGTTTTCACCCATAATAATTGTTTATTTAATTTTCACCCAGAATAATTGTTTATTTTATTTTATGTTTTTATTATGCATATTCGCATTTCGTCGTGCTATGCTTCATCTTGCTCAAATCTTGCATCATTTTGCGTTTGAACCTGCTCATAGGAGTGTTTAAATCTTGAATTTTATTTTTCAAAATATGAAATATGGCTAAAAATTAAAAAATGGGGTGTAATTCGAAAAGTACTCGATGGATTTCTATGATTTTTTGCACAGTGGTGGACATTAACACTTTGTGGCGTGCCTGACCTACCCTCTCCGGCCTACCTAGGAGGAAGTGAGCGGTGCTCTCCACACCACACCTCCTTCTTACTTCCTCATTCGTCTGCCTATTCCTACATGTAACTCCGCACGCACTTCTTAAGTAATTCATTGCCACTGCTCTCACTCTTGTTCCGAGTCTCTCGACCAACGTCCATGCTTCGCTTCCATAAGTCAGCGTCGGGATTACGATACTGGCATGCAAGGACTTCTTCACTTCCATACTGACCACCCTATTTCTTGTTACTGCTTTCAGCGTTCCTACAACCCTCTTCCCCTGTTGTACCCTCTCCCGCACTTCTTCATCCATAGTCCCATCTTTCCTCAACACATTGCCCAGATACTGAAAAGAGTTGACGATATCCATAGCCTGACCTTTCAGCTTCACCTCACACTCTGTGACTTCACCCATTTCGAAGACCATAACCTTGCTCTTCCCCACATTTACCTTCAAATTCCGTTTTTTGCACACTGCTCCAAACTTATTTACCAGACCCAACAACTCCCATTCATTATCACTCATCAGAACTGTATCATCCGCAAACTGCAGTATAGGTAGCTTCCACTCAATTCCCCCCCTTTTCAGCGATACACCAACATCCACTGCTCTTGATAGTATTTCTTTCATGACTCCATCCATATATACAGTAAACAACCACAGGGACATCACACACCCCTGTTTCAAACCAACATTCAGGTCAAAGAACTCCCTCTGCTCACTCTCCATATGTACTGCCGCCTTTGCACCCTCCTACATGCCCTGCACTGCTTTCAGCCACTTGCCATCTACTCCGTATATTCTAAGTACTTTCCACAAACCTTCTCTATCCACTCTGTCATAGGCCTTCTCCAAGTCCATAAAGGCAACATACACCTTTTGTTTCTTCTCCAGATAATTCTCCACAACACAATTCAGGATACAAATCTGATCTACAAATCCTCTTCCCTTCCGAAAACCTCCCTGCTCGTCGCCTATCCATTTCTCCGTTCTCACTCTCACTCTCTCAATCACTACCCTACTGTATACCTTCCCTACTACGCTTATAGAAGACATATTCCTTGGCGGTTACCATACACTCCTCTTTCCCCTTTGCCCTTATATAGGGGGACTATTATGCCAGTCTTCTAGTCATCGGGTGCACTCCCCTTCTACCATGCTAGTTTGCATATTTTCCATACCCCTTCGATCACTATCTCACCGCCATATCTCAACATTTCCCCACACACTCCATCTGTTCCTGGTGCTTTCCCCAACTTCACTCTTGTCATTGCTTCCCATATTTCTGACCTCCTGATGCCCACCTCCTCCTCCACTACTTTTCTTCTCCCTCCCATACCATATCCAACTATGTTTGCTGGCTCTTCATTCCTTACATTTAGCAACTCATTGAAGTACTCCCTCCATCTTTCGACTCTCTATTGCTTCTCGGCTAGCATTCTCCCGTTCTTACCTTTCACACCCTTACTGTTTCCCTTGCCACCTTCCCTAACTTTCTTGACTTCTTTCCTGAACAGTTTCTTACTCTCCCTCCATTTTACACTCCGATACCTTCCAAATTCCTCATCTACTCTCTTCTTAGTTTCCTTCACTACTCTCTTCACCACCCTCTTACTCTCCACGTACCTCACTCGTTTCTGTCTCTCGAAATCTTCATTCCCTCTACTACCCAACCACTCTCTATATGCTTTCTTCTTTTCTTCCACAGCTATCTTTATCTTTTTCTGTCCACCATGCTGTACCTTTCACTCTCCTCCCTCTTCTCCTCACTCTACACACCTCCTCAGATGCTGCACAGATCTCACCCTTAAACACCTCGCTCATTTCCTCCACTTCCTCCATAACTTCCAGGTTAAACCCACCTAGTCGTCTTTCTACTGCTCTCCTTTACTCTTCCCTGATGTCCTCCTTGTGTAACCTCTCCACCCTCCTCACCATTCCACCTTCCTCTTGCACCCTCTCCCCACCCCCCAGCTTTCCTCACCCACTTCTTTTGTATCCTAACCTTAGCTACTACTACAAAATGATCCGACAGACCCCCTCCAATACCCCTATACACCCTAGTATCCATCACAGATTTCTTCATTCGTTCATCGACACATACATAATCAATCAATGACTTTCGTTCCACCACTGTCTTATCCTTACCCTTCATTGTCCACACCCGTTTCCACGTGTACCTGTGGATCATTCTGTGTCGGAAGAAGGTGTTGGCTATCCACAGCCTCCTCCCCACACATACATCCACAAGTGCACTACCATTCCCATTCACCTCTGATGGTACCCTCCACCCTCTCACCATTCCTTCAACTTTCCTATCACCCACCTTACCATTCATATCCCCAATCAGAAATATTCTTTCGTTCTTGTCAAACTTCTCCAGGCACGCCTCCGCATTCATCCAGAACTCCTATTTCTTGCTTTAAAGTTGATCCTCTATCGGGGCATACACACACGCACAATCACCCACGTTTGTATTCCTACTTTCATTCTCACCCACACAATCCTTGAACCCACAGAGCCACTCTCTTACACATTCCTTCCATTTGTTACTTACAAACAAACACGGACCTTCTCTCTCTGTTCCTTCACTCACTGCAGCACACACACCCATTCCACACTCCCACTCTCTCACATCTGAACCTTTCCATTTGGTCTGTGTCATTCCACATGCATCCAGGCTGCCATTCACTAGCACTTCCAGAACCTCTCTCTCATTTGTTTGCGTTATATATTGTGCAAAAAAAAAATTAAGAAAACAAAAATTGCATTATGTACTATTGTGGACATAAATCCTGCTACACCTGCACGGCAGAGAATCGCGAATTGTGTTGGTAACATTGCCGCCGCCCCCCCCGCCCCCACTCTTTTCCCACTCGATCACCCTCTCTCAGCAAATCTCTCCCTTCCTCTTTCTTTCTTGTTTCACGTCTACAAGCCCCTCCCCTTGGATTGTTTCCACCACCGTGACTATAACCAGGGCCCTGACTATAACCACGGGATGATAAATATCACGATAACCTCTCTCTCCTTTCTTTCTCTCATTTATCACTATTATCGTAGCTATGTATTTTTGTGCATGCTTTCCAAATCTTCTTCCTAAAATTAAATAACATATCGTTAAAATAGCAATAGGTTACATAGTTCATGTTCATATTTGCCATTTTATATAAACATAGGACATTATATAGTATTATGATCCATTCGAATATGGAAATATATTAACCATATGATGTAATCTAAATCAGATACAATTGAGACTTAAATATACTTTTGCATTCTCATATTTCAATTCAGTTATGATTAATTAAGCCCATATAGCCCAATATCTGGAGTGAGCATCTATTTCATTGTTTAAGTTTATATACAGTACTTAAGAGATCATTGACCCACATATAAAATGGGTTCCTTGATTCAATGCATTGAATACCGTATTTAAAGTTATAAATATTATTGTTATGTGTGTATTCCCAATACTCGCCTGTCAACCCACCTCCTCCACTACGGTACGCTCACACTAATCTATTCATATTTCGTAACTAGTCAACTCAAACACTCGGCCACACACATTAATGTGACATTACATTACACATACGTGCATGTTATTTTCTTACGTGAGGATATTTGGTGTCTTTCAACTGCCTCAGCGAGCGCTGCTCCCTCCGAGATTAACCCCTTCCGTACCAGGGTTCGGTTTAATTGATATACAAGGTGTTCCAGTAATGCTTTTCATAAATTATATGGTGGACTCGTCAGAAAAAATAAGAATAAATTACTCTATGAACATGAGGTTGAGTATTTATAATAACGGAGTTATTACACGATTTAAGTTAACGATAGATACAATGCCATTCAGTCCAAGGGGTAATGTTGCCATTTTAGTGGATTATATCCATTTGGCCTTCGCTATCGCTTGTATCGTTTGTATCCAATCGGCGTTCTCTCTTCAGGCTAGCGAGCGGTAGCGAGCTGATTTTTTCGGTAGAAAAATCAAATCCGGCGAAGCCGGACATATTTGTCTACCGAAAAGTCAGATCGCTACTGCTCACTATCTTGAGGCTAGCAAGCGATAGCGAAGGCCAAATGGATATAATCCACTAAAATGGCAACATTACCCCTTGGACTGAATGGCATTGTATCTATCGTTAACTTAGATCGTGTAATAACTCCGTTATTATAAATACTCAACCTCATGTTCATAGAGTAATGTATTCTTATTTTTGTGTGATGAGTCCACCATATAATTTATGAAAAGCATTACTGGAACACCCTGTATAGCTATATATATATTTTTGTTTATAGCTACTGAAGGATCTGTGGTATTAAGAAGGGTTAATTGAGATGCTATAAAGCCGTTAATTGTTACACTTCCTTCTGTTACTGAATAATAATAATATTTAAAAATAGCTCTACTCAATTCACTGGAGAGGGTGAGATTAAAGTGCTGGGCGAGGCCACCTGTAAGTGGTGAAGGGAGTACTACGGTTCTCCCTCCTTCAGAGTGGATAGATGGACCCACGAGAGTGAGTCTGGTTCTTCTTGTCCATTCGGTTAACATAAACAAATACACAAGTGCAGTTCAGTCAAATATATTGGATTGCATGTATATATATTTACACCAAATTAATTTTGACTCTGTTTCATTATAACGTTGAGGCAAAATGCCAATATGGTATGAAATTCGGGTATATTAAATAAGACAGTTGACACGAATTATTAAGTCGAACATAAGGCGGTGGAAGTTTGTAAGACAAAGCAGACTATATTTATTTAAACATGACAAATGTATAGAACTAATATATCTATATCTATATTAATCACGTGTGAAGTAGCTTAAGGGATGTCATTGTGTAGTAGGTGAATTTCAATATCATAGAGCGGAGGACCTTGGTGAATCTTTGCTAGACCATAAATAGATACTTTTTATTAACCCTTGCGGTACCGGGAACATCTTTCATATTTCACTAATGCTATATTTAGACCTATTATATGCAGATAAGAAAGGGGCTGTGGTAGCCAAGGTATTATTTGCGATAGCCTGTAACATTTTAAATAGTAGACGCCTTCTGTAGCATAATACAATCGTCTAATATTTGCCAGAATATGATGAAAAGAATATCAATAGTACTGAATGAGTTAAACCTCATAATCATAGCGTTAATTGGATGACAAAAATCATGCCCATACCATTTTAATAAACACCAACCAAGGATACTAATAATATATCCAACAACCTAACGAATCATGAAGTGGGATATAGATGTATTGGTTAAGGAATCTTGTAAATAATGAACATGACTGTGGTAATTCACCTAATGCAAATATGAATATAGTTGGCCCTTTATTACTTATAATATTTAGTGTCCAGTTAGTTTATAAGTGTTTCAACATAATTAATATTGGGTCAAACAGATCATACAATAAAACATTTAATTATTATTTATTGTAATAATAATACAATTATTATGCGAAACATTTTTGGGTTTGATTATCGTCTTGTCCAACAATAAGGGTACCGGTAAAGTTTTTGGTTTACCATGCAACACGTCTTGATAATATTGATAATATAGCCTTATAAATAAACGGTTGCATTTATTTTTAAACCTTTTTTTCCCTAAACATTATTATATTTGTTGTAGCTACTAGCTGTATACACCATCAATTTGCTGAATATAATTCGCAATCCAATATTTCTCAAATTTATGCTATGAAGAGTAAATGCAAGGTTTGGTTACATATTATAAAATACCGGTACCCTATTCCTTTTTTCACATAAAATGAATAGATATAGATAGATAAATTATATCCACAATTGTCACGTGTTCGTATATAACTTATACTCGAAGAGCGTCCATGTAGGGCCGAACCCGTTGTATACCAGGAACAAAAACCAAAAACATAGAAAAATAACTCTTCGCTCTGGGTTTTATTTACGGTACTTAACCAGCTATCTGCTAAATATGAACAACATACAGACAAAAATAAATAGTTTTAGATAGTCCTAAGCTGAAGTGTTTGTTGTGGTTTCACCATATACTAAATTCCCCAGGCAGTTTGTTTCAAATTTGATCATGATAATAATATGATGCAGTGTAGATATTGTTAATATGAGTTATAGGTTATTTATTAACAAATTACGGACGTGCACTTCATTAAAACAAATAATTAGAAGTAATGTATTAACAATTACAACAAAAACAATGCAACCTTGTGCAACTAATGGAAGTGATGGCGTGAGAGAAAAAATATGTGTGTGAAATGGTAGTAAATGAAGGAATATAAAGATAAAACAGATTCTACTTGTCAATTTATTATCCGTATTTGTGTCTGTAACTATCATTCATTCATTTGAGAGCTTGTTCTGCATCACTTAATTAAGCTACTTCCCTCATGATTAATATAGATATAGAACTAGTATTTCTATAATTTAATAACTGTTAAAAAATTATAGTTTACATGAAAATATATTAACCGAATAATCCACCTTAACCCGGGAACTGCGGGAAGACTCTTAAGAGTTCCCCCGGCGGACTGCGGGAAGACTCTTAAGAGTCAGAGAAAGAAAAAATCAACTTTAACCCTTATTTAGCGGGGTCGGACTTAAGTCCGATACGAGAAAATTGGACTAAATGGCGGGGTCGGACTTAAGTCCGTGGGCGTATTCCCGCCCTAATTTAGGTGGAAAGCAAAACTTGGTGGTCAGGCGGTGTACTACAAGGGCCCACCCACACATTCCCACTGCGTGACCGTGACTAAGTGACCCTCAAGCAGCCATAATGGAAGGTCAAGATTTGCCCGTGTTCGATTCGGTGGCCGCCATCCCTAGTGCGTCGCGCCACCCTACTAACCACGCCCGGCTTACCACCCAGGAACTAGATATCATGCTGAACTCTTCAGAACTTTCTAATAAGCTGTTGGATGAAACCGTCGAAGGTCTGGGTGAGAGTTTTGGTAGTGTGGATGACTCGGAAGACGAAAATAACCCGATCATAGGCTTTCACCCCAAGCATAATTTGCGTGGGGTGGATGTTGTGGTTGATATTGGACAGACCCTTGAGCAAATTGGAGACATTCCTGACGAAGAACATACTGGTGTGGGTGTTGGTAAGTACAATTTATATTTTATAATTGCTTGAAAATGTGATTGCAAGCATTTTATCACCTTACGAGCGGCTGGTGGAGTATATTTCACTGTGCCGCCCAGCAGTTTTTTTTTTTATACCCTAAATGGGGTTGTTCCGTGCTCTTTTTCATGCATAAACAAGACCCAGAGCGTAATACAAGTATGTATCCTGAAAGTGCGTAAATTGAGCTTTCCAATGACACCCGAACCATCCTTTTACGATCACTGGTTGTCTTTCAACGATCGTAAAACACGAGTGCAAAAACCCTAAAATACGGTAATTTCCTTATATAATTCCGTGTGTGGCGAGCGGTTTTGAGGTAATTTATGATCCTAATCACCGCTCCGCTCTCTCTCAGAGCACATTACGTCCTCAAAATTGCACTCTACAAGAAATTTCCTTTGCATTTTATAGCGTATTATTTGCAGGCGTTCGGTAAATTTCTTACGGTAATACAAACAACGAAAGATTGAATAACAGATGTAGGCCTACCGTATATATTATGTTTTCATATATATGATACATGTGTAACATTTTTATATTATCACGACTCTCTCTCTGTCTCACTCTCTTTGTTTGTACTCCTTTGTACTCTCTTTGTCTGATGTAGGCCAGGGCACGCCCCTAACTAATCTCTTCCCTCCCAGGGGAAATCACACCTAGCAGATGTTCTTGACCTCCCCTCTCTCTCTGTCTGTCTCTTCCTCTCTGGGTCTACCTATTTGACATTGAAATTGCTTGAGAGTTTGATTAGAGCATTTTATAGCGTATTATTTGCAGGCGTTCGGTAAATTTCTCACGATAACCAGGGTGAATGGTACATTTCTCACGATAATACAAGCAACAACGAAGCTTGGCGAAGATTGTGGTCTACAATATACCTTTTTATAATTGCATGTGACCTTGTAATTGCTTGAAAGTTTGATTGCAAGCATTTTATAGCGTATTATTTTCAGGCGTTCAATAAATTTGATAAATATATCAAAATAAGTCCTGTGGGACTATGAAATAGCTATTATTGGACAAGGAAAATATTTTGTTCATCCCTCCACTGGAACATCAACAACAATGTCAACAACGTATCGCCGTCGGCAATCGTAAGATTCAGAGTCGTAAAGATTCCAGGACGAGCTCAATAGAAAATGAATGAATGAAATGAATGAGTGTGCAGTACTGCCAATACGTATAGCGACTTCCGCTAGATCTAGAGACCTTTACTTCGATCTAGCAGCAATGACTTACACTAGCGGTTTTGTTTTGAAATTTCAGAACAATTTCGAAGTGATATTATTTGGATTTTGCCAATTCATATTTCTAGTGGTATTTATCATGTCTTACATCTAACAATATATGCTAGCGGATTTAACTTCAATTGGTAACCCTCCCGCTCCAAGAAAATCGATAATGGTGGCACTTTAGTACACAGGTGATAAACAAAACCGCATGCGGATCGGTTTGGTGTATCGGTATTATGGTAAGTTGGCTACCTACTATTGTTTATACGATATAGTAAGTAATGATAAGTAAATTATTATATATTATATATAAAACAAAAACAAAATTCCTGCAAAGCAAGCGAAACAGAGAGAGAGAGAGAATGCAGAAACTGAACTGAAGAAAGAGTGAAAAAGATATAATAATACAGAAATATTACAAGCAAATAAATGAAATAGAGGGATTAGTTAGAGAAAATAATAATGAGAAATACATATACGGATGAGGGAGAGAAAGGGAGCCCAAGAGAGGGAAAGCGAGCGAGCCAGAGAGACAGACAGACAGGAGGAGTGAGAGAGATTAGAGAAAATAATAATGAGAATTACATATACGGATGAGGAAGAGAGAGAGAGAGACAGAGCGCGCGAGAGAGGGAAGCGAGAAAGCCAGAGAGAGAGACAGACAGACAGGAGTGAGAGAGAGAGAGAGAGAGAAAGAAAGAGAGAGAGAGAGAGAGAGAGAGAGAATACAGAAATAAGGAGAAATAAGAGCAAAATAAGACCGATTACCCAAGGAATAGTAGACGCGCGAGAGGCCGAAGTCAGGCCAAAGCAAAGGCAACCGAACGCGCCCGGGAAATAGACCAAAAAGTACCTACTCTTCCTCACCTCTTCCCGCCCTCCACACTCATTCATAACATCCATTCATAGACTTATATGGGGAGACGAAGAGTTGCTCTTTCCAAAAATGATCGTTTCGTTCGCATTGGAGCCATAGTAACGGCGCTAGGGCGAGTGAAATTGAGCGAATATTTCGGGATTATGCCCGCTGAGCGGTATAGTGTAAAATACCTTACTACCCGCTAAATAAGGGTTAAACATCGAAAAAAAAAATATAGTTATTTTTTTATTTTTTTTTGCCCCTGGGCCATGCAAAGTATCACTCTTCTACCTCCCCTCCTTCCCCACTTTCCTCCCCTCCTTCAGTTATCACCTATTTTCCCTGTTATTCCCTTATTCTGAGATATATTTTTGTGCTAACATTAGCGAGTTGCAAGCAGGGCATTGTCATCACTGTTAGCAAGCGAGTGCAAGAGAGAGAGAGAGAGTATCGATCGACTGTGTCTCAGTGGCCTTGGGGGAAATTGGCGGGAAAGCAGGTTGCCTCACCCATACATTATGCAACTCGCGGCCTGTATCTTCGATTTTGACCATCCAAACGCTGTTTTCACTCGTTTTATTGTTGTAACAGGTTAATACCTTTATAATCAACCCATAATAGCCACGTATGGATAAGTAATAATGCTATTTATGGTAAAATTAATATTTTAGTGATGGAAACAGCTCAAATACATGCGCACAGGCAGAGGTGTCTAATTACCCCCATGCGCACTTAAGAGGTTAATGCATCATGTTCTCGTGTTCCCAGTTGTTGACCATGTTGCCTCACACAGGTCATAGGATTTAAGTCTGGTGCCTTACTCGGCTCGATTCATTTAGGATCGTTAATACATTTGTGTTCTGGCAATAATTAGCCAATTGTACTCTGATTAGGAAGGGTATATGTAAATCAGAAGGTTAATTGGGATAATCTTTACCTTTTTAATTACCAAAGATCTTTCTTATGCTGTATAAAATCGTCTAAAAGGAGCTACAATATACTGTCAACATGCGTCATTAACCTTAAGGGGTAAATGGTGTCGCAAGGAAAACCAAAGAATATCCTCCTCTTGTCGGAGACAATATTCAAATTCTAAACATTTTAGCTGTGTGTTCAACACGTAAACACCTCAACGGTAGCTCTACCACACATAATATACACATGTAAATAGGTAGTGACGCTATTGTCTCCCTTGCTTGTGTTTACTGTATGATATCTAAGTTATTTAGGTGTTCTATGTTATATTTTATGTCTTGAGGTTCGGATATCACATTATCATTAGAATTACTAAGACTTATCTAGTTTAATGAATATATATATGGAATAATACAAATAAGTTTAATGAATTCAAATAATAATGTGATAATCAAGAGTGATATCCAAACATTAAGAGCTATGAAATATCACTGGGAACACATCAATAATGCAGATATAATACCTTAAACACAAGCAAGAGATGAAATGTCATCGCTACCTATTTTATATGTGTAATAAGTGAAGCAGGGCCTGTGATTGTCTATAAGAAGCGTGGGCCAATTCAGTCTGTCTTCATATATTGCTTACATTTTGGGTTTATCATTTATAGCTTGTTTATCTTCTGTTCAATTACTCTTCTTTCCTATTAGTAAACCAGCCAAGGAGCAAAATTGTGACTTTTACCTGCATGGAATGTTAATAGCAGGCACCCGTGCTAAATCAATCAGTCATAGGTCAGACAGAAATACTAGGGTGGATGCCACTAAAAATGTTGACCTTAAAGGTCAAATCAAGGTAATTTTGTGGCCGAAAAAGGTCAAATTTCTAAATCATCTAAATATAGTCATGTTATACATCAAAAGAAAGGTATGGAAGAGACAAACAGTTTGGTACTCTTTTTAGGTCAGAATGTTGACCTTAAAGGTCAATTGAAGGTCATTTTGTGGTCCAAAAAGGTCACATTTCTAAATCATTCAAATATAGTCATGACTTGTATATCAAAATAAATGTATGGAAGAGACAAACAGTTTGGTACTATTTTAAAGTCAGAATATTGATCTCAGAAGTAGGTCATGTAGGTCAAAGTCCACCCTAGTATTTCTGTCTGACTTTGACTTATTGATTTATCATGGGTGCCTGCAGCTAACAATCCATGCAAATAAAAAAATGGTAAGCCTTTTTGCTTCTTAGTTGATCTACTTTAGCATTAGACAAATTAATATATTTAAAAACAAAATTATATGTGTATTCAATATGTAGTTGACAGAAATAATGTTCAATCTGATGGATTACAACAGTCAATAGAATCGCAACCACAGGCATTTGTACATTTCAGATTTTGTTTTAACAAGTGCATCTAGCAGTATTGCACTTCTTTTTGCAAGAGCAGGTCACCAGTTCGAGGCAGGACTGTGGTACAGGAGGTAACCTAGCCCATCGAGGTGTCAGACAACCTGACTCCTTCTTCCAAGCATCTGTGGGCAATGTCACAACAATAGTTTCCTTCTCTGCCTGAAGCCAAATATTGGCCTGGTAGATTGTGCGTTGCACATGAAGCTCCAGAGCATCACGTGTTGGAGGGAGCAATTCCAGGCCTTTCTTTGCCTTGCTGAACATGTTCAATCTTGCACTGTCAACTGTTTGCAGCCCTGGACATCCATAAAGGTTGCAAACAAACTGTTCAATAGGTCCAAGCTCACCATCACGACCAATCCCTTCTACCAAACGTGGGTTTTTCAAAAATGTTTTCCAGCAGGTCTTTTTCCCATATCTACTGAATGAAGAGGTTGTGTCGCAGCCTGTGAGTGCGTGAAAACTCAAGAGGTTATTCTTCACTGCATCAGGAAATGATTTTGCTACTTGATGAGTGGGAATGCACTTCTGTTTCTTTGCAGTTCCAGAGAGCATCCAGACTTCACTTGCTTTTGGGGCAGTGAAATGCAATAGGAGAAACATGACATCATTGTCTCTGCACTTCACAAAAATTCGTTGATAGCCCATATCCACTGCTTCAGAGGCATGAAGAATCAACCTTGTGTCCGCTTCTTCATGATTCCCATTAAGTTTGAGGTCATCTATGGATCTCCTGGTTGATTTTTCCCCAGTGTGGTCCATGAATCCACCTCCAGTTACCATCTCGTATTCTTCTGGAAGGTCTTTGGTTGTGTGAATGATCCTTTCAGACAGGAAATGTGCCAGGTCTGCCTTATTTTCATCCATAGCAACAAATTGACTCCAAACCTGAGGCAGTGGAACATCTGGTCCATCTATCAGCTTTCGAATAGGCTTCTTCTTGTTAACTCGTTTTGCTCTGGTACCAGATTTGATTGAATTCCCACCCAGATATCGATCAAACACAACATCAACTTGTGTCGTAATATCTCCAAAACAGTGTGTAACTGAGCGAATAAAAGCAGCACCATCGTCTCCAAATGTCTGACATCCATGAGGCTTTCTCATAGCTTGGATGAGTGCATGCCCATCAATTAGAAAACAAGTCTTCATGTCAGATTCTGGAAGTTCAGTAGTAGTTTCAATTTTGTTCATCAAAACACTTATCAGTTCTGCTTTATGGTTGAATTAATTTCTCCTCCAGTGTTTGCCAGGGAAAGTGGGATTGGTGACAGTTCATGTTTCAGGATATTTGTCAGTGTCACTGTTTTACCTGCAGTCACCGCATTCAAAAGACGTTGAAGCAATTTTCGGTCTGCTTTAACCAGTACAGCCCCAGCGACGCATCTGACGCATCGGCGATGTATGTAACGCACAGCCCCAGAGACGCGTCTGGTGCGTCACCCTAATTGCGCCGACCGTAACCTCAGGTGTAGCCACTCAAGAGGGCTCAGATTTGTATGGGAACTGTGTACGTATCCCACGCAACCGTGCCGATGGTTGAAAACTCTCAAAGTCCACGTGTGTGCGCGTGAGTGTGCAATAACCTGGTTTTTTGGGGTAATTGCCTTCAATTTTTTACTCTTGTAAAATACGTTTTCGGGGGCTCTGTAGGACCGTTCTTTAAGCTTTTTGAGCGGTTTTTCGTGGTTTTTCCTTCATTCCTAACCCATTCGCTATTGTTTCTGGAATAAAACCATTTTTTGAAAACCGGCCGGGTTCTGGTGAACAAACATTACAAAACTAGCCGGGGCTCCACGGGTTAATAGTCTTTTGCACATTCTCTTTACTTGAGACAGTTGCTTTGTAGATATTTGCAAATGTTTTGGACCGATTTTTTGAGAGCGGATAATGAAATCCCACTTTCTGATCCACTAATCGCTCTGTCACATTAGCCAGCATTTGCCTCTTTCCTCTGTTTTCAGCAGTCAGAAGATCATTGGCTATATCTTCTGGAGCGGTATCCTTTGTTGCCAGTGACACCAGGAAATGCTTGACTCAGAAATAGGTGGTCTATTGTCAGATTGTGTGTGAACTCTGAAAACATCAAATCTTGTGAGCTGTGACACCAATTTTCTCACATCTTCAGTGTCACGTGTCATCCGGCTTGGACGGCTATCAGACCGTAAAAAAAACTCTTCTTCTTCGTCATCTTCCAAGTTGAACAAAACTTTCATATCCTGTGTGATGCGCGACCGTTCTGACCATGTGATACAAAATTTGTCCCTTGCTTGGTCATTCCTGGTTATTCCAATTATTCCATTGTGCATCTTGCATGTTTTATTGATCCATTCTGTTGCCTGGTCCACAGGAACTTGGTTGAAGCGCTTTTTGGTCATCTTCACAACAAAGTTACCATCTATGAATTCAGCGTGAACTTCAGGAGCTGATTTCTCAAGAAGCTTCATATCTGAATAATAGATAGGTCCCCATCTTGCATAGTTTGTGTGGTCATAGATGGTGAGCCACGGCAGCATGGCAGAAAAATACTCCAAGTGAAGAATTCAATTACCATCTCTCTCTGCCCTGATGAAGTCCAGAAGAAACTCAACCATACTCATGTAGTCCAGCCACAACTTGTAATTAGGATTGCTTAAGTACTTTTTGTCAAATTCACTCAAGAGTTCTTTCACATTCTTGTCACTGAGAACATCAGAAAGCTGGCCAACTGCATTGTGGAGTGAATTTCTGTCCGTAGCATCCTTGTTTTTACACTCATCAGCCACATTCTCGGAAAATGTCGAAACCTGCGAAGTGAGCTCCTGTTCAGTTTCAATGATCCACGATTTGAACATTGACAACTTTATGTGCCACAGAGCTTCATATGTCAGCACATGTCCTCTTACTGCCCGGTAGTTTGCTTTTCCATCCAGCATGGTTTCAGTTGTGTTGGTTCCATACAAGCCAGATTCTGTCCACAGGACATCCAGCCCAGCACTCTCCATGTGCTGACCAATCGCTTTGAAGAAGTTGAAACAGATATGAAGGCCGCCCATCAGAAAAATGACATTCTCAAACTTAGGATTTGCCCAAACAATTTCCTTGCCTCTGCTGTACAATGGTTGATCTGCCGTGATAATGGTGTATTTCTGTCCCATGTGCCTTGAAATAGCCCTGAAGCGAATGATCACTGTTGTGATAGTATCATTATCATCCGCTGGTGCTTGAAGAATGGGCAACATCCCTGCAGTAGTTACTGGAGGGTCAACAATGCTTGTGGCTTCGTTCATTGCTCTCCAACCAGGAACAGAAGGATGATCTTTGTCATCACAAATCAAAGGAGTACTTGGGCTTATTATTATGGCCTGGACGCCGTATTCGATGGTTCTTGCACTGCAGCTCTAAGTTTATGGAAGTTTGCTTTCTTGAAATTAGGGACTTTTTCGATGCTACTATTTGGTTCGTTACTAGTAAACTTTAAAGTGCTCCACTTGGTCACAGGTAAATTAAAGTCGCCAAAAATTACGGTATCTTGTGAGTTACTTACATCTGCAATTTGTTCGTAAATTTCTCGGTCAGTTTGCACTGATTGAGCTGGAGGTCTGTATATTAACGCAAGTATTATTTTTGTACCTTTATTATTCTTAGCACAAAAGATGTGTCGACGTTCACAATTTGAGGTTGACACTCTGCTAAAAAGTCTCTATCTTGTGTATTGAGCCAAGATTCTGTTATGCCAATCACATCATAATTTTCTGTAAACACTAGTTCCTCTAAATCTGAAAATTTATTGCGTATGCTACGAGCGTTTGCATAGAAAACATTCAAAGTTTTGGATTTGGGATTCAAGGAACGGTCTTTATTCAAATTATTGGTTCTGGTCGGATCTACATTTACATTCATGGCTGTCCTCGGTCCTCGGTCGTTATCCCTGACGGTTTTGAATTTGGGTCGTGTTGGTGGAGCTTTATCCAAATTCGCGGTTCTTGACGGATTAGTATTTAATTCCTTTGTAGATTGCCGTCCTCGCTGTCTTCGGTCCTCCTTCCTGGTTGTCCTGTGCTGAGTCGATTTCTTCTCCGAAAATCCTTCACCGCATCGTTGAGAAGACGCCCAAAACGCGCTGCTCCCACCTGGTTCAGATGAACTCCATCGTCCGAAAACAAATAGTCATCGTAGTAGAAATTGTCCCAGGTGTCGACGAATCCCACGTTCTCCTTCCTGCAGAGGTTTGCTAGACAACGATTTGTGCTGGTGGCTATGTTGTAAAATCGGCTCTCTACACCGAGCCGGGGGACGATTCCTGAGACGATGATCCTTGATGACTTCTCCTTAAACGACTTGATCAGCTGCTGGTACTTTAAAAGCAAATCTTCCGACCGGGTTCGCTGTACATCGTTGGATCCAACGTGGATGACGTACATTGTATTAGCTGGGGCCAGCTTTGATACTTCGTCAACTGCTGCAACTACGTCATCCACACCACCACCAGGGATACAAAAACGCTTCCTGGTCTTAGGTGCCCTGGCGCAAAACTCTGTGAGCTGACCACGTATCATCGAGTCTCCCACGAGCCGGATTTCTTCTATTTCCTCTTCGTCATCTGAGTCTGCGAGTATCTGGAAACGGTTTTGACACTCGGTAATCGGTATGTGTTTCCTGGTCTTGGGGCAAACGTTGTTCCTCACGACACGGAAGTTGTCTTGAGGGGGAAGAGAGTCGCTATTTGTATCTTGAGTATCGGAAACATCAGCTGAAATGGCTACTGTAGGCGTTGAATTGTTGGCAGTTGACGTTGGGGCGTTGGTGGCTGCTGGAGTTGCGGTGACAATTGAAGTTTGTGGCACTCCAACGTTGAGTGTTACAAACTCTTGGAGTGATTCCAGCTTCATGGTGAGGACGTTGATCTTGTTGTAGGCTTCATCTAATTTCACTGTAAAATTCTCTCGTTGCTGGCAGAGCCGGCAGACTTGAAGATCGATAGTAGCAAACATGGACTCACCAAACCTACCGGCGCAGTTCGCACAAGCGCGAGGCATGGTGACAGTCACTTTCTTCAGATCACTTCACTCACTTAAAAAACAATTCACTCACTTTACAACACTTCACTCACTTTAACAACTAAATACAATATCTACAAGAGTTTCCTGGACACCAACCAAGTCAAATCCTTCACTCGTGCCTTTTGTCTTTCGTCTTTCTTCATCTTTTGTTCCAAACCAATCCACTTCTATCTTGGAAGCACCAGTGTATGATGGTGATGATCTGTCTCCTGCTGGCATAGTTGCATGGTCAAGTGTCTGAAATGCCTGTAAAGAATCCGGTTTTATTGCTCTTGATCTCTGGATGAGTGTTCTCTCATTCCTCTGCTGCGGTGCTGGTCCTCTCTGCCACACCAACATCTGTGTGCAGTGAAACGTATTTTTGCCATCTAGAGTTGCTTCCAGCACATCAATGTTGTCGCATGAGCAGTGGATCATTCGCTCTTTGATTATATTGTCTGGAATATAGACGTTGCCATTTTCCACAGATCTTTGAAGAATGTTTTGAGCTATCGATGTATCAATTCTTCGAACTGTATCAATACCAATGGTATGGTTCGCTGCATGGAAGAGATTCAAAAGTGCCTCAGAACGTGTAGCTTGGTGGAGTGCAAGCCCTAAACCAATATGTTTTGGTGTCAACTTTCGTTTCCTAGATACTGCATACACAATGTCTTGAGCAATGCTGCACACACTCTGCTTGATAATGTTGTCTTCTTCAATTCCCTCATGAAGATCATCCGCATCACTGAACAGTAAACGTAGAAATAGATACAAGCTGTTTGGGATAACTAGTGCAACATGTTCTTGATCAAGTCCTTGCCAACTGCTGGAATGACCAGGACTGTCTGAGAGATCTTTTCTGATTCTTAGTGCCACATGTACCATTTCTTGATAGATATTTCCTTGATTAAATCCAACAGTACCAACATCTTCATTGTCTGTGGATTCCGAATCTGAGGATAAACCACCACGATGATGACTTCTTGATAATGACTCTGATATAATGAAGTTAGAATTTTCACCAGGGTACATTATTGGTGCTCTATTTGAAAGAGGTTTGACATATCCTGCCTTTGAACCAAGCATTTTCTTAACCTTTTTGTAGAAGGTGGTTATTCTGGACTGGTAACTCTCAGTACACATGTCCTGGTATCTGCGCCACACAACTGCCATGTCATAAGTCTTACCTCTTGAAAGCCCAATGTCTAAATCATAGCACAACTTCATCATGCACTCGTCCAGATCTGGTTCAACTTCTTGAGGCATTCCTTTAGTGAGTCGTTCGAATGTCACTAAGCAGGCCAGATGATACAGGCCATCAGCTGCCATCAAGTCACTGACACCAGAGAGTCTGACGGACATCACTGGATCAGATTTAGCTCGTTCAATCAGTGCTGTGGATTTATTTGTAGTTTCTACCCGGTGAAGTTTCTTGCTTGAGATCTGTACCTGGCAAAACATACAGAGCTTCCAGTCAATAGTTGTCAGAGAACTTCTTCTTGTTGGAGCTGTGCTGTTTGTGCTGGTAGATGGTTTAGATGCTGGTTGTCGCCGATTCCGTAGTCTGTCCAGTTTGCTCTCCGAAGTAAACACAGAATAGCAGGATTTGTGCCACCTAATTTCGAGAGAGTTAAAATTATCCAACGAGAGTCCATCTAGTTTGTCCAGCACGTCTGAATACATATGGTCACCCAATTTCCTTCTTTGTTGTGCAACATCTTTGGTTCTGTTTTTTCCATCGGTGGAGGCTTGCCGAAGGTCGCCTGAACTGCCTTCACAAAAGAAGCACACATTCTTGTTTTTAGAGTCCATGTGGTGCCTCTTTGTGGCCCTCCTGCTGGAATCTTCACTCATTATTCTTGTCATCAGTTCACAGCCTGCAAAAGAAATTAAAATTGTAATTCAGTTGCATACAGTAAACTGCATACTGCATACAGTTTATACATTCTAATATTGTATGCAGTGTATAGAGTTTAAAATTGTAGTCTCAAAATTCAGCTAGGCCATACATTCATTTTGATATTTAACAAAATGGCATTGAATTGACCTTTAAGGTCAACAATCTGACCTATAAATAGTACCAAACTGTTTGTCTCTTCCATACCTTTCTTCTGATATATAACATGGCTATATTTAGAGGATTTAGAAATTTGACCTTTTTCGTCCACAAAATGACCTTGATTTGACCTTTAAGGTCAACATTTTTAGTGGCATCCACCCTAGTATTTCTGTCTGACCTATGACTGATTGATCTAGCATAGGTGCCTGCTATTAACATTCCATGCAGGTAAAAGTTTTTTTTAAAGCCTTTTTGCTTCTTGGCTGGTCTACTATATTGTACTCCAGCCATCTGGTCTGGGGGTATCATTTATATAGCTCACTTGTGTTTACCGTATGATGTATATTTTACTCCAGCCATCTGGTCTGGGGGTATCATTTATATAGCTCGCTTGGGTTTACCGTATGATGTATATTTTACTCCAGCCATCTGGTCTGGGGGTATCATTTATATAGCTCGCTTGTGTTTACCGTATGATGTATATTTTACTCCAGCCATCTGCTCTGGGGGTTTCATTTATATAGCTCGCTTGGGTTTACCGTATGATGTATATTTTATTAATGTGTTTAACCCTCCTGGCCCGGGCTAGCTCTCCTAATGACAGTGCGGCGTATCCGGGCGATCTGGCCGAAAAACGTCTAGGCCTAGGCTACCGTATTTTGGTTAATTTTAACAGCTAGAAATTTCCCACGCATCTATAAATGTAGTGCGGTTTCCAATCTGTAAACTGGCGTTGAGTAGAGCTCTCTAAGTTAACTGGTTCAGTTGTGATGACGATTTTAGTGGAGAGCATTTTCAGGCGATGTTAGCAATATGACGATCTTTTCACTACTGAAACAACGACATACAGACATACAATAACAAAAGAGTTTTCTTCTTCTTGTTTTCGGAGGTGCGGTGACGCAACGATCGGCTTTGTTTACATGCGTCGGACGCACGGCGTTCAGACCAAGCTGAATAGGCTTGAAAGCTTACTATCTCCTGAAAGGACACCCGGGCACCAGCCCTTATTTCGTGGTGTCATATTAAAATGACACCCGGGGAGGAAGGGTTAATGTGATATATCATGGCTCTTAAGATTCGGATAACACTGTAGATTGTTAAATAATCATTACAATTATTAACACGTGTCTGGTACAGTACGGTATAATGAATTAATAAAGAATAATAAAAATAACAAAGACATTATCAGCTCTGTGACTCTTCAGGGCCAGTGAGCTACGGTATGGATAAGATGGGGAATCATGAGTGTCATACAAACACCAATTATGTGCCAGAGGCATGGTTCGAGTGAATGGAGAATAACTATATTTCTAAGTTTTTATTCAATTAAGGAAGGAAATGTAACAATTCAAAGGCTTCAAACTAGCTCAATTAGTTCTTCTAAATACCACAAATCCTTTCTTATCTGCACACAATTGTAGAAATATAAATGTAATAAAACTAAACACAACCCCGGTATGGAGGGGGTTAATCTTGGAGGAAGCAGTGTTTGCTGAGGCAGTTGATAGACGTCAAATCTCCTAAAGTAAGAAAATAACATACAGTAGGCTACAAGATCGTGTAATGTAATGTCACATTAATGTGTTTGGCCGTGTGTTTGAGTTGACTAGTTACAAAATATGAATAGATAAGTGTGAGCTAACCCCTTTAACACGATTACGTTATTGTTATCATATTTTGGTTACCATTAGACGATTTTCTTTATCTTCTAATATACTTGTAGGATCCAAAGGGGTAAATAAGATCACAATAGACCTTCTGAATAACATAGGTCCTTCTTAAACTGAACCAAAGGTAGAAAGGCGCCATCATGCCGAAGGGGCTAAGGGGGAGGTGGGTTGATAGGCGAATATTGAGAATACACACGTAAACATATTTTTATAGCTTTTAATATTTGATGCGTGTCAATTATCTCTTTTATTAATATATAAAATTTAAAAATGAAATACATGCTTACTCCAAACAGTGGGATATATGGGTTTAGATAATTATAACTGAATTGAAATATGATAATGCAAAAGTAAATTAAAGTATCAGTTGTAATTGACTTAAATAACATATACTGTATAGTTAAAAACTTCCATATTCTAATGGATTATCAAACTTTATATTTTGTTAGATTTATATACAATGGTAAATATAAATATGAAGTATGTAACGATATGATATTACATATTAGTTAAAAGATTAGGAAAATATTCATAAAAATACAATTATTCGATGAGAGAGGGAGAAATAAAGAGCGGCTTATAGACGTGAACAAGAACGAAAGCAATAGCGAGGGAAGAAGGGGCTTGGCTGAAAGAGGGTGGTAGAGTGGGGATGGAGTGGAGGAACCGGGGGGGGGGGATAGAAATGTTACCAACACAATTCGCGATTCTCTGTCAGGCAAGTGTAGCAGGACTTATGTCCACAATAGTACATCATATCAATATTCATTTATAAGAAATTGTCTAAATAATGTTATTTCACTGTTCTACAGGCTAAAGCGAAATGGCATCAGACCAAGAAGATGTTAGTAGCAATGGTAGCTGGGCAGATCCGCAATTTGATATTGTTGCGGAAGTAATGCAACGAAAACGGAAGGGTGACTTTTCTTCAGAAGAAGAGAACCTACTTGCCACGACAGAGGAAACACGGAAGATGATGCAAGTGAAACGAAAACAAAAAAATGCTACAACATTAATTGTAAGTATCATGTATTACATTTGCTCATACAAAGATGACCTCAATGACAATATTGCTCAATAGTATTGGACCTAATGAAAAAAAATTCAAATTTTTAGGCACGACCATCAACGAAATGCTGGCCCACAAAGAAGAAGAAGAAGATCAAGCAGCGATGTATAGCGGTATAAATGAGACGGAACACATCCAACTACGCTGGGAAAAAATAAAAGATATTTCAGACACCCCGTTGTCTCATGGTCATGAGGAGCGCTCGGTATCTCCGATATTTCATGATCGAGAGGAACCAGAAGATGACCCACTAGCAGATGACTGCTACTTGAAACAACTGGTGAGCTGGCACCTTTATTTTTTTTCTTAAAATGTTCCCCTTGTGTAATACTTATATCTAGCTATCTATTGCCTGACGCTGCGATCCCCGAAGGGGTGGTCACGAACGAACCACCCCCAAACACCACTGTCACCAGTCAGTCGACGCCCCTCCTCCCATCCAGCACCGCCTTCATCCATATGCTTCCTCACTCCATCCTTCCACCTCTCTTTCGGTCTACTTCTCCCTCTCTGTCCCTCTACCTCGCTCTCGTACACCCTCTTAGTCATTCTCTCGCTTTCCATACGTTCCATATGACCGAACCGTCTCAAGTTGTTCCTTTTCACACTTTCCAGCACATCTACCTCCACACCACACCTCCTTCTTACTTCCTCATTCGTCTGTCTATCCCTCCATGTAACTCCGCACGCACTTCTTAGGTAATTCATTTCCACTGCTCTCACTCTTGATCTCAGTCTCTCAACCAACGTCCATGCTACGCTTCCGTAAGTCAGCGTCGGGATTACGACACTGTCATGCAAGGACTTTTTCACTTCCATACTGACCACCCTATTATTTTCTTGTTACTGCTTTCAGCGTTCCCTACAACCCTCTTCCCCTGTTGTACCCTCTCTCGCACTTCTTCATCCACAGTCCCATCTTTACTCAACACTCTGCCCAGATACTTAAAAGAGTTGACGATCTCCATGGCCTGACAGTTCAGCTTCACCTCACACTCTGTGACTTCACCCCTTTTGAAGACCATAACCTTGCTCTTCCCCGCATTTACCTTCAAATTCCGTTTTTCACACACTGTTCCAAACTAATTTACCAGACCCTGCAACTCCCATTCATTATCACTCATCAGAACTGTATCATCCGCAAACAGCAGTATAGGTAGCTTCCACTCAATTCCCTCCCTTTTCAGCGATACACCAACATCCACAGGCTCTGGATAGTATTTCTTTCATGACTCCTTCCATATATACAGTAAACAACCACAGGAACATCACACACCCCTGTTTCAAACCAACATTCAGGTCAAAGAACTCTCTCTGCTCACTCTCCACACGTACTGCCACCTTTGCACCCTCATACACGCTCTTCACTGCTTTCAGCCACTTGCCATCTACTCCGTATATTCTAAGTACTTTCCACAAACCTTCTCTATCCACTCTGTCATAAGCCTTCTCCAAGTTCGTAAAGGCAACATACACCTTTTGTTTCTTCTCCAGATATTTCTCCACCACTCCCTTCAGGGTAAAAATCTGATCTACACATCCTCTTCCCTTCTGAAAACCTCCCTGCTCGTCGCCTATCCATTTCTCCGTTCTCACTCTCACTCTCTCAATCACTACCCTACTGTATACCTACCCTACTACGCTTAGAAGACCTATTCCTCGGTGGTTACCACACACTCCTCTTTCCCCTTTGTCTTTATGTAGGGGGACTATCCTGCATCCCTGGGCTAATCCCTTGCTCATTGCCTAAGAAAAATCCCCTACTGGTAGCTAAATCCCGGGTCTGGGCACCAATGTGGTAAACTATCAATGGAAGTTAAATATTACTAAGCTATAATGAATCAAATAAATAAATCTAAATTAAAACTACTCCATATCTAAATTGAATTCAATCTGAAACAAGCTAATTTATATCCAAAGGTCTCACATAATAAATTTATATATTGGGTAAGGTTATAAGGGTTAATATTAGCCAGGAATTAACTCGCCATTAGTTCCACGTGGCAATGAGGCAAGGGAGAACGTTTTACCCAATATGGCGGTGGACAATGGGGATCGAGACTTCGGTCCCGAGACACGAGTCAAGTTAAAGAAAGAATAAATTATTACATGGGAATGGACATGATTATTATGCTTATCTGTCAGTCAGTCATGGTGTCGATGAGAGCGTCGTGATGGTGTAGCTGAATGTATTGCTGTATGTGTATTGTGATTAGAGGCACAAAAGCTCGATCAACTGAGGGCGGAAATTTAGATGTTAACTGGTTGGTGTTCAAGAAGGCTCTGGTGTTTCTCGAAAGCACACCTTGCTGCCTTGGCAAAACACCAGGATCCCAAATTATTGTACCGCATCTAGGTTGCTCTATACGATAAATTATATTAACTCTTTGCGACTCATATGACGCGATAGCGTCATATGGAACTTATGACCAAAAACTCATATGACGCGATCGCGTCATATGGACTTATCTACATGCCTCTCTAATACGTTTATGACGCGATTGAGCGTCATATGGAGCTCAGTAAGTCCGGTAAGTTAGATGAAGATCTGTCGGTTGGTGGCAACCCCAGGTTTCTCCGACAATTCTAACGGCCAGCAGTGTGGTTTTGACAGTTGTGTGGTGCAGTGGCAATGATACCGGGCGCCCGCCTCCGTGGACTTACTGGAGCAAAATATGTCGCAAGGAGTTAATATATACGATAAATTTATATATACTACATAAGACCATGGCAATATTGCTTAACCCGTCCAGCCCCGGCTAGTTTTGTAATATTTGTTCACCAGAACCCGGCCGGTTTTCAAAAAATGGTTTTATTCCAGAAACAATAGCGAATGGGTTAGGAATGAAGGAAAAAACACGAAAAACCGCTCAAAAAGCTTAAAGAATGGTCCTACAGAGCCCCCGAAAACGTATTTTACAAGAGTAAAAAATTGAAGGCAATTACCCCAAAAAAAACAGGTTATTGCGCGCTCACGCGCACGCACGTGGACTTTGAGAGTTTTCAACCATCGGCACGGTTGCGTGGGATACGTACACAGTTCCCATACAAATCTGAGCCCTCTTGAGTGGCTACACCTGAGGTTACGGTCGGCATAATTAGGGTGACGCGCCATGCGCGTCTCTGGGGCTGTGCGTTACATACATCGCCGACGCGTCAGGCGCGTCGCTGGGGCTGTACGGGTTAATAGCATATTAGGCCTTTTATAACTTAACTTATTTACAATCTTATAATATACGATCAACTCGTCCTACGTCGTGCTGTAGGAGCGATCGTGACGACACAGAGACATACAAGATCACAAAAGAGTCATATTCTATCGTATTTATACGATAGGTCCCTTTATAAGAGATTATTTATAAGGATTAGAGTAAATAATTATTAATAATTGAATAAGAATGAAACTAAATTCAGATAGAGTACAAGAATTTCATGCGATGTGTAAGTGAGTTGTATTTGTAATAGGGACATCTTTTATCTATATTTCCCCTCCAATGAATCGCAGGAGCCCGGATTCGAGGAATTATTTATATAGATTCCCGGTGTAGGACAGGTTTATTTTGTTTCCAACAAATAGGATATCATAGGGCAAATTAAAGAAAAGAAAGTCAAACACTTTCTGGAGTTACGTTAATATAGGGATTCTTGCTATCTGAGTATAGATTCTTCAAATTACTGTGATGTAATTCATGTGATTGAGAAACGTGAGTCGTGCATGTAATCGCCTGATAGAGAAAACGCTTGGTATCAGAGACTCAGAGTAAAGAGTAAAAGAGTTTATAACATGGGTATATATGGATAAAAATAATAAATACATAATACAGCCATAACTTGGTGTATTTTTGTCTTGATTTTTATTCTCCTCTTTTCTCCTTCGACTCGTTTTCTCCGCTGATTGACCCTGAAGGTTCAGCGATCACGTCCTTCTGCATCAAGCTTTTCAGATTTGCTCACAGCTTGTAGCAGGCACCAAGTTTGAGGGCGGTAGTAGAACAGGTCAGCTGGGAGGTGTCCCACAGTCTTCCTGTGAACATCAAATTCTTGGCAGTATGATGTGTGTAAAAAGTGTTGGTGTCTGTAGTTAAAAGTTTACTGTCGTGTAGTTAGCTAACAAATATCCAAGTAATATAATTAAATTTACTTTGGATGGTGTACCGGTAGTATATATTTACCTAGCTAAAATGAACAGTAATCAATTTAACACTGTAAATAATAAAGTTCAATACAATTATCCATACATGAATATTGGCAAACATAATGATTAATATTATTGAGTGTATAGGCCTACGGCTATCAGGTATATTCGTTTGGCACTTATGAATATCTGCTGAGTTGCCGTTAACATTTGCGTAAGCGATCGCATGTGTCCCAATTATAGCTACTTTACATCGCAATGTAAGGGGTAGGCTTTATAATTGTCGTTAAGCTACTAAACTTGTATATCTGTATGAGTTGAACATACAAAGAATAATTAAACACTCATCACGTATAACTAAATAAATTCATATAACGGATATCAAATTTTGGATCCAAGACATACATTATACACACTCATAAGTAATTGTGAGTTTGAGAGTTCCAGTTTATAGCAAAAATAGAGAGTTAGATGCAAAAAGGGTCTGAAGTTAACTTTCTGAACATCTGTGTAACCAATATTTAATCCACATCAATATTATTGAAACCTCTAGCATTGAGATATATTGGTGGGTCCTATTTTTATAGGAACTTATTGGTGCGTCATTTTTCACAACCTGTGTGTATGAAATTGTTTTCATTTGGTTAATTAAACACAGTTAAACAAATGAATCCGTAATTATAAATTCTTATACATCGCAATGTATGGTTCAGGTTTTATAATTAATTAAGTGGTGAGTTCCTAATGAATATTACCTTTGTAATATCAAAAGGGTGTGCAACCGTGTAGGCCCTACACATCCAATTTCACATTTTGGGTAAATGAGAAATTGTTCATTTGATTACATGTATGGGAGTGTTAAAATTTGGTTGTCAAATACAGTTAAACACAAATGAAGGTATAGTTATAATAATTGATTGGGATGAATAGTTTCAAAAATTACCATCAATACACATTGAACACATGTTCACATGTTCGGTGAATGTAGTCAATTATTCAAAAACTAATCCCTTAGGTTTAGATGAATTTGAGTAATTAAAATACTGGTGTTAAATAGTTTATAAATCAAGAGTAATTTTTAAGAGTTTGAGTAAAGAGTTAGACGTGTTTCGAGTATAGAATTGACTGTTGGAATGTTAATCTAATTATATATAGTTATTCTAGCAGATGTGTAGTGAATGTCTGTGTGTGTGAATTGGAGAGATTAGATATCCAAAACAATATGGATAGAAGAGGTTGGATTAATGTAGTATTAATTACTCAAAACACCTAGGGTGAGGTGAGGAAGGTTACATTTTAATTTCCCTCACTGCGTAGTGTCATGATTGGGCGTTAGAGTGAGTTTGGAGTTACTGTACTTTGAATTCTGTCCTACGTTTGTGGTATTTAACCTGGTGTATAGAATTGTTTTCCAGGGTACTCCGTACACATTCCACATTAACTCCTTGTAAACCCCCAATGAGAACTTGATCCATGTGTGGTAGGATAATAAGTTTCACTTTCGACATAGCTTCTAAACCTAGAAGCATGTCGGTGTTTGTTGGGAGTTTCGAGATTACATAGAAAGGCAGATTAGCTGTGTGCACTTCTGTAAATTCTACTGAAAGGGTAACCTTAGCTAAGGTTTCTAGGTGGTTTCCACTCACAGACATAATCTTGATATCTGGGTAAGATTCTTCGAGGTTCAAGTCCTTCATGCTTTTAAATTTAGCAAGGCTTATGAGGTTTACTGGAGAGCCTGTGTCGAGGGATAGTTCTATATCATGAGTACCACACCTAGCAGGTAACATGAGTGTGTTTTCATTAACACTGTAAATTGTGACAGTTTAACGTTTGGGTGTTTGGCAGGATGCATGGTTTAGCTCAGGCAAAGCAAAGGCAATTTTCTCACCAACAGTAATTGTGGGAGTTGGTGGATGCGGGAGGAGTGGGCAGCGCGGTGGTTATGTAGTGATATGAAAGTGAAAGTCAGCTGGTGTTGTCTGACGTTCGTTGCGTAGGGGGATGGACGTAGGGGAGGAGGGGTATAGTGTGCGGAAGACCATGTAGTAAGAGGATGAGGGTGTGTGTTGCGGCATGATATTTTGGTAGTGAGATACTGTGTATGTGTGTGTGTTCAATTATTTTCACTGTGGTGTGCTTTTAAATTAATGATAATACATCATGCATACCTGTTGTATTTTGTTACATCAAATGAAGTGTAGATATGTGCAGAGATGTGGTGTGTAGTGATATGTCGTTGTACGTCAGGCAGGCCAGGGCGTTCTTTTGTGTGAGGGCTGTTGAAGGCATCTTGATGTCTGGCAGGTTCTGTTCACTTTGACTGGGTGTTTTCTTGTTTGCTTGTTAGTTTGCAGGTAGCTTGGAGTGGTGAGTAGTGATGATGATGGGGTAGAGATGGTAGGTGGGCTGATGTAGCTTACATGAACTTGCTGTAGACTTGTAGTGATGAAACAGGCAGATATACACAGGAACTGTCTGTAGAATTGAAGGTGACGACGGGCGGATGTAGGTTGTAAATAGGAAGTGATGTGTTGAGGTAGGCAGGAAGCTGGTTGGGGCGATGAGTAGACAAGGTAGTGTTGAAGATTGGGTGAAGATTTGCTTGATTGTAGGTCGATTGTTTGAGTATTGGAGTCAGGTAGGGCCAAGTGTTAGTTATGATTCCAAGTGTATGTTCTTTTAATGCAAGGTCGCCATGTAGAAGACCATGAATCGTATGGTATTCTCGTGCAATATTACATTGAATGTTATATATAAAGGGGGTAAAGATAATTCGATTGTGTTATAAATTATATTGAGTTATAGAGTACAGTTTTATAATACTTAGTTGTTAAGGTATTAGTATTGACCTTAGGGTAAAAGGGGTTTAATCTAAGTCTCTTGGTGATGCTTAGCAAGTGTGGCAATATGTGGCAATAAGTGCTTAAGTGGCGTATGGCAGTGTCTAGCTGTAGCCAAGATGAGAGACGGGAGTAGCTGGGATGTGTGTTCTTCACTGATTGAGATCCCAAGGTAGAGTGAGTTCTCTGTGTCAGTGCGTATAGAAGAGTGAGCCCTTAAACTACCGTTTCCGGTATATATAAGGCATTTTTGCTGACACCTTTCACTAGGTGGGTCAATTGCTGATTCGAGTTGTGTATTGTTTACATCCTGTGTTGTCATTTGTATTGCTTACTGTGACATTCTGTGGTGTCTAAGATGATGAAATGTTGACTATCAGGTGTTTATACTTTGCAAGTATAAACACTATAGATAGTTATATTTCTGTGAAGAGATTGATTGGGGATATTACTGTGTAGTGATTGTGTGAGTAATTAAAGGGTTAATGGGTTAGTAGATTATATATCATGGGTTATAATACATATATATAGAGATATATATCAGTCATCTTCTAGAGTATTGATGGAACATAGGGTGACATTATAAGTGATTGAGGCTGGGTTACATGTGTATATTTGAGGATAATATGCATGTTACACAGGTTAGTAAGGCACGTAAGGCACTATATGAATAGCCTATTCTCTTACTAAGAAATTCAGGTTAGTAAGGCACTATATGGATAGCCTATTCTCTTACTAAGAACGAAGTGGCTACGGGACACCTCTGCCCTTCTGCCTCGTGTGTCCTGCCCAGATACGAGTCACAGCCATCGCCGCGATATACGACTACGGGACACCACAGTGAGGCTGGGCTATGGGACACCGCTGGTCATAGGAGCACCCTGCACCGTCTAGACCTCCGCTTCTCCTGGGTGCTCTGCCCCTCTGCCTCATGTGTCGTGCCCAGATACGAGTCACAACCATCGCCGCGCTATACGACTACGGGACACCACAGCGAGGCTGGGCTACGGGACACCACTTGTCATAGGAGCACCCTGCACTGTCTAGAGCTCCGCTTCTCCTGTGTGCTTCGCCCTTCTGCCTCATGTATCCTGCCCAGATACGAGTTACAGCCATCGCTGTGCTATACGACGCATTATACGAAGCATGACCTAGGCTATACGACGCATTATACGAGGCATGACAGAGAGAGAGAGAGAGTTACACACTCACTCTCTCTGAGTCAAAGATTTTTTAGCTAACGTCTTGCCCATAATCATCAGCAATGAGTGCGCTCACTCTGTCCTGTTAAAGAAATCCAGTTGTCAATTATTTGTCCACGACATCTTTCACCCACAAAAATTTAGGAGAGAAACTACCTGGCCTGGCTGCTCTACCCAGAGAGAGACTACCTGGCCGGGCTGCTCCACCTAGCGAGAGACTACCTGGCCGGGCTGCTGGGGCGTCGCCGCTGTACGGGTCCCTGTCGTGATTTTAACACACAAATCTTTAGGCGATCTTCTGCTGTCCAACGTGAGTTGGTAGATTTTGAGTTGGTGGTGAACCTTTATTCAGGAGGGTCTAAATGTTTGTGGGTGAAAAATTTCGTGGAAAAATTACAAGCCATCTTTTTTCGAGAAAGCTACTTAAAATAATATGAGGGCGGTGTACAAATAAAAACTGTTTAGAATTTATATTTTATTATATCCTTTTTGGGGGTTATATATTGGTTGTTTGCTATGTAGTCACCTATATCCCCCACTTTCTTAATTTCAGGATTGAGTGACCTAAATCTTACTAAAAAATTCAGGTTAGTAAGGCACGTAAGGCACTATATGAATAGCCTATTCTCTTACTAAGAAATTCAGGTTAGTAAGGCACTATATGGATAGCCTATTCTCTTACTAAGAACGAAGTGGCTACGGGAGACCTCCGCCCTTCTGCCTCGTGTGTCCTGCCCAGATACGAGTCACAGCCATCGCCGCGCTATACGACTACGGGACACCACAGTGAGGCTGGGCTACAGGACACCACTGGTCATAGGAGCACCCTGAGCCGTCTAGACCTCCGCTTCTCCTGTGTGCTCCGCCCTTCTGCCTCGTGTCCTGCCCAGATACGAGTCACAACAATCGCCGCGCTATACGACTACGGGACACCACAGTGAGGCTGGGCTACGGGACACCACTTGTCAAAGGAGCACCCTGCACTGTCTAGAGCTCCGCTTCTCCTGTGTGCTTCGCCCTTCTGCCTCGTGTGTCCTGCCCAGATACGAGTCACAGCCATCGCTGTGCTATACGACGCATTATACGAAGCATGACCTAGGCTATACGACGCATTATACGAAGCATGACAGAGAGAGAGAGAGAGTTACACACTCACTCTCTCTGAGTCAAAGATATTTTAGCTAACGTCTTGCCCATAATCATCAGCAATGAGTGCGCTCACTCTGTCCTGTTAAAGAAATTGAGTTGTCAATTATTTGTCCACGACATCTTTCACCCACAAAAATTTAGGAGAGAAACTACCTGGCCGGGCTGCTCTACCCAGAGAGAGACTACCTGGCCGGGCTGCTCCACCTAGCGAGAGACTACCTGGCCGGGCTGCTGGGGCGTCGCCGCTGTACGGGTCCCTGTCGTGATTTTAACACACATATCTTTAGGCGATCTTCTGCTGTCCAACGTGAGTTGGTGGATTTTGAGTTGGTGGTGAACCTTTTTTCAGGAGAGTCTAAATTTTTGTGGGTGAAAGATGTCGTGGAAAAATTACAAGCCATCTTTTTTCGAGAAAGCTACTTAAAATAATATGAGGGCGGTGTACAAATAAAAACTGTTTAGAATTTATATTTTATTATATCCTTTTTGGGGGTTATATATTGGTTGTTTGATATGTAGTCACCTATATCCCCCACTTTCTTAATTTTAGGATTGAGTGACCTAAATCTTACTAAAAAATTCAGGTTAGTAAGGCACGTAAGGCACTATATGAATAGCCTATTCTCTTACTAAGAAATTCAGGTTAGTAAGGCGCTATATGGATAGCCTATTCTCTTACTAAGAACGAAGTAGCTACGGGACACCTCCGCCCTTCGGCCTCATGTGTCCTGCCCAGATACGAGTCACAGCCATCGCCGCGCTATTCGACTACGGGACACCACAGTGAGGCTGGGCTACGGGATACCACTGGTCATAGGAGCACCCTGCACCGTCTAGACCTCCGCTTCTCCTGTGTGCTCCGCCCTTCTGCCTCGTGTGTCCTGCCGAGATACGAGTCACAACCATCGCCGCACTATACGACTACGGGACACCACTGTGACGTTAACCACTCCGTTAGAACCGCATGGCTTGTCCTACAGTGACTCGCTAGGATCGCCAGGGCAGTGGATGGGGCTACAGTTTGTGTATTAGAGTGTGCTTTATTTCATATGAAAGCTTGTGTCATGGGCAGTCCAGAAAGGCTCTTTGTTTTCACCCATGTCAAGGCTTTATATATTTAATTGTAAAGTATATGTTTTATCATTAACTAGTAATGATGGGATCTGGGAGAGAGAGTAGAACAGAGTGAGAGGGAGCGCGCAGTGTTTTTGTCCGGCTCGATGACGTCACGGCTAGCTGCCTCGTGGGGGTTGGTTGAGAGAGGTCCTTCCCATGCTGTTAGCTCCCTTGCTAGTGGCTAGAGGACTTGTAACCGCTTTTTTCCCACGCGGCTCGAGCTGGTGCGAGTATATATACAGTTCCTCGCCACTCTCTCCCTCAGATCTGGTTTCTAGAACGCACCCATCTTTTTCCCTTGCTACCTGTCCCCTGCTCTGTACCTGAGAATCTTTTCCTTTGCCTATCTCTCTCATTTTCCATATCTTTCACCACCTTTTATTAATATTATACCCCCTCTGGTTAACTCTGCAAAATCAGCTTCATGCTGGCCAGTTGTATTGTGCGTTAAGGTCTGATATAACCCATGTATGTTAGTTGTTAAGATAAGTGGATCACGAAGCATTGGTTGGCTTTCATATTGCCGCTTCCTTTAATTATTAGTGTTCTGCTGGATTAGATAATGCTAGACTAGGAGTCTGATATTATAAGGTATTGTTTCCTATGAGTGCTGGCTTTAGTTAAAAGCTGCACGACATACCTGAGAACTGGAGTTGATTGAGTAAATTCTAGTCTGTGTGCCATTGAGAGTAGAGCATGCACGAATGAGGGCTTTTTGCCTATACCATTCTGCACTGTTCTAAGCTCGTTGTTTGTCTTTGAGGTACGCCAGAAGAACGCTTAATACTTCGGTATTAAGGTTTCTCAAGAGAGCTACCCTTCCCTATAACGTAATATTTGACGCACAGACTTGAGATATGCACTCGGCTATGCGGCATGCCATGCGCACCAGTATCTCGTATCATTGACTCTAGCTAGACTTTATCAGTCATAGTAGACATTAAGTATATTAAACCAATTACTCTTTTTATGTATACCCATTTATTATTACACAAGCATTTCGCAGCCTAGTTTGATGTATTGAGACACAAACGACTTAGGCTCTTTTTGTTGATAGGAATACTGCATTGTCGTGGCGATTATTATTATTGTTGTAGTGTTTAGGATATTCTTGGCTCCGACGGCATTATATATTCTGCCTTTTTGTGTGCATAGCCTGCACGAGCATTGTTCCGCTGCCTGCCTTTTTGGGTTCCATTTCCGATACGAGCATCTTTATAGCATCTAACATTTAAAGAAGATTCCTTGTTAGTGTTGAAGGACTTTAGTGCACTTTCTTTCATGCAGGAGTGCCTGACATTTATGATTAAAGTAACGTAAGCTGTAACTTCTCTTACCACCTTACTTTGCATACCATAACCAAGCACCTTCGGTTATAGGTAGTAATAGGCTGTTTTCACATAACATTAAGCCTAGAGTAGACGCACATTTATTGAGAGTTTGATAGCCTATTATTGCATATAGAACTCTGTAGAGTATTTGTGTTCTTTGTTCACTGGGAATATACATCAGAGGTTGGAGCTAGCGCTTTCCGTTGTAACATTTATGCCATTACTAGTCCAATGAATAAGAGCCCTGATATATTTGAACCCCAGACGTAACACCACAGTGAGGCTGGGCTACGGGACACCACTTGTCATAGGAGCACCCTGCACTGTCTAGAGCTCCGCTTCTCCTGTGTACTTCGCCCTTCTGCCTCGTGTGTCCTGCCCAGATACGAGTCACAGCCATCGCTGTGCTATACGACGCATTATACGAAGCATGACCTAGGCTATACGACGCATTATACGAAGCATGACAGAGAGAGAGAGTTACACACTCACTCTCTCTGAGTCGAAGATTTTTTAGCTAACGTCTTGCCCATAATCATCAGCAATGAGTGCGCTCACTCTGTCCTGTTAAAGAAATCCAGTTGTCAATTATTTGTCCACGACATCTTTCACCCACAAAAATTTAGAAGAGAAACTACCTTGCCGAGCTGCTCTACCCAGAGAGAGACTACCTGGCCGGGCTGCTCCACCTAGCGAGAGACTACCTGGCCAGGTTGCTGGGGCGTCGCCGCTGTACGGGTCCCTGTCGTGATTTTAACACACAAATCTTTAGGCGATCTTCTGCTGTCCAACGTGAGTTGGTAGATTTTGAGTTGGTGGTGAACGTTTTTTCAGGAAGGTTTAAATTTTTGTGGTGAAAGATGTCGTGGAAAAATTATAAGCAATCTTTTTTCGAATAAGCTACTTAAAATAATATGAGGGCGGTGTACAAATAAAAACTGTTTAGAATTTATATTTTATTATATCCTTTTTGGGTGTTATATATTGGTTGTTTGCTATGTGGTCACCTATATCCCCCACTTTCTTAACTTTAGGATTAAGTTACCTAAATCTTACCTACAAAATTCAGGTTAGTAAGGCACGTAAGGTACTATATGAATAGCCTATTATTTTACTAAGAAATTCAGGTTAGTAAGGCACTATATGGATAGCCTATTCTCTTACTAAGAACGAAGTGGCTACGGGACACCTCCGCCCTTCTGCCTCGTGTGTCCTGCCCAGATACGAGTCACAGCCATCACCTCGCTATACGACTACGGGACACCACAGTGAGGCTGGGCTACGGGACACCACTGGTCATAGGAGCACCCTGCACCGTCTAGAGCTCCGCTTCTCCTGTGTGCTCCGCCCTTCTGCCTCGTGTGTCCTGCCCAGATACGAGTCACAGCCATCGCTATGCTATACGACGAATTATACGAAGAATGACCTAGGCTATACCACGCATTATACGAAGCATGACCTAGGCTATACGACGCATTATACGAAGCATGACAGAGAGAGAGAGAGTTACACACTCACTCTCTCTGAGTCAAAGATTTTTTAGCTAGCGTCTTGCCCATAATCATCAGCAATGAGTGCGCTCACTCTGTCCTGTTAAAGAAATCCAGTTGTCAATTATTTGTCCACGACATCTTTCACCCACAAAAATTTAGGAGAGTACTACCTGGCCATACTGCTCTACCCAGAGAGAGACTACCAGGCTGGGCTGCTCCACCTAGCGTGAGACTACCTGGCCGGGCTGCTGAGGCGTCGCCGCTTTACGGGTCCCTGTCGTGATTTTAACACACAAATCTTTAGGCGATCTTCTGCTGTCCAACGTGAGTTGGTGGATTTTGAGTTGGTCGTGAACCTTTTTTCAGGACGGTCTAAATTGTTGTGGGTGAAAGATGTCGTGGAAAAATTACAAGCCATCTTTTTTCGAGAAAGCTACTTAAAATAATATGAGGGCGGTGTACAAATAAAAACGGTTTAGAATTTATATTTTATTATTATATCCTTTTTGGGGGTTATATATTGGTTGTTTGCTACGTAGTCACCAATATCCCCCACTTTCTTAACTTTAGGATCGAGTGACCTAAATCTTACTAAAAAATTCAGGTTAGTAAGGCACTATATATGGATAACATATTCTCTTACTAAGAACGAAGTGGCTACGGGACACCTCCACCCTTCTGCCTCGTGTGTCGCCTTTCTGCCTCGTGTGTCCTGCCCAGATACGAGTCTCATCCATAGCCGCGCTATATGACGCATTATACGAAGCATGACCTAGGCTATACGACGCATTATACGAAGCATGACAGAGAGAGAGAGAGTGTGTAACTCTCTCTCTCTCTCTCTCACACACACACACACACACACACACTGTGTCTGTCTTTCTCTCTCTGAGTCAAAGATTTTTTAGCTAACGTCTTGCCCATAATCAGCAGCAATGAGCGCGCTCTCGCTGTCCTGTTAAAGAAATCGTGTTATCAATTATTTTTCCACGACATCTTTCACCCACAAAAATTTAGGAGAGAAGAAATACCTGGCCGGGCTGCTCCACCCAGAGAGAGCGACTATCTGGCCGGATTGTTCTACCCAGAGAGAGACTACATGGTCGGGCTGCTCTACCTAGAGAGAGCGACTACCTGGCCAGGCTGCTCCACCTAGAGAGAGCGACTACCTGGTCGGGCTGCTCCACCAAGAGAGAGCGACTACCTGGCCGGGTTGCTCTACCCAGAGAGAGACTACCTGGTCGGGCTGCTCCACCTAGAGAGAGCAACTACCTGGCCGGGATGCTCCACCTAGAGAGAGCGACTACCTGGTCGGGCTGCTCCACCCAGAGAGAGCGACTACCTGGCCGGGTTGCTCTACCCAGAGAGAGACTACCTGGTCGGGCTACTCCACCTAGAGAGAGCGACTACCTGGTCGGGCTGCTCCACCTAGAGAGAGAGACTACCTGGTCGGGCTGCTCCACCCAAAGAGAGCGACTACTTGGCCGGGTTGCTGCGGCGTCGCCGCTGTACGGGTCCCTGCCTTGATTTTCACACACAAATCTTTAGGCGATCTTCTGCTGTCCAACGTGATTTGTTGGAACTTGAGTTGGTGGTGAACCCTTTTTCAGGAGGGTCTAAATTTTTGTGGGTGAAAGATGTCGTGGAAATATTACAAGCCATCTTTTTTCGAGAAAGCTACTTAAAATAATATGAGGGTGGTGTACAAATAAAAACTGTATAGAATTTTATTTTATTATTATATCCTTTTTGGGGGTTATATATTGGTTGTTTGCTATGTAGTCACCAATATCCCACACTTTCTTAACTTTAGGATCGAGTGACCTAAATCTTACTAAAAAATTCAGGTTAGTAAGGCACGTATGGCACTATATGAATAGCCTATTCTCTTACTAAGAAATTCAGGTTAGTAAGGCACTCTTATAATTACCTCTCCATAATTAGTTTTCTGTCCACAGCTAACTCAAAGACAACTGCAGAGGTTGAAGTAAATAAACTAAAGGTTTATAGATACCCCTGATGGTAACAAAGGCTTTAAAGTATCCCTAATAGGCTCAAAATTGCGTCAAGGACGTGAGAGGGTTAGTTAGATAATAAGCATGCAAAGTTTTGGTTATGCTAGCCCTATTTCTGCCTTATTTGCCTTGAGAGCTAACATAAATTTTTACTCCTAAAAGGTAATTTTAATGTATCTGTGACACAAATACACCATTTGGTAGCTTTAGTGTCAATCTGGAAAAAACCTGGCCTGCTTTAAGTCTATAGGGAACATTTCTTGACTCAGGTCAGTCAGTACCTGGCATTCGGACAGGACAGTTTCCTAGGGAACATTATCTTGCAACTTGCCTGTCCGAAATATTAATATTAGGGAACCTTGTGAATAGAGACTTCTTAGGGAACGTTATCTTCCAACAGGCCTGTCCGAGATACTAATGTTAGGGAACATTGTGATGACTAGGACATATTTCAGTTATCTGAAGATATAGCAGCTTGAGATTGTACGTAGTTTCTACAAAGGGCATTTTGCAATGGTTAACCTAAAAATATGTTTGGAATAATCATTAGAAAGTGGGGTTCTTGGTGGGGTGAGGTTAGGTTAGGTTCAAACACGTCACAGGAAGATAATATTTGTTTGGCTGTGTCAGTGTTCACCAACATAATTATACTTAGGTTAACTAAATTGAATAGGTTACTAATAAATGATATCACACAAATATTCTCACAAAAGTATTCGCCAAAAATAAAAACTAGCCAAATATTTTAGTTCAGTATGAGAAAATACCCTTGTATACCCAAAATAGTTATATTTAACAAAAATACAGTTGTGAAGGGTCAATACATGATTTCCCAAGTAAACCTATCCAGTCCGACATTTGGTTATTGTTCCAACAACCTGCCAAAGGGGTCCAATTTGAGCTTCCGAACAGGCCAGTTCCCTATGAATTTAAAAATATTCCATTAGATGTCCATTTCCAGACATAGTGCTTTTACGACTATGCAGTTGAAAAGAACTCTGAAAGTAGCTTATACCATGTTATTTTCGTGAAGCTAAGAGTATAAACAGTACCGGAATAAAGCCAGCAAAAATCACCCATGACAAATGTGCTGTCCCTGTTCCGGAGTGGATAGGTCTATTATAACTAGATACAAGCTACGGACAGAACCCCGCTCATTGTTGCCTATGGCGATCTGAAAAAAAGTGAGTGGGCATGATTGCATGGAAGCTTTTGATATATTATGGAATTTTATTACAGAAATGAATTTTGCAGTTCATTTTACCCCTTGTATCAGATTTGTAGTTCGAACACTATCAGAAAATCGAGTTATATGGGATTGTTAATTTTCTGCCCTATGCAGTGGTGACTTTCAGTGGCCGCTCAGTTTGTGTTGAATCACTATTTGTACCAAAAAAAAAACATTTATAATGAAACTGCCTCAAGGAAACTTGGGGGAAATGTAGTATATGGATCGACACACAACATATCCTATAATCAAGTTAAATAATCCAATTTGAAGATGTTTTATGACCTCCCCAATATTTGGTGACTTGAGGCAATATCTGGGGGGGCAGACGGTCTTGTTGACCTAGTATAACCTTCATACATCCCGAGCTCCCCGGGTCCCTGTTTACGCTAGAGATGATTGCTAGCGCAGCTGATAGAGCCAGGGTGTCCACATATTCACCCCTGTATTTGGTATCCTACGACATCGGGAAGTGGGTTAAAAAATGGACGCAAGTTGGGCTCAGTAAGCAATCTGGCACTACCTTGTTCCCTAAGAATTTTCAGACCCCCATATGACCCCCTAGGAGGTGTCTAAACAGGGAATGGAGTTGTTCGGACCACCTGAGTATGCAAAGATCTATGAGTATACCCATGCAAAAGCTGAACAAGCCAGTTCAATTATTTGCCAAAGATGAATTGGCAGGTCTTGTAGAAGGGTGATTGCTCTCATTTCTTGCATCTTCAAAGTTTTTGAAACTATTCTTACTTTAAAATTTCTTAAGCATCTCTCTTCTCATAATCTACACTCAGATCGCCAGTATGGATTACTTAAGTGTCTTAAGTGTCGCTCTACTGGGGATCTCCTTTAATATCTTACTAACTCTTGTCATCCTTCTCCCGGGACTTCTGTGAGACCGCTAGACATATCAAAAGCCTTTGCTAGAGTCTGGCACAAATCTCTAATTTCTAAATTACCCTCCTTCGGTTTCTATCCCTCAATCTGTGCCTTTATCTCAAATTTCCTTTCTGGCCGTTTCGCAGCTGCAGTTGTGGACGGCCATCGTTCACTTTCTCAACCTATCAACTCTGGTGTTCCTCAGGGTTCTGTCCTATCTGAAATTCTCTAATATTCATTAATGATCTTCTCAACTGTACCTCCAGTCCTATCCATTCATATACTGATGATTCTACCTTACACTATTCAACTAGTTTTCCAGAAACCCCCAACAAGCAAGCACTCACAAAATCACGCGAAGATGCCATAAAACACTTACATTCTGACCTATCAACCATTTCCATTTGGGCAGTGAAAATCTTGTACTTGCAATGCTTCCAAAACCCAATTTCTCCATTTATCTACCCTGAGAGAACTCCCATAGTACTATCCCTTATACTTCAACAAAACACAAATCAATCCTTCATATTCTCTCAGTATTCTTGGAATCTCTATCTCTCCTGATCTCACTTGGAAAAAATATCCCTTATATTTCAACAATACACAAATCAATCCTTCATCATCTCTCAGTATTCTAGGAATTTCTATCTCTCTTGATCTCACTTGGAAAAAACATATTACCACCCTTGCTAAAAACAGATTCCTAGAAGATGGGAGTGCTCAACTGCCTCCGGGAGTTCTTTACCCCTGCACAGATTCTTGCTCTGTACAGGGGCACAGTGCGTCCATGTATTGAGTATTGTTTGCATGTGTGGGGAGGATCCTCTCACACAGCACTTCTTGACAAAGTAGAAAAGAAAGCCTTTCGTCTCATTAACTCACGTCCACTCACTGACTGTTTGCAATCTCTCTCTCTCTTCACCGCAGTGTTGCATCTTGCTCGCTATTCTACCGCTATTACAATAATCGATGTTACTAAGAGCTCTCTCAATGTATACCACCTCCTCCACGTAGAGTACGTAGCACCCGTCTTGCAACACAATCCCATCCCTACATTGTGCAACTCCCCAGTCCAAGAGTGGACAAATATTCTCAAACCTTCTTCTATTCAACAGCTGAGCTCTGGAACTCTCTCCCCGAATCCATCTTTTCCTCATCCTATGACTTAAATTGCTTCAAACTCTGAGTGTCCAGGCATTTTAGCTCGAACACTCCTTGACTTTGGCCCTGTCACTTTAAACTGGGGGAGGCACTCATTATAGGCAGTTCTGCCTTTTGTCTCCCTCATCCACATAGACAAAAATGAAATAAATATATATATACCGGTATATATATATATATATATATATATATATATATATATATATATATATTACCCTAACAATATCTTGTGAGAATAAAGTAAAGCTTGGTGTTCCAATGTTTCGGTTTTCCTGCAAGTTTACTAAATAATTAGATCACACGTTTTGTTGTGAAACCTACATTGATATACAGTATATATACATAAAACGAGAAATTAACTTGTCACCATGTACCGGTGTAGATCAGTGTTAACCTTGTTATCGTAGTGCTGACATTTTAGTTGACTGGAACCTGAAAAATATGCCAAGCACTTCAAGGCTATTTAAGAATAATGGACAGTTTACTAATAGTTTGTTTTGGTAGTGTTGTAATGCTAACAGTAAAGTAACTACAGTAATACCAGGTTGAGTGTACACTTACAGTATATAATGCTAACAGTAAAGTAACTACAGTAATACCAGGTTGAGTGTACACTTACAGTATATAATGCTAAAAGTAAAGTAACTACAGTAATACCAGGTTGAGTGTACACTTACAGTATATAATGCTTACAGTAAAGTAACTACAGTAATACCAGGTTGAGTGTACACTTACAGTATATAATGCTAACAGTAAAGTAACTACAGTAATACCAGGTTGAGTGTACACTTACAGTATATAATGCTTACAGTAAAGTAACTACAGTAATACCAGGTTGAGTGTACACTTACAGTATATAATGCTAACAGTAAAGTAACTACAGTAATACCAGGTTGAGTGTACACTTACAGTATATAATGCTGAAAGGAAATGGTGGATTGATGAGTACACCCTTGTCTTGAGAGAGGTACAAAAACACGTCTTCCCTGCTTGTCTATGACAGGCTAACTAACTCTCAGGGAGCTAGTCAGGGTTACTAAATCAAAACCCATTATACCGCTAAATCCAATTTCAAAAGTTGCTAGAAGGCCTTTAAATGGTCAATACATGTCGAAAATTGCTAGAAAAGTGGCACAACCTTCAAACTATCGCTCAAAAATGGCTCACATCTCCAGAATATCACTAGAATTCATGTCACTAGATGTAAACAGTTGCTGCTTGATCAAAGACATTACCTCTAGATGTAGCGGGAAAGTTGTTATATTGGTAATACTGGACCTTGCTGGCTAGTGGGTGTGGTGAGTGATGGTGAAGTGTGGTCAACATCTGATGACAGTATAACCTGTTCCAAATAAGTAGTTAAAACCCTTTAACATTAACATCTAGGCTAGGCTACGTCTCACAAGCGACTGTAGTAATCGAGCTAATCTATATATTGTTGGTTTAATAATCATTATAATATTAACCCTCTCCGACATATGACGCAATTTTGAGCCGATTAGGGATACTTTAAAGCCTTTGTTACCATCAGGAGTACCGTATTTAGAAACCTTTAGTTTAGTTACTTCAACCTCTGCAGTTGTCTTGAGTTAGCTGTGGGCAGAAAACTAATTTTGGAGAGGTAATTATAAGAGTGAGAGAACTCTATTTCTTATTGGTAATCTGACAACCTCTGCGTCATATGAGTCTGAAGGGGTTAATAATAATAATAATAATTCTTGTAATTATTTATAAATACACTGTTCTACTAGGGTTGGAATAATTCGACAGTTGCTTAGAGGTTTATATTTTGATTTAACAAACTCCCATGGTAGTCATAATCTCCATAGTAATTGATTCTCTGTTCGGGTCAAAATGAGTTCAAGCTATTATTTGAATACCTACGACGGCCCACTATAGTTTGTACTTTGGAATTGTTACATTCCCATTACCACCTATTTGGACAATCGCTATTCAGAGTCTTGACTCACTTCGATTTCGAGCCAAAGGCAAATCACTATCTTCACAATACGCGCAATCGAAAACATGCTGTCGACGAGGTGAATATCTAATTAATACAGATTGTTTCCTTATACCAAAAAGAGTATTTCATGGGTATGGGCTGAAGCCCATTCCTAACTATTCCTCTAGCTAGTTCTAACCTACTCTTCAATTACTAAACCCCTCAAAGCTACTCAGTTACTCTCTCTAAGTTTCTTAGGGAAATTCCGTTAACCCTGGTTATTTGCACGTAATCAGTTATTTCCCCGTTTATACTATTATCCAGAATAACTCTCACTTAAGGATTTGACTCTCTATCTTACTTAAGTTCCTATAAGATCCTGTACTATTTCTGGCTATTAGGCTGGCCGCATTTACCAACAAAGACAACTATCTCTCACAACACTTCATCTCTTTATTGTATAATTTGTCTAGTCAATATCGCTTTGGTTGTTCTATAAGAACACATTATATTTTATAGCTGGAACACGAAGCCCACTCTAGTAGACAGGAGATCTCTTCTTTCTCTCTTCACCACTTCAAAGCTGGCCAACACATGCCTGCTCTAGGAGACAGGAGATCTCTTTATTCTCTCTTGACCACTTCAAAGCTGGCCAACACCTTCAATCCTTCTTCTTGGTACCCTCTGCCACCAGGTGACATTCTTGAATCGCTTGATTTTGGCTGTGAAGACCAGCGATGTGTCTGCAGGCATCAGAATACTGAAGGTGTATCTGAGCCATGGGTGGTTGATGTACTATCTCCTGTGTTGTCTGGCGTTCAGTAGTGTAAGGTTGCTGGAGCGCAGGTACAGGCTTAGTTACTTCCCCATAGGTGCCAAGGTGAGCAAGGGGTGTGTGTCTAATAATAGCGCTGCTATGTGGCCCGTGGAAGACTGAGTCCTGTGGCCCCGCCCACCTTCCTTGACACCCCTCCCTCACGGCTCGGATCCCTGTGATTGGCCGAGCCACGCGCCCAAGAGGAGCTTCCCTAGCCCGCTCGCTTTGAAATTCATATTTCCCCTCCTGCTTTATTATATCTTTGTAATATCTCCTGGAAGCTTGTTGGAGATGTTCTGTAGTAGCTGACGGGAGTGAGAAGGTTGCACCTTTGTAATAGGGCATCTGCGACCAGGGTAGAATATACGTGTGCGAACTGGAAGTGAGTTAAACAGCGAGCGTGTACAGGGAGATATCGCTGGCTCAAGTTGTTGCGTCATAGGGAACTGTTGATTGGTCGAGAACGAGGGTGTGGCAGGATTCCCCCATAACAAGATTTAGAGGTTAAATCTTGTCTCTTCACCTGGGCTAATCCCGTCTCATGATTGGCGGTCGAAATTACTCCTTTAATAATAATAATAATGATAATAATAATAATAATTATTATAATAATAATAAAATTAACAATAATAATAATAATAATAATAATAATAATATATATTTATTTAGCCAGAAGAAAATACAAACATGTATTATAACATAGTTTCAAATCTATTCTGGCTGAGCCATTTAAGATAAAGATCTCTTAAAGGCCCCTAGAATATAACTCGATTAATGAATATTTAGTAATCAGTTGACAATAACAACATGCAAAAAACATATACAATTTACAATGTGATGCACCGTATACCATCAAATACTTATATATACATGTACTGTTCTGTAAATACATGAACCCATCCATACACAATAAAATACATACACGCAAACAAATTCATACACTCATCTAAATATATAGGCTACACCAAGTACCTACGTCACACAGTAAACAGCATGTATTCATTTACAGACAAACATATACCAGACACGTAGACTATAATACTTACACGCATATAAGTTTTTCTAAATGCATATATTAATTTCTTAATACATACCTGAAACCTACCTACGAACATATACAGTACATAACATAGATAGCCTCCATACATACACACAGTAAATACATTTATAATACATTCTTACATTAATACATGCACAATCTGAACACAATGTTCTCCTATCTATTTACCTAGTTTCTGTACAGAATCCTCTGAACCATCATGTACATTTGAACATAGCTGTAAATTTGTATTTGTTATTTTATATATATATATACTGTATATATATATATATATATATATATATATATATATATATATATATATATATATAATTATATATATATATAATAATATATATATATATATATATATATTTTTGTTTTGACTTTTGGGTCCTGCTCTTTGTCCCGTTAACATTGTATATGGACAAACATTCATCTGTCACTCGATATGCCATCACGTCAATGAGGTTAAATTTCTCTTTCTGCTAGTGCAATGATGGATGCCATTGCCCTGTTTTCCATGGCCTCTTATTTGGAAACCTTGTCAGTATTCTCACCTACGACAGGTGGTGGATTACTGAAGTTCCACCTTGAGTTTCTGTGCACTGTAGCGTAAAATGGTACATTGCCACTCAACATCCGGTCTTAGCAGAATATTCTGAACAGATCAATACCATCGTGATGAGCATACTCGAAGTCATCAACCAGTGCAGTAGATGCAAGAACACCAGATTGAAGAGATCTCAGATTAGGATTGCTTATGTTAAATGGGACACAAGAATAATCAGTGATGCAGGTATCAATATCCTGTACTGTCTGCCCATCCAGCTTTAAACGTGTTTTTTGTGTTTTCACTGTGTTGCTGTTTTGACGAGGTACTCTGTGCCATGTATGGAGAGATGATCTGACTTCGTTGACAGAGTTAACATTCCTTGAATCGGTGAGCAATATCTTCATTTTGTTGAGGATTTTAAGCCAACCAGATTTAATCTTTGAGTCTTTGATCATGGTCATCTCTATCTTCCACTGGTCATATATATATATATATATATAAACATAAACGGCTTCATAAGATTATGGGCAATCGTGTGGGATCGCCGATGAAAATCGTGAATATCGGAAAGAGGCTTTGGAATGATGACTTTTCAATTCATCCTCATTATCACTAATGTCAGTTTCACTGTCATTGCTCTCCTCCCACACATCAAATTATGTTTACTCCTGTTTAGCGGTTTCAATTTTTTCGCCATGATTGTCAATAATTTAATTTTAAACTTAGGGCAATGTATTTTTGTTTGTTTCTATGTGTATGGGGAAGACAAAAGGCAGGTTGAATGTAACGAGTGTCTCCCCCAGAGTCAAAAGAGTGACAGATTGCCAAATTCAAGGGTTGTTGTGGTCAATATGTTTGGACAAACAAAGTTAAAAGCAGTTACAGTCATAGGTTGAAGGAAAGATTGACTGAGGGAGAGAGTTCCAGAGTTCGCTAGTTGAGTAAAAGAAATACTGAGAAAAATTGCCAATTCTTGGGTTGGAGAGTTGGACAGAATAGGAGTGGGACTGTGTAGAAAGTCGGGTGCCTTTTGCTCGGTGCAAGGGAGAGGGTATGCACTGAGAGAGCTCAGATGAACACTGATTGTTGTAATAGAGATAGACGAGTGAAAGAGATAGAACATTGGAGACAGGAGGAACACAGGAGTTGATAGGTTGAGGAAGTGAGTGATGGCCATCCACAACTGCAGGTATGGAGCAGTCTGAAAGGAAATTAGTATCATAGGCACAGATAGAGGGATAGAAACCGAAGGAGGGCAGTTTGGAAATGTTGATTTGTGCCAGACTCTATCGTAGGCTTTCGATAATTATGTCTAGCGCAACAGAACAAGTCTCACTGAAGTCCCGAAAGGAGGATGACCAAGAGTTAGTAAGATAAGCAGGAAGATCACCAGTAGAGCATCCCTTAACCCCTTCATTACCGGCGACGTCATTTAAATTATAGTCTAACTACTATTGGACACCTTTATTTAATTTAAAATGGGTCTCCAGCAATTAATTGGCTTGGAGCTATCTCCCTTAACTATTTTACTACCACACATCCCTCTTAAAGTGCACAAAACCGTCTAAATGTAGCTAAAATACAACTACAAAGACGTCGCCGGTATAGATGGAGTTAAGGAAATCATACTGGTGACCTGATAGTAGATTGTGGGAAGATAACTGATTTACCGATCACCTCTTAATCAGCGTAGGGGTGCAGATACTTCTTTGACCGAGTGTACATACATACTTATCTAGACTGATTGTAGATATTTCGGCCCACTCAGGTGTCCATATTTTTTTGGCGAGTGATAGCGAGCTTGCAACGAAAATATGTTTCCCGACAATTTGATGATAATTATAATTGTTTTGTCCCATTGTTGATTATTTGAAGACATAATTCAGGTATTAAACTATTTTTGGCGAGTGATAGCGGGCTTGCAACGATTTATTTATTTATTTATTTATTTATTTGTTTTGTTTTTTGATCCAATAGATGATGGCTTGAAAGTGCCTTGTCTCATTACTGACTGTTTGAAGATACTTTGAGGTAAAAACATATTCTTGGCGAGCGATAGCGAGCCAGAAGCATAGGATATAATTATGTGACCCATTGGATGATGATTTTAAGATGTAGAGGTCCTTCCTAATCTGAAGCAACAGGTAATACAGACCAACATCTTGCATAAGGTGTTAAGGTACTGAAGGGGGGGATAATACAAGATATTAAAGTCAAATGTTGACACTGCTTACCAAGGTGTTGTTGTTGTTGTTGTTGTTAAAACAGTTGACAGATGAAGGGTAGGGGGACGTAACAAGGGGAGTCATACAGACCATCGGACGCCATAAACCCACACCAGTCCTGTGCAGCTGGCAGACCACTCCCCCACTGTTGTTGTTGTTGTTGTTAAAACAGTTGACAGATGAAGGGTAGGGGGACGTAACAAGGGGAGTCATACAGACCATCGGACGCCATAAACCCACACCAGTCCTGTGCAGCTGGCTGACCACTCCCCCACTGTTGTTGTTGTTGTTGTTAAAACAGTTGACAGATGAAGGGTTGGGAGACGTAACAAGGGGAGTCATACAGACCATCGGACGCCATAAACCCACACCAGTCCTGTGCAGCTGGCTGACCACTCCCCCACTGTTGTTGTTGTTGTTGTTGTTGTTAAAACAGTTGACAGATGAAGGGTTGGGAGACGTAACAAGGGGAGTCATACAGACCATCGGACGCCATAAACCCACACCAGTCCTGTACAGCTGGCTGACCACTCCCCCACTGTTGTTGTTGTTGTTGTTGTTAAAACAGTTGACAGATGAAGGGTTGGGAGACGTAACAAGGGGAGTCATACAGACCATCGGACGCCATAAACCCACACCAGTCCTGTGCAGCTGGCTGACCACTCCCCACTGTTGTTGTTGTTGTTGTTGTTGTTAAAACAGTTGACAGATGAAGGGTTGGGAGACGTAACAAGGGGAGTCATACAGACCATCGGACGCCATAAACCCACACCAGTCCTGTGCAGCTGGCTGACCACTCCCCCACTGTTGTTGTTGTTGTTGTTGTTGTTAAAACAGTTGACAGATGAAGGGTTGGGAGACGTAACAAGGGGAGTCATACAGACCATCGGACGCCATAAACCCACACCAGTCCTGTGCAGCTGGCTGACCACTCCCCCACTGTTGTTGTTGTTGTTGTTTTTTTCTTAAAACAGTTGACAGATGAAGGGTTGGGAGACGTAACAAGGGGAGTCATACAGACCATCGGACGCCATAAACCCACACCAGTCCTGTGCAGCTGGCTGACCACTCCCCCACTGTTGTTGTTGTTGTTGTTGTTGTTAAAACAGTTGACAGATGAAGGGTTGGGAGACGTAACAAGGGGAGTCATACAGACCATCGGACGCCATAAACCCACACCAGTCCTGTGCAGCTGGCTGACCACTCCCCCACTGTTGTTGTTGTTGTTGTTGTTGTTAAAACAGTTGACAGTGAAGGGTTGGGAGACGTAACAAGGGGAGTCATACAGACCATCGGACGCCATAAACCCACACCAGTCCTGTGCAGCTGGCTGACCACTCCCCCACTGTTGTTGTTGTTGTTTATGTTGTTAAAACAGTTGACAGATGAAGGGTTGGGAGACGTAACAAGGGGAGTCATACAGACCATCGGACGCCATAAACCCACACCAGTCCTGTGCAGCTGGCTGACCACTCCCCCACTGTTGTTGTTGTTGTTGTTAAAACAGTTGACAGATGAAGGGTTGGGAGACGTAACAAGGGGAGTCATACAGACCATCGGACGCCATAAACCCACACCAGTCCTGTGCAGCTGGCTGACCACTCCCCCCACTGTTGTTGTTGTTGTTGTTGTTAAAACAGTTGACAGATGAAGGGTTGGGAGACGTAACAAGGGGAGTCATACAGACCATCGGACGTCATAAACCCACACCAGTCCTGTGCAGCTGGCTGACCACTCCCCCACTGTTGTTGTTGTTAAAACAGTTGACAGATGAAGGGTTGGGAGACGTAACAAGGGGAGTCATACAGACCATCGGACGCCATAAACCCACACCAGTCCTGTGCAGCTGGCTGACCACTCCCCCACTGTTGTTGTTGTTAAAACAGTTGACAGATGAAGGGTTGGGAGACGTAACAAGGGGAGTCATACAGACCATCGGATGCCATTAACCCACACCAGTCCTGTGCAGCTGGCTGACCACTCCCCCACTGTTGTGGTTGTTTTCCATTCAGCCACAGGTTATCACGAACACCAATCCATGGATAGTCCCCGCCTGAGGGAGGTTCATTATTATTATCATTACACACACTAACACTCACACAACACGGTTCTCACATGTCAAATACCTATATACTGTAGATTTTGTTTTGTTTTTTATGGCGAGTGATAGTGAGCCTGCAATATAGGAAACCCGGCCATCTGTTTTTATGCCGAAAAAACATACAAATTTACCTTGAAAGAGTGGGTCTATAAACAACAACAACAGTGTATTCCTTTGTCTTTTTTTCGGTAGAAAATGTCCCGGCTGAAGGACAGATTCTCTGTCGCTCGCCTATAGGAAATTGGTACCTGAATAGGTTGAAATATCTGGTGATCGCCTGAAATATACCTTGAAGAGTCCTGGGGGCATTTTTGTTTAGCTTTAAAGGGGTCGATATTATTAATACACAACGACCACAATGTTTGCCGGCTCCCTATCACTCGCCAGATTTTAATTAAGCATTAAGTGTGGTATAATTGTCATAGCATTATCGAACTAATGGTACAAAATGGGATCTGGGGAAGGATATGTATATTTTTTGCTTAACCGTATTTTCTCCATGGTTAGTTTGGTTGGACCTCCCCTGTTTCTCTCCATTAGTTTGGAGTTTATAAGATGGTTCACCACATTAGTTTGCTATAGGAACACACTTTATATCATTTAACCCCTACTGTACCAACGAAGTCTTTTAAATTATATTCTAGCTTTATTTAGGCGATTTTGTGCAGCTTAAGAAGGATCTGTGGTAGTAAAAACGGTTAAGTGAGATAGTTTGCAAAATGTGAATTGCCTGTTAACTGAAACACATCGTCTAATGGTAGCCAGAATAAAGTTGTATAGGACATTACCGGTACGGAATAATAGGTTAAGAGTTGATTATTATCTGGGCACATGATAGCTTCCCTGTAACTTACAAGCAACTGGCCTTCCACCTTGACACATTTGTCTATCATATAATGTCTGGGTGGCCATTTGTCTTATCATATAATGTCTGGGTGGCCATGTGTCTATCATATATTGTCTGGGTGGCCATTTGTCTATCATATAATGTCTGGGTGGCCATGTATCTATCATATAATGTCTGGGTGGCCATTTGTCTATCATATAATGTCTTGGTGGCCATTTGTCTATCATATAATGTCTGGGTGGCCAATTGTCTATCATATAATGTCTGCGTGGCCATGTGTCTATCATATATTGTCTGGGTGGCCATTTGTCTATCATATAATATCTGGGTGGCCATGTGTCTATCATATTTTTTTTTTTTTTTTTTTTTTTTAAGAGACCAAGAACGGAGGAAGGAAAAACACAGATAAAAGAAAAAGGTCCATGTGCCTAAAGGCATCCTCCATTCATAAAATGTTTGTAACAACTGGATTTAAACATTTGTAGATTGTAAGTTTGTGGAAAGCAATTCGAGGGAAGTGAATTCCAGAGAGTAGTAGCTCTGGGGATAAATGAATTCTGATAAGCAGAAGTTCTGCATTGTGGAGGAGAAAGTGTAAATTCATGGGCGCTCTCAGCTGCCCTAGTTCTACGGGGAAAGATGTGGAGAGGCGGCACAATTGAAGCAAGTTCCTCGGCACAATTGCTGTGAAAATATATGTAGAATAATGCAAGGGATGCAACGTTTCTTCGTATGGATAATGTAGGAAGGTCCTGTGTGATTGCAGGGTTATTGATTAATCTAATAGCTTTATTTTGAATTTTGTCCAACTGCCTCAATGCAACCACTCCACTTCCACCCCACAGAGGTGAACAGTAATCCATCTGAGAACGCACATGACTTTTATATATTACGGCCAACTGATCGTCAGTGAAGAATTCTCGAACTCTGTACAGGAGTCCCAGTTTTTTAGAGGCATTCTTAGCAATGCTTCTAACATAATGTGTCCAGCTCAAGTTAGTAGTTAATGTTACACCGAGAATGTCAATACTAGGGGAAGTGGGAATATTTACACCATTAAAAAATATATGGGAGTCAGTGAGATTCTGTCGGTTAGAAAATTGAATGTACTTTGTTTTCTGTGCATTAAAGGAAACTAGATTCTTTTGTCCCCATCCATTAATTCTAGAAAGGTCCTGGTTCAGAGAAATTGCAGTGTTTATTTTTGAATTTATAAGATCGGGTTGGGTGAAAGAATTGGTAAATGTGAAGGAACTGTGGAGTGTTGAGTCATCTGCGTAGGAATGTATTGGATTATGGTAGATATGAGATCATTGATATGAATGAGGAACAGAATTGGGGCCAAAACTGATCCCTGGGGAACACCAGCATTTATTGAGTGAAACTGAGAATAAAGGCCATCTACCATTACACGTATTTTTCTGTTATGAAGATAAGAAGAAATTAGTGGAACTAATGATGCAAGGCCGTAGTGTGACATCTTCGACAATAAGGATTGATGCCAGACTCGATCAAATGCCTTTGATATATCCAGTGCTATTGTATGTGTTTCACCATGTTGGTCTGTAGCTTGGTTGATTTGATGCGTAAGAAGGCAAAGCATGTCTGCAGTTGATCGACATCGTCTAAAACCATATTGCCTATCACTGATTAATTTATTATTCTCAAGATGCTTAATTATGTGATTATTTAATATAATTTCAAAGACTTTACCAAGAGTGGAAGTTATAGCTATTGGTCTGTAGTTTGATGGATCTGAAGAGGCACCTTTTTTAGGAACTGGATGGATGTTTGCTTCTTTCCAGGGCACTGGGAAGCATGAGGTATGAGTACAAAGACGGACAAATTTTGCCAATACAGGAGCGAGCACCAAGGAGCAATTCTTAAGTACTATTGGAGGAATTTCATCTGGACCAGGAGCCTTATCTACTGAGAGATTCTGCAAAATAGTTTTGACATGTCTGGTGTGGATCTTAAGTGAGGGAATTTCAGGCGAATTAAAATTAAGTACAGGGACATCTTGATTTATTTCATCTAAAGTTGAGTTGGTGGAGAAAATATCCGCAAGAAGGTTAGCTTTACCTCGTGGGTCACTTACAAGATTGCCAGTCGGAGATTTTAATGGTGGAATGGATGAAGCAGTAGTGAAGTTGGATTTAAATGAGTTAAGAGTAGACCAAAATATTTTGTTATCATTTGGATTATTTAGAAGTTTATTTGCCTGCTTGTGGAGAAAGTTTGATTTAGTTAGGTTTAATACAGTTTTGGCATGATTTCTGATGTTTCTAAAGTAATTAAAGGCTTCATGTGTTTTTGATCTTGTGTATGCATTGTAGGCTATTGCTTTTTGTTCAGTTACTCTAGCATAATTATGGTCAAACCATTTAGGTGAATTAGATCTTTTACTGTACTTTTGATGAGGAATAAAAGTTTCCATTCCAATTTTTACAAAATCTTGTATGTGGCTCAAGGTGGAGTGTGCATCATTAGAAAAGAAAGAGGTCCAGGGAATATCAATAAAGAAACCTTGAAGACCCTCCCAGTCTGCCCTATTGTAATGCCATTTAGTCACCAAAACAGGTTCAGAGTGGGAAGGTGTGGTAGGTGATAGACAGGTGGCCTGTATCAGACAGTGATCAGAAGATCCAAGCGGGGACCTCACTGTAACATCATAATTTTCTGAATTGGTTGTTAAAAATAAGTCCAGTAGGTGGGAATTATGATTAGGATTATCTGGTACACGGGTGGGTTGGTTGACTAGTTGAGTGAGATTAAATGAGTCTGCAAATAGCTCACATTCAAGACCAGCATCATCAGTCCTGGCTGAATGAGTGAGCCATTCAACATTATGGACATTAAAATCACCCAACACAGTGATTTCAGAAGAAGCATTTAAGTTGAGGACACTGAGTTGTGAGGACAGAGAATCAAAAAGACTTTGCTCTGGAGGAGTATTTGGGGAACGGTAGATGCAACATATGTATTTAAATTTACCAGCCGAAATTAATTTGTATATAGAATAATCAAAATAGGGACAATTGAAACTAGTAACCTCCTCCAGGGCAATTTCAGATTTTGCGAAGCAACATACACCTCCTTTAGGTCTGAGAATTTGGAGCAGTTGATAACCTGGAAAATTAAATCTAGACGTGTCAGATGTGGATGTTACTTGAGTCTCTGTCAAAAAAAGGAGAGTAGGGGATTCTGCTTGAAGAAATTGGTGTACAGAATTGATGTTAGAGTGAAGTCCCCTTATATTACTAAAGAAAAAGCTGCACCGACGAGCAGCTTTGGGACGTTGCAATGCTCTTGACACAATCGCATGATGACGACCGGGAGGGCCCTGTGTCAATGACCCAACCCTGCCGGGGGTGGATATCCGAGGGACCACCAGGTTTGCTCTTAACAATTGTACTGCCATATTTATAAAGTAAGTGTATGGTGTTGCATGTATGATATGTAGTGGGAAGAGTAGTGTTTTTTGGATAGAGGATAGCGATGTAGGGCAATGTCGTGAAGTTGGATGTGTATGTTATATAAAGAAGGTTTTCCTGATACCCCTGATGTGTGAGGCAGCAAGATGTTTATCCAGCTACCAAGGCCTGGGAGAGAAAATGGAATTCAGGCTATTCCCTGAGTCTCCCGAAACCTTGGCGGTAGTACTTCCCTGGGCGGGGCTGCCTACCCCTACTACCTACAATATATATAATATATAATGTCGGGGTGACCATTTGTGTATCATATAATGTCTGGGTGGCCATTTGTTTATCATATAATGTCTGGGTGGCCATTTGTCTATCATATAATGTCTGGGTGGCGATTTGTCTATCATATTATGTCTGGGTGGCCATTTGTCTATCATATAATGTCTGGGTGGCCATTTGTCTATCATATAATGTCTGGGTGGCCATTTGTCTATCATATAATGTCTGGGTGGCCATTTGTCTATCATATAATGTCTGGGTGGCCATTTGTCTATCATATAACATCTGGGTGGCCATTTATCTATCATATAATGTCTGGGTGGCCATTTATCTATCGTATAATGTCTGGCTGGCCATGTGTCTATCATATAATGTCTTGGTGGCCATTTGTCTATCACATAATGTCTGGGTGGCCATTTGTCTATCATATAATGTCTGGGTGGCCATTTGTCTATCATATAATGTCTGGGTGACCATTTGTCTATCATAAAATGTCTGGGTGGCCATTTGTCTATCATAAAATGTCTGGGTGGCCATCTGTCTATCCTTATAATGTCTGGGTGGCCATTTGTCTATCATATAATGTCTGGGTGGCCATTTGTCTATCATAAAATGTCGGGGTGGCCATCTGTCTATCATTATAATGTCTGGGTGGCCATTTGTCTATCATATAATGTCTGGGTGGCCATGTGTCTATCATATAATGTCTGGGTGGCCATTTGTCTATCATATAATGTCTGAGTGACCATTTTCTAGTTTGAAGGAAGTCTGCGAATACATTTTTGTTGGGTGAGGGAATTAACTGAAACACATCACCCGAATATGACAACAACAAATAAAACAAGTAAAAACCTCATTAATAATTGAACAAACTATCATAATAACCCACCAGTCGTTGGACCAGATAATGTTAAGGTGGTTTATGGGTGATTTATCCTCTACATTCTTCTATGTTAATATACTCCAAGATTCTGATCCATAAATTAATAGATGAAGGAAACATTGGCTGTATACTTGTCCCTTCAACCCTATCCGAAGGGGGTCTTTTAGTACTTCCTTTGTTTTGTTTCATTAGTTTGGAGATTATAAGACGTCTCATCCCAATATTTGTCCGATAATATGACACTTCACCCCATACAGGACTCAATTGTGTCTGGGCGAACGAAAAAGAACCTTTGACCGGGACATTCTTTTATGGAAACGTGTACAAATATTGCTTTAACCCTTTCACCACCATTATGGAATGTTCAATATATTCTGGTTACCATTAGTTGATTATATTTAGTTTGTAATTTACGTATACGACTCAAATGTGTAAATACACATTTCCTGGCAAGCAGTAGCGAGCCACGCACAATATCTTTCTAGTTAACCCTTTCAGGACAGTGATGCTTTTTCACTATTATTTGGCTAACATCAGACATTCTGACGGTTTATAATACATTGCAGGCTACGTACTGCTCGCCTAGGAAAACATCGCCACCTGAATGGAACGAACTGTCAGATAATCATCAACAATTTAGCTTGGAAGGGACTGGGGGACATTTGTCGTAGCTTTAAAGGGGTCCGTATTATTATTTAACAACAACAACAACAAAAGTGCCTGGCTGCTCGCTATCACCTTCCAGGATTTAATTAACTTTTAAGTTGGGATAAATTGTCGTAACATTTTCCAACTAATGGGCAAAAGGTGGTCTGGGGAAGGATATTTAATAAATGTTTTTGTGTAAGACCCTACTTGGTCCAAGGCGGGTTTTCTTGTACTTCCCTTTTTGTGCTTCATTATTTTGGAGATTTTAAGACTTTTTCATCCCATTCGTTTGACGATAATAAGACGCTTCACCCTATTCAAGAACCATTTTTGTTCTCTTCTGCAGGATAAGCCACTTTAATATATTTCCAATCTAACCGGTCAGATGTTAGCCTGTTTCATCCCACCTCAGCAAACTTCCATCCGTTTATCTGGCATTCTTTCTAGCTCTCCAGGCTCCCATTTCGTTGCTTTAGTTGTCTTATCTTCCACCCATACCACGCTTCTCGAAAGGGTAAATGTCAAAAACATTTTGTCTCATCAGCTTCTTTCCTCTTAATATTTCCCTACAATCTCTCTGTCTACACACCGCATGGTTTTATCTCTCTCGCTCTTCTACCGCTATCACAATAATCAGTGTTGTTCCGTATATACCTCATTGTTTACGGAAAGTGGGGGCACCCGCCTTTCAACACACTCCTAACTATTCTGTCCAACTCTCTAACCCAAGCATGAACCGATTTTTTCGATCTTTCGTCAACTTAACATATTAGCTTTGGAACTCTCTCCCTCAATCTGCATTTCACTAATCTTATGACTTAAACTGCTTCAAACTCCATGTGTCCAGATATTTGGGCTCTTAACTTCCATGGAATTTGGCTCTGTAACTCTTTCAACTTTGGGGGAGACACTTGTTACAGGCAGATTTACCTTTTCTTTCCTTCATTCATATAAAAAACTAAACAAACAAATCATGCACACTTTACAGTAATTCCACAAGGCTTTCCACTTTTCGTAGAGAGCAGGTGCGATCTATCTATATTGTTTTTCCAGTAAACCCTTTAACCCCTAATGTACCAGAGACGCACGTTATGCGTCGGCAATGTATGTAACGCTAAACCTCAGAGCCGCGTAGGGTGCGTCGCGGTTAATTACTCCGGTCTTACGGCACTTAGAGGGTTCAGATTTGTATGAGAACTGCGTAAGTTGCCCACGCAATAATTCCCATGGTTGAAAACCCTCTAATTCCAGCTGCGTGCGCGTGAGCGCGCAAAAACGTGTTTTTGTATGTTTTTGCCTACCCATTTCCCCGTGTTAGTTCCGACTTTTGGGCGTCCCGTAGGACCCCTTAATGACCTAGGGGATAATTTTGTTGTTGTTTTTCCTTCATTTCTAACCCATTCCAGGTGTTTTCTGGAAAACAAAAATGTGTTGACAACCTGCTGGGCCTGAAGTGTACATTTATATTATATTGCCTGGTGCTCAGTGAATTAAGGGAAGGTCGTTTGTTTTGTTTGGACCCCATTCTACTTTAAGTTTAGCCTCATTACTTTTGAGATTTTAAGACATTTGATTCATTAGTTTGGTTAATTTAAGACCTTTTGTGCCATTTATGTGTCTACTTTTTCCTGACGACCGGGACATTTTATCTTCTAAAAAATGTACACAGTTATCTCAAAAGGGGGTTCTGCGGGATTTCTTTAAGCTTAACCCCTAACTGTCGGCGCGCAACATAAGTCGAGTATAATAAATCTGGACTATCTGGCTGCGCGCGACATAGGTCGTGTGGCAATTTCAGCACGTAATGTTGCTGAGAGAGAGAGACAAGTGGTGGCAGGAGAGTAGCGAGCGTATGACTGGTCCAGACCAACGCGGCGAACCTACTGACACGAATCCCACCTCCTCCCTCCCTCTCTCACTCGCTACATACTGAATTGTATGGGGAAAGTACCGAATTACATGCTTTTTGCACTCGTGTTGCGCGGTTGTTGCAAGAAAACTAGCAGTCATAAAAGGATCGTTATGGTGTCATTGGAAAGCTCTGTTTATGCCCTTTCAGGGATAGATACTTGTTTTACGCTCTGGGTCTTATTTAGGCATGAAAATTATCACGTAAACAGCCCTATTTTGGCTAAAAACACCCCGCTGGTGGCTACATATTTTATACCGCCTAGGCCGCTCTTTAGGTGTTAATGCAGGTCTTGGGAGTAAACTAAAGACAATAATGTATACATAAAAACATGAACAACTAATACAAATCTACCCTTAAGGGGCTAGTGGCTGTTTTTCTTTTTCTTTTTCTTTTCTTTTTGACTTGCTAGTGTCCTTGTTAGATATCCATCAAGTATACCATAATTTACTCCCTATACCCCCTTTCAATATAAATTGTAAATTTTTCGGAAGAAAAATTTCCTGGCCGAAGGCACGAAAGGTCTTAATATTGATGAAGAAATGTGGCGAAAGGTGTTAAAATCGATAAACCTATGGAATGAACGTCTTAAATTAAAATCTCCAAACTATTATGGTAAACATGAGGGAGAAGGGGATCCATAAAGAGCGAGTCCTTTCCCTTTATGGCTTTCTCGTTATTTTCTGGAAACTTCAAACGATCATGAAAAGACTTTGTTTCATAATTATTTGGCTTAGTATTAGTTGTAGGTAAAGTCAAAACCAATAGTTCACTGAAAACCTTGATGTTAATTTGTGTGATTACTGGAGAGAGGGACATTAACTCCATCTATATACAACTTGGTAGAAAGAGTAGCTTACTTGTTACCAGCTATTATATTACTGGAGAGAGGGACATTAACTCCATCTATATACAACTTGGTAGAAAGAATAGCCTACTTGTTACCAGCTATTATATTACTGGAGAGAGGGACATTAACTCCATCTATATACAACTTGGTAGAAAGAGTAGCTTACTTGTTACCGGCTATTATATTACTGGAGAGAGGGACATTAACTCCATCTTTATACAACTTGGTAGAAAGAGTAGCTTACTTGTTACCGGCTATTATATTACTGGAGAGAGGGACATTAACTCCATCTTTATACAACTTGGAAGAAAGAGTAGCGTACTTGTTACCGGCTATTATATTCTAAATTATCTGTGCCCCATGAATATTCTTTCCTCTCACTTAAATATTAGGCTACCATAGTGCGGTGGAAATATGAACGTGAGTAGATTAATATCCAGTATTCGAGAATGGATAATAAGTCGTAGGCGTGTGCATAAACCTTTAACCGTCTTGGTGGTGTAATGGTTAAGGTGTCTAAAAATCTGTGTGTGATAACCCGGGTTCGAATCCTGGTGGATCACATATATGCTTTCATTAAATTAATTGGAGCTGTTTGTTGTTGTGGTGAAATTAATAAAACAATCGATTATTGGAGAGAGGAACATTAACTCCATCTTTATACAACTTGGAAGAACGAGTAGCCTACTTGATACCGGCTATTATAAACACGTGAGGAATGTCAATATAATATGATGGTAACTTAAAATTATTCGGTTAATTTTTGGCGAACTTAAAATGTTGACTGTACAATGTACATTGCTATCAAGATTGTAACTTACTTCGTTTATTTGCGATGAAAAAGTTCTTGAGTGTGTTGAAGTTGTGTACTGCCAGGTCCCCCCCACGTACTTGGCAAACCTTGCGGGCCTCCCTCCACGTCACCTCGGTGTGGTTGAAGTGGTAACAGTGGTCTTCAAATATCTTGAACGGCCACAAACATTGGTTGCCTGAAACAAGTCCTTCAGTACCAAAGACCCATGTTCATTATATTATAGTTATCTTTAGATGAATATATTCAACTTCGGAAGAGCATGTAGGAATTAGTAGTTCTTAACCTATTCAGAACCAGTGACTTTCTTTTCATGATATTCTGGTTACTATTATAGGATTGTATTCAGCTTAGGAAGGACCTGTAACAAGTAAAAGGCCACATATTATTATCTCAATTACTTCTTTTAGCTACCACAAATCCATCCTAAGATGATTATAATCATCTAACAGTTGCCAGAATATGATGAAAAGAACGTCACTGGTACTGAACGGGTTAATAGGTCATTGTTAATGCCTTTGATTTATAGATAATATTTCCAAGTTAAGATATGTCTAATAACTCTATTGGGTTACAAGTCTTAACGTATTGTTAACTCTTTATGGTGACGACAGTTTATATATAATTATATAAACTGCATCAGATTAGGTAATTATATTCAAACGAGTACGAAAGAGTTTTTTCTTTTCTATATTCCAACTACTCCCTCTCGGGCATAGGCTGAGAGCCTGTACATTCAACCGTTAATCATTGAACGGTGAAGCCTGTGAGGTCTCGTTCCAGTCTAGGGGGTGAGACATGTGAAGCACCTTTTGCTGCATGTGGCTTAGTTGCCCACTCATAGCTCGAAGCAGCCCCATCTCTAAAGCTGCCTCACTCCAGTGCTTCACTGCCTCATCTCCTAGACTCGGACACTCACTCTCAGAATGCCACCTATTGAGGAATGAACTCACTAGACAGTGTCCCCCTGTAGCATATTTTGAATATGGGAATATTCATACAGTGCTATTTAATCAGGGAACAATGAGGGCATGTATTTGGCGTTTTGTTTCAGTGTGGTAATGCACTGACACTAGGTACAGCACAAATTCCATCCCAATAATATCTTCCCATTGACATATCGGGATTAGAACCCGGGTCTATTGGATTACCAGTACAGTGGCAAGAACACTCCACCACACCTCAACAACAGGTTTTGCGACCCCACGAGGTTACTTGCTCTCTAAGTTCCTGCTGTGTTAAGCCCCCAACAATTTCTTGGAGAGGATATGATAAAGTGTGAATTCAATTAGGTTGATCAAATATCAATACATTACTAAGGAACTAATGTATTAATTTACAAAATATTGTAGTCATACGTGGGGTTGGGGCAAGGTGCTTGTCTAAGCGAACTTTAAAATAATAAACGGTGTTGCAGTCTATAACATCTCGGGGAAGCCCATTCCACAGATTAGGAAGGACCTATGGTAGTTAGCAGATCAATAGTTGTCACTCCTGTTATAACTACATTTGCATACACATTCAGCAACACAACACACATGGATTATAACAAAATGGGCACGCATAATGTTGTGTAAATATAATTTTGCGTGACAATTCACACTTTGTTCAGGCTTTTTGTAAACGCGAATGATACATAATATGTTTTTTTTATAATGAATACTATATTTGTTATACTTCGAGAATGTGCTGTACCCTAATTATCATTGTGTTCTTAATTTAAATAATATTTATATCCGACTTTAATTTTGGGGCTCACAGTACTTATTATATCTAAAATTACCTTCTGTGTTTGTGAAGCTTCCTCCTGAACTGAACAGTGTGGTAGTAATTTGAATGTGTTAATAGTTATCCTTGCTCTAACTTTATTTAATGCGAAGTCATTAGTATGTGTAGGATTGATGTTGTTATTAAAGTCATAACCAAGTGTAGCCAAAACTGTCGTCCAAAGGGAAATACTAAAGACATAAAGATAAAATATATAATGACAGACTAACCAAAACATAGCTGTTGTTAAACAGCAAGTAGTACTAGCTACATTTCATACAATTTGATTACTTTACTTTGGTTCAAAATGTGATATAGTTATGGTAATTATTGACACTGAACTTGATGGTTTAACGGTGTCTGAGGGAATTAATCGTTTTAATCAACATCGTGGGCTACTTGGAAAACTAATCAAAGATGGAAACAACATTTAGCATGATAAATAAGAACAATAGGAAGCAAATCACAAACAAACAATATATAAATAACAATATCCATTGAACTATCAATCTATATTCAGCTATATATCGCTATGTACTTCCAGTGATCAATCTGTCTTTTACATATATATATATATATTTATATATATATATATATATATATATATATATATATATATATATATATATTATATTAGGAGGAGGCTGTAGGCACCAGCCAAACAAGGCGGTACTACCAGGTAGTTTATAAGGACAGCTGGAACTCCTGTTTCACCACCTGGCCTCCCCAGCTGATCCTTTCTGTGCCTCATCAATATTGAGGGTAACCCCAGCCTGCCCTCCAAAACTCCCTCTCCTCCTATCAATACATTATACTACAAACACGTTACATATTATAATATCTTTCTTATCTAAAATTATGACGAAAACACAACCTGCCTCGGAGTCCCTAGGGTGGGGGAGCCAGATATGCCCTCATTCGACTGACCCCTGGCAACGACTCCCCAAAATGCTCTGTACCACTGTCTTCTACTCTTAATATTAACTTCTGCAACATTCGTGACCTCTCTAACTTCTACTCTGTGGAATACCACCTCTCCTCTGCCAACCCTGACCTTCTATTTCTCACCGAAACAGGTGTCTGGGCACTAGGCAACTAAGCCCCTTGCATCCTGCGAAGGCAAGATGGCAGGGGCTGGTTGCAGCTAAAATACCTAATATGTTCTCCAGTTCGGCGTACTTCATCTTCAGCCACTCGGTCTGGTTCTGCTGGTCGTTGATATGCTCACTCACCCAGTCCATTTCGTCTGTAATAGTAATGTTTACACTTAACTTTAACTACTTGATTACTCAAGGCATAAGTGGTTCGTCTTAACAAAGTAATTATATTTTCCTCTGTTCTAAAAGAGTACAGGTACTTGATAAACTATATATGACTGAATAACCCCTGCACACCATATCCTGCTTCAACAATCACTAGTAGTATTCCTTAAATGTATGTCAATGTATTCCAGAAATATATTGCTAAAGTTTCATGCACTATCACCATAGTCTGTTTCTTTGCAGCTGACGGTAAATTGCAATGTTCCTACCTTATTTATTGGTTATTACGAAAATTGTATATTGAAATATGCATTAAAAAAATTAAACCTTTGTATATAGACAAGTTTCATATTTGTGTATTAAGTATCGAGAGATCAGCTGCTGAGGGACTCAAATGACCTTCAACTGAAATAATACAACCTTATCTCCATACACACACAAACAAACACACACACACACGTTTATATCGAACTATACTGGTCAACATCGTCCTTATATCCTCTTCGAACCTCATCTATATTGTATTATGATTATATTATTAACTACCCGATATATATATATATATATATATATATATATATATATATATATATATATATATACACACACATACATATATACATACATACATACATATATAATATCAAGCATAAAATGACGTGCGTAAAAAATATGTATATATAAAATTATATACATACAAATAAATATATATAAATATATACAGTAAATATTGGAACACATGGTACAGTTGGTACACAGGTCAAATAATATTAATCTATATTTTTATTAATTTCACCACAACACCATAACATGTGTAGGCTACCTGAGAGGTATTGTTATCCTAGACACATCTATGTACAATGATAAACTAAATAAACTATTGAATGACAGAGATACGTATGAACCTCTTGTCAAGGACCCTACTGAAAATACCAATAAAAACTATAACACGAAAATAAAGATGTTGCTTAAGGATAAACCTGAATTACTTAAAAAAATCAAAATAATAAATCCCACTTTACCGTAGATGTATGGCCTTCTCAAAACTCATAAACCTGATAAACCACTTCGCCCAATCATCAGTTCAGTAGAGTCTGCCACTTATAAATTATCAAAATGGCTGAGTATGTTGTGTTCTCCGTTAGTTTGCACATTATCCAATTTTTGTGTAAAAAACTCCTGCGATATGATAAGTAAAATTAGAAACAACGATGAACCTTGTAAATTAATAAGTTTTTGATATAAATTCCCTATTCACAAAATTGCCAGTTCATGCTTTATCAAGATTTCTGAACGATGATTTAGTGAATTTAGATTTACCAATAAGGAATTATGTTTTTTTATGAAATTAATTGAATTGTGTGTCCTCAACACTAATTTTACTGTAAATGGAAAGTTTGTTCGGCAAAAATTTGGTTGCGCAATGGGAAATCCCCTCTCTCCAATAATTTATAATCTCTTGATGGAATATTTTGAGACTCTTTTCTTACTCAAGATATGTAAATTTAGACTTCCTTGGTATAGATATGTAGACGATATTTTGTGTCTTTGGCCTTCCAATCAAAATCATAATTCTTTCTTGAATAAACTTAATGAACTAGTCTCCTCAATTACATTCAAAATTGAAGAAGTAATTAATCAGCTACCTTTCCTTGATAATTTGATAAATAATAATAATGGTCATTTGAAATTTCAGGTATATAGAAAACCAAATCTAGTAGACTCGTATATTCATTTGTTCTCCAACAATCATATTAAGGTAAAAAAAAAAAAAATCGCAGTTATGTTTCTAAGAGCATTAAGGATGTGTAACCCAGAATGTATTGACAATGAATACGAACAAATATATAATCTAGCCAAAATCCTATCTACCCTGAAAGTCTTGTTGATCAAAGATTAGCCAAAGCCGAAAAACACAACTATAATATAGGTAATTCTGTAAAACTCCCGTTTCAAAGAACAGTATATTAGTTTTGGCCTTTAACTATGAATTAACACCACTTGCAACATATCTCAAGTAATATATATATATATATATATACGGTATATACCGGTATATACTGTATATACAGTATATACAGTATATATATATATATATATTTTTTTTTTTTATTTGAACATAATGGCCTATATATTACCTGAACAAGTGTTCTGGAACTGTACTTGATCTGTGTGCAGCCGCTGAATCTCATTGTTCTGCGCCTGTATGTTCCCAATCAGTATGGCAACTTCATCTGTAGCAGAAATGTTTTCACTTAATTTAAAGGACTAGAATACACAATGTTTTACGTTATCACACATACAGTATTTTGGCTTAACCTGTTTCTTTGTTAAGGGTCCACCTTGTCTCTCACATGTAAACCCATTAGTTTTCAGAATTTTAGGCATTCAACCCATTAGTTTTGCGTGTTTACGACCATTCGCCCCATTTTGTGTGTCGATATTTAGACCTTTCATTCAATTTAGGTGTCAATTTGTTTTGCCTGACGAGCTATAACGAGCCTGTATTATAGTAGTACCCGAGCTTCGGCAGGGACTGTTTTCTATAAAAAAAATGTACTATTTTTCTCTTAACCCCTTAAAATTGGGGCCGTTTGTAACATCTACTACCTGCCAGGAGGGCATATTTACCCTAAACGAGCTTCATTCCATGCTTTTTTCATGCATTAACCCTTCTTTAGCGGGGCCCGACTTAAGTCCGTATCTAAAAAGCAGGACAATGTGGCGGGGCCTGACTTAAGTCTGTGTGCAATTTTGGCGCAATATTGGCTCTGAGAGAGAGCCGAGCGGAGGGAGGAGCGTAGGTTACCTCATGACCGCTCGCCACGACCGTCGTGGGCCCACTGACATGTACTACACACTACTCCACCCTCTCTCACTCGCTACACACGTAATTATGTAACGAAATTACCGTATTTTAGCGATTTTGCCCTTCGGTTGAACAATCGTTGCAAGACAACCAATGATCGTAGAAGGATGGTTCGGGTGTCATTGGAAAGCTCAATTTACGCCCTTTCAGGGACACATACTTGTATTACGCTCTGGCTCTTGTTTATGCATGAAAATGAGCACGGAAACAACCCCATTTATGGTAAAAAAAAAACGCTGGGCGGCACGGTCAAATATAACGCCTAGGCCGCTCGTTGAGTGTTAAGAAGAGCCAGAGCGTAATACAATTATGTATCCGTGAAAGGGCGATAATAGATCTTTCCAATGACACCTCAATCATCCTTGTACGACCATGGGTTCGCTTGCAACAATGTTGCCATACGAGTGCAAAAACCCTAAAATACGGTAAATTCCCGAGATATTATCTTGCCTCGCGAGGCAAGGCATGTGTAGGGATGTGGTAGACACACCAGTTACCTCGCTAGGCCCAGGCCAAGCGGTCAGAGCCTGCTTGCGGTCCTCCCACCGCGTGGACTCTCTCTCAGAGCCGGTAATGTGCTCAACATCTCTTGTACTTAAATCAGGACCCGCTGTTTAGGCCACTTAAGTCGAGAGCCGCGGCTAGAGGGTTAAAGTGGGGTCGTGATGTTTTTTTTTATTAAGGTCGATGGATTTTTGCTCTGAAAATGTAATGTGTTAGATTAAGGATATGTAACCTATATGATATTTCAATACAATTGTATGTACACTCTTTTGCCCTAATTATTATAATTGTTTCACTAATATAAGTCATATATTCTTAGCAGTACGTATTATTAATAGATATTTTAAGATATGCAGGTGTACCACCCTGAGCCAGATGCAAGGGCTAACCAATTTACCTCCAAAAATCTGATTTGCCTCATAATCTAAAAAGGTTTGACCTGACCTACCTGGTATGGTGCATTTAACAATAATTACAGCTTAGAAACTGTGGTCAGTCGCAGCTGGTCTGGCTTTGTGGCGCAATGCATACGTGTGTTGATTTTCGGTGTGAGCGTCCTGGGTTCGAGTCCCCAGACTGCCACATGTGTTTGTTAATTTCATTAATCGAGTTTAGGAGTAAACTTGGTTGGTAGAGAGAACATAATAATTAATTCTGGTTCAAGAGTAGTTTATAGAGAGGCCTTCCCTAGGGTTAAGCGCCCCATTAATTACTCTTTCCATTCACCTATTCATACCCTCCGATAGTGCAGTTGGAATGAATGTACATGCTAAGATTGGTATGCAGGATTCGAAACTGCATAATAAATAATAGGCTTGTGTAGCATTCTTTACCTGTCTTTGTGGCGCAATGCATAAGTGTGTTGATTTTCGGTGTCAGCATCATGGGTTCGAATCCCCGGACTGCCACATGTGTTTGTTAATTTCATTAATCGAGTTTAGGAGTAAAGTTGGTTGGTGGAGAGAACATAATAATACACAGCTGACAACTTATGTATCCAAGTATTGTAAATTGTCTACTGTATGTCAGACCAAATTATGTATAATTCGCTATCTTTTAGCTACTTTTCAAACACTACGTTGAAAACACTAAACCACAACTGTATAATTATATATTTGTAAATACCATGTAAGAAGAATAACCACTATCGGTGGAAACAAACTTTATTATTATTATTATTATCTGCGATTTATTATAATAATTGTTCAATATTTACAAACTCTACTTAGTATGCGGCAAAAGGAAAGTAGGAGGCAGAGGTATCAGGAAGGGAAGCGAGTGGTGGAATGATACGGTGAGAAAGTCAGTTGAGGAGAAGAGACAGTGTTTTGAGAGGGTTTTACAGGATGGTAGTGTTGAGGTATGGGAGAGGTACAATGAGAAAAAGAGAGAGGCAAAACGGAAAATTAGAGAAGCGAAAACAAATGCAAACGAAAGGTGGGGTCAAAGGTTGGGTGAGAATTTTGAAGAACGAAAGAAGATGTTCTGGAAGGAGGTAAATAGAGTAAGGAAAGGAGGACAAAAGAGGGAAGAGTCAGTGAAAGATGCAAATGGAGAATTACTAGTGGAACCAGTTGAAGTAAGGAAAAGATATGCCGAGTATTTTGAATCTTTGCCAAATGCAAAGATGGAAGAGAAGCAGCGATTAAAGCAGTGGTTGATGGAAATAGGTTACCCAGGCCACCCAGGTGGCAGGGAATGAATGAAAGGATTGAGGAAAATGAGGTGAAAGATGCAGTGAAATGAAAGCGGGAAAAGAAGAAGGTTTGGATGGTATTGCTGTGGAGTGTATAAAGAAGGGTGGAGATGTGATACACGATTGGTTGGTGAGACTTTTCAATGTGTGCTTTGTGATATCAAGGGTACCAATAGACTGGAAGAGTGCATGTATTGTGCCGTTGTACAAAGGGAAGGGAGATCGGCAGGAGTGTTCAAGTTATAGAGGTATTAGTTTATTATCAGTGGTTGTAAAGCTGTATGGCAGGGTGTTGATAGAGAGGATATTAAAGTGTACGGAAGTGGCAATAGGAGAAGAACAGTGCGGTTTTAGGAGGGGAAGAGGGTGCGTGGATCAGATGTTTGCAGTAAGACAGTTATGCGAGAAGTATTTAGAGAAGCATAAGGAGATATTTTTGGCTTTTATGGATTTGAATAAAACTATGATCGTGTGGATCATGAAACAATGTGGAAGGTGTTAAGGATTTATGAAATTGGAGGAAATTTGTTAAAAGCAGTTCAGAGTTTTTATGAAGGGAGCAGAGCATGTGTTAGAATAGGAAATGGTGACTTGAGTGAATGGTTTGAGGTAAAGGTAGGTTTGCGACAGGGTTGTGTAATGTCACCATGGCTGTTTAATAGGTTTATGGATGGTGTGGTGAGGGAGGTGAAACTGAGAACTATGGGAAGAGGATTGGGTTTAGTATGAAAAAATGGTAGAGATTGGGAGTTGAATCAGTTGCTGTTCGCTGATGACACAGCATTAGTGGCGGATTCTGAGGAGAAATTGCAGCGGGTAGTCAAAGAGTTTGGAATGGTTTGTGGGAGGAGGAAACTGAAGGTGAACATCAATAAAAGTAAAGTAATGGTGTGTAATAGGGGTGATCGTAGGGTGAATCTAGATGTGAGGCTGGATTGGGAAATATTGGAACAAGTAGGGTTTTAAATACCTAGGAGGAGCGATAAGCAGGAGTGGAGGTATGGAAATGGAGGTAAAACAGAGAGTGTGTTAAGGAAGGAAGGTTTTCGGAGCAATGGGAAGTATGTGGAAGACGAGAAATCTCGGAATGAAAGTAAAAAGTGCAATGTATCGAGGAATTGTTGTACCAACAGTGATGTATGGGGCTGAGACATGGGCTCTGAAGAAAAAGGAGAGAAGAAAGCTGGATGTGATGGAGATGAGCTGCTTGAGGAGTATGTGTGGAGTTACTCGTAGAGACAGATTGAGGAATGAAGAGATACGTACGAGAGTGGGGCAACAGGAACATTTGTCAGCCAGAGTGGGCACAAGGGTGCTGAGCTGGTATGGTCATGTTGAACGAATGGGAGAATGTGTGAGTCAGATACAAGGGGAGATAGAAGGGCAGGAAGACTCCCATTGAGATGGGGAGACTGTGTAAGACAAGCTTTGGATGATAGAAGAATTACTATAGATCAGGCAAAGGAAGTGGTAATAAACAGGAATGAATGGAGAATGCTTGTGAATAGTTGAGTGAACACGTGGTCATTTGGGGGAAGGGGTTGGGTGCAAGTTGGACTAGATAATAGTCCATCAGGCGCCTGGCCCGGGGAGACGATTAATATGAAGGTGCGCCTGGAAGTGTGGTGGGCGGGCTTGTGGCTTTGGCTCCGCTGCGTGTCTGCCTGCCGAGATCGGAGCCTCTCCGGGTAGTCGGGGGCCGGGGAAGTGCTGGAGCGACCTTGGTGACCCTGGTCTCTGGGTGTTTTCCTGGGTGACCTAGATGTGTGTGAATTTTGTGTTTTGTCTATGTTTGTTCGTTGTTCTGTCTTGTGTTTTGTGTTTTCCCTGTTCTTGCTCTGTCTTGAGTCGGCTACCCCCAAGAGAATAAAAACAAAATTATAATAAAATAGAGTAAAATAGAAAATAAAAATAAAAATAGGAAAAGTGGGGATTGGGCCTGAGCATATACATACATACATACATACATACATACATACATACATACATACATACTTACAAATCAATCAAATAGAGATTTTCTTATCGATGTCTGTGACAATTCATTTGTATTTAGCTTCTCCAGGAATTAGTATATTATGTGGTGATACTTGGGGGTATGCGGCGCCAGACCCGCCTTGGCAGCGCACCTGCAATATTGACCCAAAGGCTGCCCTACCAACAGGTTTGAACCCTCTTACCATTCCTAGCTTGCTTATGAGGCCCAAATGCATAAACAAGTGAACCTCAGTAACATTAATTGATAAATAAGTGCCCCAGAAATGTTTTTCCTCAGAAATTTCATAAAGTATTTGTCAATTCAAAAGATAGCACTATATAATAATTTTGGAGGATCGCTTAGATCATTCCAAATTCAAGAATTATACTTTACACCAACTCTAGATCATGTAGGAACCACGATGTTATTTTAGGGGCCTATCAAAGTTCAGTTAGGCTAGGTACCCTTAAATTATTATTTTTAAATGGCATATGATTTTATGGGTAAAATTGTTTACCATTTCTTTAGAGCTACAGGTCTCTCAGTGAATGGCACTTACTGAGTAGTCATTGCCACACTGAACAGCCCCAACCTTCCCCTCTAAGATCTTAGGAACTCACCACCCTCAAAAAACATAGAGTATTAATTTGTTTTGTTTTTTAAATCTGAAAACAAGTATTTACACTTTGATTTAATTGTCATTAACTCTTTACAACCAAATATAATACTAAGGAATGGTTGAATTAATTTTAGCAATATTAAATATTAAACTAAGTCTTCAGGCCGGGGAGATATTCAATGTCAAAGTTGAGGTTGCACATTTGAAACAAGTGTTACCATGTATGCCAAGTTCTCGAGTGATACTTATCAAGGGTTAAAATAAACAATAACTATTACCTGGAAGAGTGTTGCTGAAGTTTTGTAGCCCTTGGATCACACTCTGTTGGTTTTGTATTTTCCCAGTCAGTGTGGCAACTTCATCTGTAATATAAATGTGTGCACTTACTTTATGAGGCCATAACACACATATATATCTCTCTCTCTCTATATATATATATATATATATAAAAATACCTCCTAACGTGACTCAAAACTAATATAATGCCAGGACAGGTTACTCCACTAACTTTCTGACCCCCCCTCCCCCCCCCCCCAATAATTATCCCTTAAGACCTAAGTCACTGTACTATAGGTGACAGGAAAGGAGGCGGCGTAGAGGCTAAAATCAGAGCAAGAGTATGTTGCAAATTATTCCACAAGACTGTGTATGCAATACATATCACATCACAATATAGGTTCTTGTATACCTTACTACTTGTCTGCTACTTGTGGAATCAAGGTGATGGATTACTTCCTTTATCAAACTTTGAGTCATAAAGTGTTCTAAAAATGTGTCATTGCTTTTCATTAGGTGTGGTGTGAGTAAAAGTTGACACTTTCACTGATTGTACTTGTACAAGTGAATATATATAATGTCCGTGTTATATATTTATACTATATACACATAGAGCATACAATGAGAGTGCAGGAACAAAGACAATATTATAATTATTACAATAATTAAATATATTCCTTGATTTCACACTCTGATGCCACAATCTTGATTAATTAACCTGTATAAATAAACAAACTGTCTGTCCAACATGGCATGGATTTACCTTGGAGCTCCAATACTTGCTGGACCATCCATACGAACCCACCAATTTATCTCCAAACCTTCTTTCTCTTCCATTCAAGAACATTGTCATCTCTGTGATCACCCTTCCTCTTCCTACGACTGCATAGTCCTAACCACTTGTCGTTTCCGTTCTCATCTCATCACTTCTCAATCTAACTATATTACGGAATTACAACAAAATTATACCGCTTCGCACTATTCACCTTGCAGGCACACATCTAGGTCAGTTCCAATTATAATGTGCATACTTACCGTTTATTATAATGTGTTTCTGTTTAGGACAATAATTATAATGTGTATACTTACCGTTTATTATAATGTGTTTCTGTTTAGGACAATAATTATAATGTGTATACTTACCGTTTATTATAATGTGTTTCTGTTTAGGACAATAATTATAATGTGTATACTTACCGTTTATTATAATGTGTTTCTGTTTAGGACAATAATTATAATGTGTATACTTACCGTTTTTGTATAATGTGTTCCTATTTAGGGCAATTATAATGTGCATACTTACCGTTTATTATAATGTGTTCCTGTTTAGGACAATTATAATGTGTATACTTACCGTTTATTATAATGTGTTCCTATTTAGGGCAATTATAATGTGTATACTTACCGTTTATTATAATGTGTTCCTGTTTAGGACAATTATAATGTGTATACTTACCGTTTATTATTATGTGTTCCTATTTAGGGCAATTATAATGTGTACTTACCGTTTATTATAATGTGTTCCTGTTTAGGACAATTATAATGTGTATACTTACCGTTTATTATAATGTGTTCCTGTTTAGGACAATTATACTGTGTATACTTACCGTGTTTTATAATGTGTATACTTACCGTTTATTATAATGTGTTTCTGTTTAGGATATGTAAATATTTAACTTTAAAATACGTTAGGCCTGTTTTGTATATCTTTCATTTGAGTTCATCTCTCTCTCTCTTTATATATATATATATATATATATATATATATATATATATATATATACAGTATAATATACTGTATATATATATACATATTATGTATATATAATATATACCGGTATATATATATATATATATATATATATATATATATATATATGTGTGTGTGTGTGTGTGTGTGTGTGTGTGTGCTACGAACATCAACCCATTGACTGAGGGAGATTTTCCGGAACGCCATGGGAATTTACAGCAATTTAAAGGCTTTTAAAGCCTCTTAAAGCCTGTAGAATCAAGTGCGAGGGAGCGGGAGCTCGACAGGTCACCCGTCCTTCTTCCAACCAGCCGGCCGGTGCACTGAAGGACTATGAGCCATACTCTCGCAAGATATACAGCGCTGCCAAAGGCAAATGTAGCACGACATTAGCGATAATTGCTCATTTTAGCGAATGTCTATGGTAGTGCTGCGGGGTTTAGCCCGCGAGCTACGAAGCTCGTTTGGTGTAATTTTGTAGCTATATTCTTCTAGTATTTGGCTGAATACATTTAATTTCATTCAGACACTTGCTTAATCAATCAAGAGTGCTTAATGATCCCTAATATTGCGGAAATATGCCTGCACCATAAGTGTTAACTACCTGGAAGAGTGTTGCTGAAGTTTTGCAGCCCTTCGATTACGCTCTGTTGGTCTTGTATTATCCCAGTCAGAGTGGCAACTTCATCTGTAATATAAATGTGTGCACTTACTTTAAGAAATCAGAACACAAACGCACACACACGCTAAAATACACCAGGAACGAAATTCCCGGGAACAAAATTTCCATCCCAACGAGATCTCTAAGAACGAAAGGACCAAGGAAACGCGATCATGCCCAACACGGGAATGTCAGGATCGCGTACCCCAGCAATGGAAGAGTGTACGAAACGGGAGAAACTGTATCATATTGAAACGGCCCATACGTTGGACATAATCAGGAGAAATGTAGATATCTTTATCCACAGATTTACGCTTTTATTTATTTTCCTTCAACACACATATTTATTCGTCTTATTAACAACGATCCTTCTAGTAAACAAAACACATTATCTTAGTTCGTGTCTTTATATAAATCTTTGATGTCTATTAGTAGCAACTCTAATGAGTTGCAGAGTATTGAGGAAACGAAGATTGTGACACCTATCATTTCTTTATATTTTGATTTATGTATGTATGTAATTAGGTAAGAACCATGTTCCACAATATTCATATTACGAAGGTTATGATACCTGCCATTGGGATGTGTTAATTGTGTATGTATTTAGTTATGTAAGAACCATGTCACCCACACAGATTAACGTTTCGCCTACTTTATGACAAACACATATGTACACACCTTCTCTAATATATTCATTTCTCTATTAATTTCAAACAGACCACATTACTTTCTTCAGAGTTGGTGAATCCACCAACGAACTTTGTGACCCTTTGTAAATCCCTAGATAAGGAAATAGACCACCCGAATTGCCAACAGACTCCGTCACTAGGAATAGGCCTTGAATAACCCTATAAAATGTATTGTACCTATAGTGCCCATAGTAGAATCTTAGTCTGAGTTATCATCAATGAAAACCAAAAACGAGTAACCATTGTAACGTGTTTTGCAGTAATAGGCATACTTGTCTACAATGCATTTCCTTCCGTAATTACGAGAAAGGAATGGTCACCCGACCTAGGTAGCCTCACACCAGGTCCATTCCATCTTTGGGATGACGATTCTTGTAAGAAAATATGAACAGGTTTCAATCCATAATATTAAACAACAAATATGAGGTTCACTCAAGTAAAGAAAATTCACCTTGTTAAACTATTAGAAACTTAATCTTTAGAAGTAGTAACCTATAATAAAACTACGATGCTACACCGGACATGCAAGGCAAACGAGATGCGACCCCTCGCGACCCCCCAGAATATCCTAGTCCCCCCTAACAGCAAGCTAGAAAAACTACAATACAGAGATGTTCTCTATATGCTATCCTGAACATAACCATTTCTCAATGTTCTATGAAAATTAGCGGATTGAGCGATCTATGTACTAGGTTCCATAAGTAATGCTTTTATACATAGAAATTAATTTATACATTCCCGGGGGCGGGCAACACCACCGTTAAAACCCATCTCCCCCTGTATGTCAACAAACGTAGCTATACACGCCCCTCTCAGACTACAGGGATGCTCCCTTAACCGTCTTGCCAGAAAGCAGGCGAAATGATCTAAAATACGTATTACTATGTTTCCCCCTATAAATGCAAAATTAACCGATGATACAGGGAGAGAAGAGGAGTTAATCAAGTAACGTTATTGAACAACCACAGTGCACAGCTACACTCGGAATTAAATCATACTTTCACAAGAAGCAGACAATACCCAGTTTCAACCCTTTTTTCCCATGGCTGGAAAACTTGCCCTTAAGTGAGCCCTATGATATCAAACATCTGTTCTACCTGTGCTATTTCCAAATAATCAACCACAAATACTAAATAAGATAAAAGACGTTGCACTGATATCAAGTTTACTAGCCAGAACAATACCCAGTTCTTATAAAAATAAATCATACGTTTCCGGGGATCGACAACACTGAGTGCCCCTCCCTTGTTCTCCCTCTCTGAAAAACTATATAAACCCCGGGAGAGGAGAGGAAAGGCACGTAGAAATCAAGCTTCTGTGAGATCGGCAACCCCATCTGAAGGAATACTAATTTTTACCCAATTCCAGGAATAGTTATTGATACTGTGACGCACGTCAGCTCCCCAGCGACCACGAGGGGGCAGCGGTTGGCTCCCAATCCTCTTCTGCCCTCTCCCCAGGCAGTGTTATGGGCTGTAGTTTATTGATTAAGTTCTAGTTTCTTCCTAGTGCATCATAGTGTCACAGGTAGTCCAGAGATACTCTTTATTTTCGCCTGTGACAATGCATTGTATTTTATTCCAGCTGTCATAGATTTAATGTATTAGATGACTCGTGGAACTTGAAGAGTGTGAGTGAGTGAGAGAGAGAGAGAGAGAGAGAGAGAGAGAGAGAGAGAAACTGAAACTAGAGCGAGTTGGTATTGGCGGACTGATATCGTGCAACTTGGTTAGTTACGTCATCTCTCGGGCGCCTGATTCGTCGCCGGGCTCCTCCCTCCTGCTCCGTCACCGCTTTCCTGCCGCGTCGGGAATGGGTGCACCTACACGCACGCACTCCCTTGTGACTTCCACGGGCAGAGCTCCTCTTAGTGCTGTAACGCTAACATCCCTTTGCAATCTATCAGCCCACCTCACCCCCTATTGCGAACTTTCTCTACCACTGCTTACCTTCTTCTCTCTGTATATCCTACTATTAATTAACTGCCCTTCCCCTTGACGTTGATTTCATATATCCGTCACTGTATTATACAGCGAGCTCTCAGAGATATTATATGTAATTAGTTAGGCATTTTGGATCAGAGGGTTATCCATTTTGGCTTGGGGAGGTTTGACATACTCATCGTGTTGCCCCAACCTTATTTTCTTGGGTGTCTGCCAGGTCAGTCGATGCTTGACTGGGGAGAGGCTATCAGGTTACAGTTTCTTATGAGCTTAGACTTCGTTGAGCCTATGCAACTGTACCGGATACCTGTGGAGGCCTAGGTCATTTTCTTGTCTGTGTACCTTAGAGCCTAGCACTGTGTTGGCGTGAGGGCGTTTGCCTAGTCCACCCAGCACTGTGCTAGCTCGTTAGCTTTTGACTTAGGAGGGTCGCCAGGAGAGAACCAGGTACACGAGACCTGGATCTCTCAAGAGAGCACCCCGTCATTTAATGTAACTAGGCGCACAGACTTGAGAACGACACTAGGCTACCGAGCAGGTGGCTCGGCCCAGGTAGCCTAGCCTACGACTCCCCTGCTAGACTTCGTCCACCTGGCAGACCCCCGATTAGGCTTTATAATCTCATTGTGTATATGTGTGCAGCATTATTGTTCCTTATGTTTATAGTAAGTCGTGATTGTTGCTGAGAGACCCAACCAGAGCAGGCTTGTGCCTGGTGGGAGAAAGCACATCTTTTTGTGGTTAGAGTTTAGACTGCCGACTGTTTTATAATTACACCTGTGCCAGATAACACCGTATGTCCCTACACTATATATGTTCCCACAGTAATAATACACAGTTCAGAATCCGAGACGTACTTCTTAGTTGCATCTGACTTTTGCAGAAGATTCCTGCATGATGCTTTAGGACTTTCTTTGTTTCACTTTCTTTCAGACAGGAGTGACAGTTTACTGATTATTTAACGTAACGTTAATTATCCTTCTTCTAGTTTGCTATTAAATCGTTGCTGCGATTTAAATACGCTATCTATCTTTTTCCTTGTATACCTTAATAAAGTAATCGTATGTTGTATGAGTATAGGCTGCTTCAGTGATCATCAGCCAATAGTGTGCACCTTTTACCGAGTCATAGGATACCTCGTTGTCCAGGCACGACTCAGGGCGGTATAGGTGTTTTGTTCTCCAGTGGTTAAGGCAGGGGTTGGAACTAGTGTTACTGTTGTTGCATTTAGCCTTATCTAGTCCAATGATGAAGAGCCCTGTGTCTTGTAGAACCTGGATCGTAATAATACCGGCACCCCGAAGTCCTTACACTGTCTGTGAAGTATATAAACCTTATTTAAGAATCTTAGTTATTTGTGGCAATCCCATCACTTAACATAGAGACCTTTTATATTGATATATATGAGTAATTAAAATCATCAAGTAGTATGTCCTCTTCCGCTTATGTTTTAATAACTTTAATAGCAATAGTGTCTACATATGTTTAACATTATTCATTCTGGCATCCCAGGGTTTAATATTGTTATACCTATTAGATTAAATTCAAGATAGTGAAAACGTGGAAAGGTTCAGGCAACCCTACCATTCCACCTTTTCTCTTCGGAATTTATACTAGCATTTCCTCACAGAGATCTATGATACAAAGATCTTTTGTGTTAGAAGGGTTTAGGGAGATAATCTCACGAGCACTCTGCACATATTTATCCTAGGCGCAAATTGTCTATGGCACCCCACCAGAATTTGCGACAAAAAGAGTTCTTTTAACCTCTTATAAGGGTTAGATACAGACAAGAAGAGCTACTTATCCAAACTCTTCTTGAGTTAGTCCGATTCTATGTTAATCCGGCAAGACCTGAAACATATTATTTAAAACCTCAGTTCAAGAGTAGCTGAACAGAACTCCATCAACGGTTAATATAAAGGTCATAATAGTCAAGTATTTGTTGGAAGCTATATGCCTAGAATACTTGCGTTAGTTCGATATGGTGACCAACTGTTTTCATAATTGTTACGGAACCATATATTTTAAGACCCAAAACCCATAAACCCACCTGTTAACTTCTTCACACGACCGGCCAGCCTGGAGCCACGGAGCCACGGAGCAGCTAAAGAACCATCAATAATATTAAAGTGCATCTCTACCTCAAGAATATAACCTCATCTGTGATCTACAAGTAATTCGGTATCAGTGACGATATACACCACCAGCTAGAGTTTTCAAAAGTGATCGAAATCAAGGGAGTGCTAAGTCTCTTGAAATATGTGAAAGTGTATACCAAATGCCCTACCTTACCTTTTGAGTAATAATATCGAAGTGTTTAACCTCTAGTTATTTGTGAAGTGAATTCGAAAGAGTGGCATATACATCCCGGAACTCTATTAATATCTCGGTGAATACGTAACATATTAGAGTTCAAATAATTTGACTCGACATTGTGAAATTACCTCAGTTGTGAAGTTTCATATTTAGTGAAAATAAATACCGGAACGAGTATCCTATCGTCCGATAATATTCACGAAGCCAAAGTTAATATAACTCAATTAGTGAACCTGAATTACCTCTGAAATTGTAGTAACTGTGAATCAAAGTTTTTAAGAGAATAAGAGTGCGCCTATATCACAAGAAATATTACGTGAACAGTTGAAGTGTATACGCCTGATCTCCATCCAGATCCGCGATCGTGCTCAAAGAATTGAAACTAAAGTTGTACCCTATGAAATACTTATGATAGTAACTTTACTCCTCAGTTCATGTATTTAGGACTTAAGTGAATACAACTGTATTACAAACCATATTTCGATGTTATCTGTATCCCTGTTGTCTTCCTTATATATATTTGTATGAATTTAGATATTCCAGTCTCGAAAGAACTCACCTTAACCAAACGTTAATCCTGCATTAAATAATGGCATAACACACATATATATATATATATATATATATATATATAAGAACATAAGAAAATGGGAGTCTTCAGAAAGCCGATTGGCCTACATAAGGCAGGTCTCTGTCACACCCAACCCTAATTATAAGGCCTAATTTTAAGCCCAGTTTAAAAACACCATTAGGACTGACCTCACCGAAACGGTCGGAGGTCAGAAAAACGGGGATCTGCAGAGCCCCACACCTGGCACTCACCTGACAGATCCCCCTCACACCCAACCCATATATATATATATATATATATACATATATATATACTGTATATATAGATATATATATAGTATAATTATATATATATATATATATATATACTGTATATATATATATATATATATATATATATATATATATATATATATAAGAACAATTCTATGTGAATGAGGGAGACAAAAGGCATAACTGCCTGCAGCGAGTGCCTCCCCCAGAGTTGAAAGAGTGACACGGCTAAAATCAAGGGACGTTCGAGCTAAAATGCCCGGAGACACAGAGTTTGAAGCAATTTAAGTCAGGAAGAGGGAAAGACTGATTCTGGAAAGAGATTTCCAGAGTTCAGCAGTTGAATAGAAGAAAGTCTGATAATAGCATTTCACTCTTTTTTTTTTTTTTTTTTTTAAGAGACAATGAACGGAGGAAGGAAAAACACAGATAAAACAAAAAGGTCCATGTGCCTAAAGGCATCCTCCATTCATAAAATGTTTGTAACAACTGGATTTAAACATTTGTTGATTGTAAGTTTGTGGAAAGCAATTCGAGGGAAGTGAATTCCAAAGAGTAGTAGCTCTGGGGATAAATGAATTCTGATAAGCAGAAGTTCTGCATTGTGGAGGAGAAAGTGTAAATTCATGGGCGCTCTCAGCTGCCCTAGTTCTACGGGGAAAGATGTGGAGAGGCGGCACAATTGAAGCAAGTTCCTCGGAACAATTGCTGTGAAAATATCTGTAGAATAATGCAAGGGATGCAACGTTTCTTCGTATGGCTAATGTAGGAAGGTCCTGTGTGATTGCAGGGTTATTGATTAATCTAATAGCTTTATTTTGAATTTTGTCCAACTGCCTCAATGCAACCACTCCACTTCCACCCCACAGAGGTGAACAGTAATCCATCTGAGAGCGCACATGACTTTTATATATTACGGCCAACTGCTCGTCAGTGAAGAATTCTCGAACTCTGTACAGGAGTCCCAGTTTTTTAGAGGCATTCTTAGCAATGCTTCTAACATAATGTGTCCAGCTCAAGTTAGTAGTTAATGTTACACCGAGAATGTCAATACTAGGGGAAGTGGGAATATTTACATCATTAAAAAATATATGGGAGTCAGTGAGATTCTGTCGGTTAGAAAATTGAATGTACTTGGTTTTCTGTGCATTAAAGGAAACTAGATTCTCTTGTCCCCATTCATTAATTCTAGAAAGGTCCTGGTTCAGAGAAATTGCAGTGTTTATTTTTGAATTTATAAGATCGGGTTGGGTGAAAGAATTGGTAAATGTGAAGGAACTGTGGAGTGTTGAGTCATCTGCGTAGGAATGTATTGGATTATGAGTGGTAGATATGAGATCATTGATATGAATGAGGAACAGAGTTGGGGCCAAAACTGATCCCTGGGGAACACCAGCATTTATTGAGTGAAATTGAGAATAAAGGCCATCTACCATTACACGTATTTTTCTGTTATGAAGATAAGAAGAAATTAGTGGAACTAATGATGCAAGGCCGTAGTGTGACATCTTCGACAATAAGGATTGATGCCAGACTCTATCAAATGCCTTTGATATATCCAGTGCTATTGTATGTGTTTCACCATGTTGGTCTGTAGCTTGGTTGATTTGATGCGTAAGAAGGCAAAGAATGTCTGCAGTTGATCGACATCGTCTAAAACCATATTGCCTATCACTGATTAATTTATTATTCTCCAGATGCTTAATTATGTGATTATTTAATATAATTTCAAAAACTTTGCCAAGAGTGGAAGTTATAGCTATTGGTCTGTAGTTTGATGGATCTGAAGAGGCACCTTTTTTAGGAACTGGATGGATGTTTGCTTCTTTCCAGGGTACTGGGAAGCATGAGGTATGAGTACACAGACGGAAAAATTTTGCCAATACAGGAGCGAGCACCAAGGAGCAATTCTTAAGTACTATTGGAGGAATTTCATCTGGACCAGGAGCCTTATCTACTGAGAGATTCTGCAAAATAGTTTTGACATGTCTGGTGTGGATCTTAAGTGAGGGAATTTCAGGTGAATTAAAATTAAGTACAGGGACATCTTGATTTATGTCATCTAAGGTTGAGTTGGTGGAGAAAATATCTGCAAGAAGGTTAGCTTTACCTCGTGGGTCACTTACAAGATTGCCAGTCGGAGATTTTAATGGTGGAATGGATGAAGCAGTAGTGAAGTTGGATTTGAATGAGTTAAGAGTAGACCAAAATATTTTGTTATCATTTGGATTATTTAGAAGTTTATTTGCCTGCTTATGGAGAAAGTTTGATTTAGTTAGGTTTAATACAGTTTTGGCATGATTTCTGATGTTTCTAAAGTAATTAAAGGCTTCATGTGTTTTTGATCTTGTGTATGCATTGTAGGCTATTGCTTTTTGTTCAGTTACTCTAGCACAATTATGGTCAAACCATTTAGGTGAATTAGATCTTTTACTGTACTTTTGATGAGGAATAAAAGTTTCCATTCCAATTTTTACAAAATCTTGTATGTGGCTCAAGGTGGAGTGTGCATCATTAGAAAAGAAAGAGGTCCAGGGAATATCAATAAAGAAACCTTGAAGACCCTCCCAGTCTGCCCTATCGTAATGCCATTTAGTCACCAAAACAGGTTCAGAGTGGGAAGGTGTGGTAGGTGATAGACAGGTGGCCTGTATCAGACAGTGATCAGAAGATCCAAGTGGGGACCTCACTGTAACATCATAATTTTCTGAATTGGTTGTTAAAAATAAGTCCAGTAGGTGGGAATTATGATTAGGATTATCTGGTACACGGGTGGGTTGGTTGACTAGTTGAATGAGATTAAATGAGTCTGCAAATAGCTCACATTCAAGACCAGCATCATCAGTCCTGGCTGAATGAGTGAGCCATTCAACATTATGGACATTAAAATCACCCAACACAGTGATTTCAGAAGAAGCATTTAAGTTGAGGACACTGAGTTGTGAGGACAGAGAATCAACTTGGGTTGGAGAGTTGCACAGAGTAGGGGTGGGATTGTGTTCCAAGGCAGGAACTACGTACCCTACGTAGAGGAGGTGGTATGCACTGGGAAAGCTCCGAGGAACACTGATTATTGTAGTAACGATAGAATAGCGAGAGAGTTTCAACATTTTGGCGAAGAGAAAGAGATTGCAGAGAGTTGGTAAGTGGACGGGAGATAATGATACGAAAGGCTTTCCTTTCTACTTTGTCTAGGAGTCAGGTGTGAGAGGATCCTCCCCACACATGTGAACAATACTCAATACAAGAATGCACTGTGCCCCTGTACAGAGCAAGAAGCTGCGCAGGGGTAAAGAACCACTTGAGGTGGTTGAGCACACCCAGCATCTGGGAGGCTGCCTTAGCGAGACTGGTAATATGGTCCTTCCAAGTGAGAGTAGAAGAAAAAGAGATACCGAGAACTTTGAGAGAAGATGAAGGGTTGATTTTTGTATTGTTGAAGAATAAAGGATAGTCCTCTGGAGGTTCTTGATGGGTAGTAAGATGGATTAATTGAGTCTTGGAAGCATTAAGTGCAACAAGGTGTTCCCTACCCCAATCGGATATAGTAGCTAGATCAGAAGATAAGTGTTATATGGCTTCATTACGTTTGATTTTGAGGGACTGCTGGCTGGGGCGTTCTGGAAAACTAATTGAGTAGTGTAAGGTAGAGTCGTCTGCATATGAATGGATGGGACTAGATGTACAGTTGAGAAGATCACTTACGGAAATTAGAAAGAGAATAGGAGATAGGACAGAACCCTTAGGAGATAGGACAGAACCCTGAGGAACACCAGATGAGGAAATGAGTGATGAGGAAAGGATGAGGAAATGAGTGATGGCCATCCACAACCGCAGCTATGGAATGACCGGAAAGGAAATTAGAGACAACGGCACAGATGGAGGGACAGAAACCGAAGGAGGGCAGTTTGGAAATTAAAGATTTGTGCCAGAATCTATCGAAGGCTTTCGATATGTTTTTTGCAATAGAAAAAGTCTCACCGAAGTCCCGAAAGGAGGATGACCAAGAGTTAGTAAGATATGAAAGAAAATCACCAGTAGAGCAACCCTTAAGGAAGCCATACTGGCGATCTGAGAGCAGATTATGAGAAGAGCAATGCTTAAGAAATTTGGAAGCAAGAGTAGTTTCAGAAACTTTAGAGATACAAGAGATGAGAGCAATTGGACGATAGTTTGAGGGTTAAGAGCGGTCACCCTTCTGTGGGACAGGTTGAATGAGAGCAAACTTCCAGCTAGAAGGGAAGACGTTGGAGGAGAGACAGAGATGAAAGAGTTTGCCTAGGCAGGGGGTCAGCACGGAAGCACGTCAGTTTTTTAGTACAACAGGAGAAACACCGTCCGGACCGTACGCTTTCTTAGTATTAAGCCCAGAGAGGGTAGAAAGTACATCTTTAGAAGAGATAAGGATATTAGGCATAAGTAGGAGAGAGGTGGGTGGAGAGGGAGGAATAGCACCGGAATCATCCAAGGTAGGGTTTCTAGCAAAATTTTGAGCAAAGAGTTCAGCTTTGTCAGAAGAAGAAGTGATGGTTGTGCCATCAGAGTGGAAAAGGGGAGGGAAAGACGTGGAAGAAAAGTTGTTGGAGAAGTTTTTTGCTCTGTATATATATATATATATGTATATATATATATATATATATATATGTACAGTATATATATATTATATATATGCAATACACAGCAGTACTCTCATGCAGTTTATTGGGAAACGTTTCGCCAATACTTTTGACCCCATCAGGCTACAAAATATACTGTATCTTAATAGTGCAGCTTTAATTATTATAATATAGATCATTAATACCTATCATGATTATAAAGTGACCAGATCATTCCTACTGGAGTCAATTATATACAAATTGGCTAACAAATAAGCTACAACATTAAAACCTAAGAACAAAAACCACAAGTAGACTACAGGGTACAATGTGGTTAGCAAAAAGGGAGACATTCAATAAGAATAATTTAACGAACAAGCTAAAACAAAAGAATGAAACATATGACGAACCTGGTTATGTGTGTGTCCAGCAATGGTGGCTATTATACTGGTTAAATCAAAGTGAAGTGGCAGGAAGAAAGATGTTGTGTTCGGTTATGTTGTGTCTTGAGGACTCATTAAACAATATTCAGACTGCATGAAGTTATTTGGTTGTTTAATTCGGGGGATACATGATTAATATAGAAGTATTCCAATAAGTTTGTGTCCATAGGGAAATAGGCAGTCGTTAACATTGTAAAGTTATATATGGAAAAAGAGTGTTCGAAATCAAGAGAATGAGAGTGAATTGCTGAATGAGAGGAAGTAGTAAGAGGCCTTCCTGTGAGAATTGCTGAATGAGAGGAAGTAGTAAGAGGCCTTCCGGTGCGAATTGAGACACCCTTATGTTATGCGAACCTAAGAGTGAGATTTATCATTGTCTCACCGATGTATCGAGCCTTTCAGCTCGAACATGTGAACTCATAAATGATTTTAGAGATAAGTGAAGTAGGCAGAGGGTCTTTATGTAGAAGGATCCAATAGTAAAGTTATTTGTGGAGACAAATCTGAACTTTATATTAAGAAAGTGTTCATTTAGTAAGGAGTGCAGTTTCTTTCGAATAGTGAAACTGAGGTGGACGTAATAAGATAGTTTTCTGTAGTGAATGTATGATTTGGGCGTAATTACTTTAACTTTAGGGGCGAACTTTTCATCTAAAAAATTAGAGATTATATTTGAATTTACTTTAAGCGGTAATCAATTATTCTAGAAAAAGTTGGCGAGGAACTTAATTTCACTATCAATATTTATCCAGTCTGAACAGAGACTGAAACATCTATATACCAAGGTCTTAATGGAGTTAGTTCTGAATAAGTTAGGAATGAATGATAAGCAATGAGTGCCAAGACCATTGAATAGTACACTGTTGTAGTGAACTAATTAGACTTGCGAGTGACTAGGATGTCTAGAAAAGGAAGGGAAGAGTCCTGTTCAATTGTGTGGATAAATTTTATGTTAGGCTGTTTTGAGTTGAGGTAAGATAGGAACTGGGGAATATGTTGAGTCTTTAAACAACAGGAAGCAATCATCGACGTGGAGTTTCTAGTAAATGGCTTTGAAGGGAATTGGACAATCTGATAACCGAGTTCGTTCTTGATGACATAACAAGGCATTTGCAAAAGATGACCCCTGTATAGTCCGTCAGTTAGAACATCACGGTGTCCATTTAATATAAAGGGGGCATTCTTTAACAGCTAAATTTAACAAGTAAATTATTTGTTTTTGGTGTAGTTTAAGTGTTTATCTAAGTTGCTGAACAGGTTATTTGTTATAATATGAACAGTTTCTTCTAGGGGGATATTTGTGAACAGGGGGAGAATGTCAAAGGAAACCATGATTGCAGTGTCAGCATTAATAGTATTTAATTTATTAACAAATTCAGGTGTGTTCTTAAGAGTACATTCATTAGGAGTTAGTGGATCTATTATTGGGAGTAAATACTTCGCTAGATTGTAATTAAACGTGCCAATTATACTGAGAATTGGACGAATGGGAATGCAAACTTTATGAGTCTTGGGAAGTCCGTAAAGTACACCCAGGGAAGAGCCACTGGCGGAGATCAATCTCAATATTTCTTTAGTGATAACGTTTAACTTTAGAAGATCTCTAAGTAATATATTTAATATGTCTTCCATTCTAGGAATATCCATGAAAGCTTGTGCACTAGTTTTCTCGAATTTGGTTTTATCATTAATTAAGAATCTAATGTATTTTCTCTATTTATTCAGTTTTATCTGTAATAACAGTGCCTTTTCCTTTCTCAGGTCTAGTGACCAGAATCGAATTGTTTGACTTTAGAGACTTAAGTGCATCATATATAGTTTGTGGATGTTTAGAGAAGGAGTGTTTGAAGTCATCAACTTCACGCTACAACAAAATTGCAAGGGCAGAAAATCCTTCAACTATGCTATCCCTAATTCTATGTCCAATATTTATGTGCTTAATTATTTGGGTGAGCTTTTTTAATGCAAAATACTGCTTGATAAAGTCTTCCTAGAATTTAGGGAGGGCAAAGGTTAACCCATAGGACAGTACATCTTTTCAAGTGCATGTGGGGGACATATTTGACAAATTAATCACTACTTTGTCAATATTGACCGAGAGTTATAGGGATATTCCTAAATTGTGGACTTTATTTATATGACAAGCCTTGGCCGATTTATATTTAGATACATTACTTCGGAAAAGTATATTGTATAACCAGTGGAAATCTAGTGAGGAGAAGACATTTTTAAATTAATTTGTGAAGGGATCAAGGTCCTGGTGATTCTTGTTGTACTCCATTTTTCATTGATCTCAAATTTTTGGTAATGTATATTGAACAAAATGTATTTGCTGAAGTTGTTGTAATCTTTGGGTTATATAATTTGAAGTATATAAGTAGGATGCCGTTGACTTTACAGATTTGAAAACATTATATTTCCAGGTGAGTTTTCTTAACCCTAAATTCTGCGTTCTCAAGTTTACGGTAAGTGATTAAAGGAGAGTCACCGTATCTAGTTTTGTATTTTTTCAGTAAATGCGGTATTAGCAGGGAACCGTAATCTAAGAATAAATAAAAGCCTTTCTTAAATTAAGGTTCCCTATTAATACATAATGTACTGAAAGTTTAAAACCTAGATATGGTGATTCTGCCACTTCAATTTGATTGTACCAGTCTCTTAGCCCCCATTGCTGGACACACACATAACCAGGTTCGTCATATTTTGTTATACATTTGATAATTATATTCTGTTCGTTAATTAAGCTATTCTTATTGAATGTGCCTCTTTGTGCTTAATCACATTATACCGTGTAGTCTATCTGTGGTTATTATTCTTACGTTATATTGTTCTACCTTATGTGGTCACTTTTTAATAGTGATCGGTAATAATAATCTATATTATAATAATTAAAGTTGCACTGTTTGGATACACTTTACTTTGTAGCCTGATGATGCCAAATTAATTGGCAAAACACTACCCAAAAAACTGCATGAGAGTACTGATGTGTATTGCTGCCCTGCACTATACTGTATATATATATTGTTACGAGGGGAGCCCGGGGAATGCAGATGCTCTAATAGCCTAGCCCACATAACTGGCAAAAAGGAAACGCCGTAGCAAAAAGACACCAATGCTGTAGACCTGCACCCAACACCCTACTGCACTACCCTGCAACAGACACGCTCTTAATATCTGACTCAAACACCAAGACACGCAGGATCTCTAGGAAAAGGGGTTATCTTCCTATCTATCTATCTATTGCCTGACGCCGTGATCCCCGAAGGGGTGGCCACGAACGAACCGCCCCATGCACCTCTGTCCCCAGTCAGTCGACGCCCCTCCCCCCAACCAGCACCGCCTTCGTTCATGTAGTTCCTCACTCCATCCTTCCACCTCATATTCGGTCTACTTCTCCCCCTCTGTCCCTCCACCTCGCTCTCGTACACCCTCTTAGTCATTCTCTCGCTTTCCATACGTTCCATATGGCCGAACCATCTCAAGTTGTTCCTTTTCACACTTTCCAGCACATCTACCTCCACACCACACCTCCTTCTTACTTCCTCATTAGTCTGTCCCTCCATGTAACTCCGCACGCACTCCTTAAGTAATTCATTTCCACTGCTCTCACTCTTGGTCTGAGTCTCTCAACCAACGTCCATGCTTCGCTTCCGTAAGTCAGTGTCGGGATTACCACACTGTCATGCAAGGACTTCTTCACTTCCATACTGACCACCCTATTTCTTGTTACTGCTTTTAGCGTTCCTACAACCCTCTTCCCCTGTTGTACCCTCTCCCGCACCTCTTCATCCATAGTCCCATCTTTACTCAACACACTGCTCAGATACTTAAAAGAGTTGACGATCTCCATAGCCTGACCGTTCAGCTTCACCTCACACTCTGTGACTTCACCCTTTTCGAAGACCATAACCTTGCTCTTCCCCGTATTTACCTTCAAATTCCGTTTTTCGCACACTGTTCCAAACTCATTTACCAGACCCTGCAACTCCCATTCATTATCACTCATCAGAACTGTATCATCCGCAAACAGCAGTATAGGTAGCTTCCACTCAATTCCCTCCCTTTTCAGCGATACACCAACATCCACTGCTCTTGATAGTATTTCTTTCATAACTCCATCCATATATACAGTAAACAACCACGGGGACATCACACACCCTGTTTCAAACCAACATTCAGGTCAAAGAACTCGCTCTGCTCACTCTCCACACGTACTGCCGCCTTTGCACCCTCATACATGCTCTTCACTGCTTTCAGCAACTTGCCCTCTACTCCGTATATTCTAAGTACTTTCCACAAACCTTCTCTATCCACTCTGTCATAGGCCTTCTCCAAGTCCATAAAGGCAACATACACCTTTTGTTTCTTCTCCAGATACTTCTCCACAACACAATTCAGGGTAAAAATCTGATCTACACATCCTCTTCCCTCCCTAAAACCTCCCTGCTCGTCGCCTATCCATTTCTCCGTTCTCACTCTCACTCTCTCAATCACTACCCTACTGTATACCTTCCCTACTACGCTTAGAAGACATATTCCTCGGTGGTTACCACACACTCCTCTTTCCCCTTTGCCCTTATATAGGGGGACTATTATGCCAGTCTTCCAGTCATCGGGTGCACTCCCCTTCTCCCATGCTAGTTTGCACATTTTCCATACCCATTCTATCACTATCTCACCACCATACCTCAACATTTCCCCACACACTCCATCTGTTCCTGGTGCTTTCCCCAACTTCACTCTTTTCATGGCTTCCCACACTTCTGACCTCCTGATCCCCACCTCCTCCTCCACTACTTCTCTTCTTCTCCCTCCCATACCATATCCAGCTATGTTTGCTGGCTCTTCATTCCTTTCATTTAGCAACTCACTGAAGTACTCCCTCCATCTTTCGACTCTCTCTTGCTTCTCGGCTAGCATTCTCCCATTCTTATCTTTCACACCCTTACTGCTTCCCTTGCTACCTTTCCTAACTTTCTTGACTTCTTTCCAGAACAGTTTCTTACTCTCCCTCCATTTTACACTCAGATTCCTTCCAAATTCCTCATCTACTCTTCTCTTACTTTCCTTCACTACTCTCTTCACCACCCTCTTACTCTCCACGTACCTCGCTCGTTTCTGTCTCTCGGAATCTTCATTCCCTCTACTACCCAACCACTCTCTATATGCTTTCTTCTTTTTTTCCACAGCTATTCTTACCTCTTCTGTCCACCATGCTGTACCTTTCACTCCCCTCCCTCTTCTCCTCACTCCACACACCTCCTCACATGCTGCACAGATCTCATCCTTAAACACCTTGCTCATCTCCTCCACTTCCTCCATAACTTCCAGGTCGAACCCACCTAGTCGTCTTTCCACTGCTCTCCTGTACTCCTCCCTTAATTCCTCCTCCTGCAACCTCTCCACCCTCCTCACCATTCCACCCTCCTCTCGCCTCCCTCCCGCTCTCCTCACCCACTTCTTTTGTATCCTAACCTTAGCTACCACTACATAATGATCAGACAGACCCCCTCCAATACCCCTATACACCCTAGCATCCATCACAGATTTCTTCATTCGTTCATCCACACATACATAATCAATCAATGACTTTCGTTCCACCACTGTCTTATCCTTCATCGTCAACATCCGTTTCCACGTGTACCTGTGGATCATTCTGTGTCGGAAGAAGGTGTTGGCTATCCACAGCCTCCTCTCCACACATACGTCCACAAGTGCACTACCATTCCCATTCACCTCTGATGGTACCCCCCACCCTCCCACCACTCCCTCAACTTTCCTATCACCCACCTTACCATTCATATCCCCAATCAGAAATATTCTTTCGTTCTATCAAACTTCTCCAGGCACGCCTCCACATTCATCCAGAACTCCTCTTTCTTTCTTTCAAGTATATCCTCTGTCGGGGCATACACGCATACAATCACCCACGTTTGTATTCCTACTTTCATTCTCACCCACACAATCCTTGAACCCACAGACCCATACTCTCTTACACATTCCTTCCATTTGCTACTTACAAACAAACATGCACCTTCTCTCGCTGTTCCTTCACTCACTCCAGCACACACACCCATTCCACACTCCCACTCTCTCACATCTGAACCTTTCCATTTGGTCTCTGTCATTCCACATACATCCAGCCTGGCATTCACTAACACTTCCAGAACCTCTCTCTCTTTTGTGCCATCATTCATGCCACTAACATTCCACGTAGCCATTCTCAGAATGTCCGAAGGCATGTCCTTAGTCGGTCGTGGTTCGTCAACGTTGGTTCCGTCCGCATCCGAGGCTGTTCGTTCGTTTTTCTTTGCTTAGATATTTTTTCCGGGTGGGGGTCGCAAGCCCACCGACCCAACCTCTTTAGTCGCCTCTTACGACACGCAGAAGGCACGTGGGGCATATTCTATTCCCTAACCCCCAGGGGGGATCTTCCTCTTTGCTCTATTAAAGTAGTAATACAAGGAGACACAAAAATAGCTACTGTCACCGAGTCTGGTTGATAGTGCGTTTAGTATTTCAAGAGTACTTCTAAGGTTATTCTAGACTGCACATAAAGGCCAAAACATAGCACTGCTAGACTCCCAGACACTTCATACTATTCCCAATCGCTCAGGAATTGAGAATAACATGAAGCAAAAACATGGGGAAAAAGTCCAATGCAGTAGCCCAACAATGCACAGGGGTTGGCATATCAGTAGGTTGCAGCTGGCTTCTGAGAGCCACTGAACAAACCCCTGTAGATGCCAACCTCAATGATACACAACATATACATAATATAATAAATAACAATGCAGTAGAATAAAGGAAAATACATAGATCGGAAAAAGGTGTGAAGTTGATATTGTTACGAACTGGCACTCGGGTACACAAGGGCTCTCAATCAGGACTCGAATACGGCTCGCTGCCACAACGGAAACACACGATCCCAACCCCTGAGTACTGCCAGCCGAACAAAAAACACCAATACCCTCCAGAGTTCAATCTGCTATAACGGGGTATACAAGAACTCGGTACTAGTGTTCAACAACAGACTAATAAAGAGACAGGAATTATCTACTCTGGTCAATAATCAAACAATGAAGTAAAAAACAACAACACCAAAGAATAGTGTTGGCCGAAGCCGAAGTAATCCACCCTTGACTATGAACTTAAGAAGTCCACCACCCTCTACTTCGGATCGGCACTATTACGTTACGTTAATTAATAGTCCTTAACCCTTATTTAGCGGCGAGCAACATAAGTCGAGTTAAATAAAGCTGGACTATGTGGCGGCGCTCGACATAGGTCGAGTGGCAATTTCAGCACGTAATGTGGCTGAGAGAGAGAGACAAGTGGTGGCAGGAGACTAGCGAGCGTATGACTGCTCCAGACCACCGCGGCGAACCTACTGACACAAATCTCAGCTCCCTCCCTCTCTCACTCGCTACATACTCAATTGTACTGAAAGTACCGAATTACCTGCTTTTGCACTCGCGTTGCACGGTTATTGCAAGAAAACTATCCATCATACAAGGATCGTTATGGTGTCATTCGAAAGCTCGGTTTATGCCCTTTCAGGGATAGGTACTTGTTTTACGTTCTGGGTCTTATTTAGGCATGAAAATGATCACGTAAACAGCCCTATTTTGGCTAAAAACACCCCGCTGTGCGGTACACATAAATAAACCGCATAGGCCGCTCGTAAGGTGTTAAGCATCGAGCAAGGAATCTTCTGAAAAAAGTTAGATGCTTCTCGGATGCTCGTAAGAAGTACGTATCGGATTTTGAACAGTAATTCAATAAGCAAAAACACTGGCAATTAAATACTATTAAAGGCTTAAATTGGCATAAGAATAATTAAAAGAATATGCAATACTAAATGGCAAACATTAAAAGGAAGTACTCCGCAAATGCAACGGCAATAGCCTACTCGGATTGTGCTCGTGGGCCACTAATCACTAAAGTAGCCAAGCTTGCAACACATGAAATCAATAGTGCATAAACAATATCATACATAAGGAAAGCTTCAATACTATTCTGTATCTACTAATCGAGTAAAGTCTAGCTGGGGTACTGTAGCCAAAAAGGTAGCAGTGACTGAGCAAAAACGGCTCGTAGCCTAGCGAAGTCCTCACTACTGTTTAAAGTATTACGTTAAAACTAACAAGTGCACTTTGAGAAATCCAGATCCCTTGTATCTGGTTTTCTCCCGGCTCCTTGACAAAGTAAAAACAAACTGTTAATAAAATACAGGGTGGTTAGGCTCTTGCCCTCACGCACTGTAAATTATTAACTCAACACAGTCAGCCGCGAAGACAACCTAGGCTTCACTGAACCGAAACGAGTATGCAGGTTTATCGCTTAACCACTGCATCAAACAACAACTCGTAACACAGAAAAGCCTTACCCCAGTCTAGCATTACCTAGACTAGCAGAAAACAGGAATAATAATAATAACACACAGGGAAATGCATATACAAGTGCAACAAACATAAATCAATCCTATTCTAAGTTAACCCTTCCAAAATAGGCTATCTAATAGGCAAGTATCTCGTGAGAACTCAAGCGATAATACGTTGGCTGACTAGCTCTGCACCAACGGGACCATGGAAGTTAAACAGGGCGGGGAAAAGAGGAAATAAGAATGTAAGGTAGTAGAGAAAGTTCCCATCAGTCAGAAGAATATAAATAGTTAGCAAGGGAAATGAGAAGTCGCTCTGCCTAATGAGTTCTGATGAAAAAATGGCTAGACTTCCCTTTTATACCCGGCCCTCTAGTGAGCCCAACATGAACTACTAAGGACCGCCCACCGACAACCATTACGTAATTTCTCTCTCTCCTCTGGGATACACAAAGGCTCCCCTAGCACTGAGGGAGGGAGGAGTGCTATTGAGTTAGGCCTACCTCCTGCCTGGCGTACCAACTGACACCTAACTGTGGCTGTTTCTCTTCCCATCATTACAAATAAGTTTTACACACAATACTTATAACTAATGATATAAAATAGAACTCGTTGACTCAGATGAAAACAAAATACATATTAATAATACTTATAGTACAACGGCTCACATGAACTGAGTTATGAAACTCTACATAAACTACAGCCAAAGTTCCTGCCCTGACGACCCTAGCAAGAGTGGGGCATGACTAGGCGTTCTGTACAGCATGCTCACACGTGGACATGCGTCACAATATTTAACCCGGCAAGTGCGGGAAGACTCTTAAGAATTTCCCCGGGCGACTGCGGGAAGACTCTTAACCCTTAATTAGCGGCGAGCAACATAAGTCGAGTTAAATAAAGCTGGACTATGTGGCGGCGCTCGACATAGGTCGAGTGGCAATTTCAGCACGTAATGTTGCTGAGAGAGAGAGACAAGTGGTGGCAGGAGAGTAGCGAGCGTATGACTGCTCCAGACCACCGCGGCGAACATACTGACACGAATCCCAGCTCCCTCCTCCCTCTCTCACTCGCTATATAAGGAATTGTATCGGGAAAGTGGCTAATTACATGCTTTTTGCACTCGCGTTGCACGGTTATTGCAAGAAAACTAGCCATCATAAAAGGATCGTTATGGTGTCATTCGAAAGCTCTGTTTATGCCCTTTCAGGGATAGATACTTGTTTTACGTTCTGGGTCTTATTTAGGCATGAAAATGATCACGTAAACAGCCCTATTTTGGCTAAAAACACCCCGCTGGGCGGTACATATAAATAAACCGCATAGGCCGCTCTTAAGGTGTTAAGATCCTGGGCTAAAATAAATCCATTTAAAACACCCAAAAAAACTTGAACCCTTTTTTTTTTTTTTTTTTTTTGCCCCTGGGCCATGCCAAATATCACTCCTCCACATCCCCTCCACCCCCACCCCTCCTTCAGTTATCACCTATTTTCCCTGTTATTCCCTTATTCTGTGGTCTATTTTCGTACTAACGTTAGCGAGTTGCAAGCAGGGCGTTGTCATCACTGTTACCAAGCGAGTGCAAGAGAGAGAGAGAGAGAGAGAGTATCGATCGACAATCTCTCTCCAGACTTGGGGAGGAGTGGAGGGGAGGGAGGTTGCCTCAGCCATACATTATGTAACTCCCGGCCTGTGTCGCCGATTTTGACCATCCAAACGCTGTTTCCACTTGTTTTATTGCTGTTACAGGTTAATACCTTTATAATCAACGTAAAATAGGCGCATATGGATAAGTATTAATGCTATTTATGGTAAAATAACGATGTTAGTAATGGGAACAGCTCATATACATGCGCACAGGTGTGTGGTGTCTCATACCCCCCATACGCACGTCTTAGGTTAAAAGTGCCAGAGAAAAGGATGCAGTAATTATGTCTAAGACAAACAAAAAAACTCTAGAATGCAGAATATTAAGAGTAAAACAAAACTGTTATGCTCAAGGTGACTCCAGACCCTCCCTGTTACTATCCAATAAGGAACAAAAGACATCTATGCGGTATTTAGGGAGTTAGCAAGCAAGCAGGAGTAATTAAATATACATAAGACATCATTGGGTGACTTATAATAAACTGAACATAATCCTAACAGGGTTAACGCTTAACTGGCGGCACCCGGCTATTGTCGAGTGAAATAAATGTGGCCCATGTGGCGGGTCACGGCTATTGTCGAGTGCAATTTTGAGCACGTAATGTGCTCTGAGAGAGAGCGGAGCGGTGGGAGGAGCGTAGGTTACCTCATGACCGCTCGCCACGGTGGCCGTGGAGCTACTGAGATGTACTCCTTTGTACTCCACCCTCTCTCACTCGTTTCACACGTAATAATGTAAGAAAATGACCGTATTTTACCGATTTTGCCCTTCAGTTGCACGATCGTTGCAAGACAACCTGTGATCGTAGAAGGATGGTTCTGGTGTCATTGGAAAGCTGAAATAATGCCCTTTCAGGGATACATACTTGTATTACGCTCTGGCTCTTGTTTATGCAAGAAAACAAGCACGGAAACAAGTTCGTTTACGGTAAAACACCCCGCTGGGCGGCACAGTCAAGTATACTCCTCCACCCGCTCTTAAGGTGTTAAATAAACTAAAGAATTATGCTCAGGGCAACTAAAAGATGTTGCCTAACATGGTGTAATCATAACGTCACCAGCCCTGGTGCGAGACACACGGGGGTGGGGGGAGGGGGGGAGTCTGTTGGTTCATCTTGAAACAACAGACTGCCTATACTTCAATAACACTACGAGACAAACAACTACAGTCTTTTTCTACTATTTTTATAGTTTTTATATTTTTGTATTTAAATATTTTCTCCTATACAGAAACACAGCAACTCCTACTTTACGACCCTATGCTGGGCTACATACAGTAACCAACAAGCACCAGGTGTAAACATGCTAATCAAACCAAAGTAGGAGGCTTCACCAAAACTAACTGACCACTAAGATTTCTCCTTACAACATATCCTCTCGCGACAAACAATCAGCCATAACATTATCAGTGCCTTTAATGTGCCGTACATCCAAACTGTGTTCCTGCAAGAAAAGAGCCCACCTAGTTACCCGCTGATTTTTGTACTTAAATTCTCCAAAAACTGGAGGGGATGGTGGTCGGAGTAGATCTTAACAGTCGGGCCATAGGCTGTTACGTACACCTGAAAGTGCTGCAGGGACAGAACACTAGCCAGGAGCTCCTTCTCTAGCACTGAGTAATTCCTCTGGGCTCGATTAAGCTTCTTTGAGTAGGACACTGGATGCTCTATCCTTGTATGCTCTTGCAGCAGTACCGTGCCTATCCCCACATCACTAGCATCAGTAGCTAGGATAAATGGCAACCCAAAGTCAGGAGCTCGCAGGATGGGATGGTGCGACAGGAGACTTAACTCCTTCAAAAGCCTCCTGACAGTCTTCTGTCCACTTGAACTTGATATTTTTCTGCAGTAAATTAGTCAGCGGAGCAAGTACAGTAGAGTAGTCTTTAATGAATCTCCGGTAGTACCCAATCGTTCTTAAGAACCGTTACAGAGATTTGCGAGTGGTAGGAAAGAAACTAGCAATAGCCTCCACCTTTGCCAAAGGTGGAGACACCTCACCATACCCTACCACGAATCCCAAGTAATTGACAGTAGCCTGTACAAAGTCACTTTTCTCCAGTTTTACAACCAATCCTGCTTCAATGAGTCTTTTGAAAAGAAGCTCAACATTATCAACATGCTCTCGTCAGGTGGTATAAAAAATCACGTCATTAATATAGCCTACACAATTAGAGATATCATCTACAACCCGGTTTATCAATTGCTGAAATGTAGCCGGGGCGTTCTTCAGCCCATAGGGCATCACCTGACACTGGTAAACTGCCCCGTCCACCACAAAGCTAGCAATTTTCTTGGCTCTCTCAGTCAACAGTACCTGCCAATAACCTTTCACTAAATCCATCTTAGTGATAAACGTGGCAGCCCCGATGCGGTCTACGGAGTCGTCAACTCTAGGTAATGGGTAGGCATCTGTCTGGGATAATGCAATGAACCTCCTGAAATGAACACAAAAGCAGATCTTGCCATTCGGTTTAGGTTGTAAAGTCACTGGCGAAGACCACTCACTATATCCCTTCTTCACCAGGCCCTTCTCCAACATGTAGTCCAGCTCTACTTTTAAGGCAGGCGGCCGAGCAGGATTTATACGGTAGGGGGCCAACTTAAGCGGTTTACTGTCTCCAACCTCTATGTCGTGCATCGCCCAGAATGTCAGACCTGGAGAATCGCCAAACACGCTGGAGTACTGCCTATTGAACAACTCATCTTGTCGGTTAGGACCAAGATGCTGCAACTTGTCTCTAAGAGCTACATACCCATTACCCTCCCACAACCAACCCGGGACTGCAGCTTCTAAATAGTCAACCTCCTTCTCCTCCTCCGTCCCTACTACAGCCAGGTCATGTGAGGGACAATCTGTGCCACCTGCGCAGTCATTCCCACAATTCATAAGAACAAAGGCTTCCCCTCCGATACCAGTCATGCGCACCCCCACATTCCTTGCGGCTACACATGCCTCTGCAGCATCACCTCCGTCAGCGCCACAGCCAGATGTAGTTGGTCTATGGTAGGGTTTTAACATATTACTATGGCAGAATTGGGAGGCTTTGCGACGGTCGGGCGTGTCTATTACATAGTCAACCACACCAATCTGCTTAATGGCCGTGTATGGACCACAAAACTTAGCTGCTAAGGGTTGACCCTGAACTGGCAACAGTGCCAGAACCTCGTCGCCCACCTTGAACGCCCTAGATTTAGCCTGCTTATCATAACGGTATTTCATCTTACTTTGTGCTGCCACTAGATGCTCCTTAGCTAGCTGCAGGGCAGTCTGCAACCTCCCCCGAGTCTTCTGCACATACTCGAGCAGAGGCATAGAGCCCCCTGCCACATCACTCTCCCAGGCATCTTTCACCACCTCCAGGGGCCCTCTGACACGATGACCAAACACAAGGGAATTGGGCGAGAATCCCAAGGACTCCGAAGGGACATCCCGAATAGCAAAAAGAACAAAAGGTAAAGCGGTGTCCCAATCCCTCTCATGCTGCAAGCAACATTTATGCAGCCTACTCTTCAAGGTCTGGTAAAAACGCTTAAGGACTCCCTGTGATTGTGGATGGTACGTGCTTGACAGCACATGCCTTATACATAACTCTGAGAGGGTTTGCTTAAACAGATTTGATGTAAATTTAACCCCTCTGTTAGACTGGATTTGAAGTGGCAAACCAATTCTAGTGAAGAAATGCAGAAGATGTTTGAGAACAACCTTCGCGTTCATGCTGCTAACCGGAATAGCCTCCGGGTATCTAGTTGTGGCATCCATCAAAGTAAGCAAGTATTTATATCTCGCACTGGAGGGTGGGAAGGGGCCGACCATGTCAATTATGAAACAAGTAATGGCGGTTCAACTGCAGGTATAGGGATCAAAGGTGCTACGGGAATTCCTTGGTTGGGTTTTCCAACTACCTGATAAACATGACATGACATAAAAAAAGTAGCCACTGATGCATGCATAATATTAGACCACCAAAAATGAAAACACAGCCTTTCAGTAGTCTTACGCACCCCTAAATGCCCCGCCAGTGGTGCCTCATGCGCTAGCCTAACCATCTCTTCACTGAACTGAGCAGGCACCACTAATTGCTCCTCCCCCATGCCTGAGCCCGTATCCGGCGTCCACTGCCGATACAACAATGTCCCTTTTACAATAAATTTCTCTGGACCGTTCTTCCCACCAGTCGTGCCAACCTTCTTAAACAGGAAGCCCAGACTCGGTCCTCTTGCTGCAACTTGCTCAATTCGTCTCTAAGTATCTCCGACAAGGCATGCAGTTACCTCTGACCTCTCAAAAATAGCAGAAGGTGAGTCGGCGGCACTATGTCAGACTCCTCGTCCTGCACTAGGTCACCTCTACTACTCTCGGTTGCCTCACTGGGGTCAGCCACGCCCACAGCTGTGTCTAAACCAGTGTCATCTAGTAGTGCATCATAGGATGGCCCGCACTCATGGCTGTCGGCCCCCGCATCCACTAAATCATCCGCCTGTTGTGCCACTTGTGCCATTAATCTGGTCACTGCACACACTGGGTAGATAGAATCCATGTTATCTTCCTGCAAACAACCACCAGAGGGGAGCTCAAAAGCAGCCTCAGCGACGACTATAGGAGGCGGGAAAACTACATCCCCTGCCAAGTCAGTCCCGAGAAAAAAATACCACCCCCTCAACTGGCAGAGTGTCCACCATGGCCACCTTACACTCGGCGGTCAACAATGGGCACTCTAGGGTCACCGGGACTAAATCACAGCATTGCTCACTGTTGATTCCCCTGCAAATAACAAACTCTCCGGTGCTGATAGGTCCCCCTGTCAGGTTGCGACACATGGATTGCTGCGCAGCAGTATCCCTTAACACCTTGACAGAGTGCGTCTGCTCCCCGATCCGTACTGATCCATCATATATGAATGGCCGACACCAATCAGGGGAACTCTGGTTATGCTCAGGTGGTGATACCATCTGGGGCGGCAAATTTCTTACAACCCTGCTTCGCGCTGGCCTACACTGCCCCCCAGACTCACCAGTACCTGGCTTGCCTTTCACAGGCACCTCCCCTAGTGTAGCCACCAACTGGACAGCCTTGGGTCCCTGGGTAGCCTTCCACATAATACACTGAGGTTTAATAATTATGACCTACTTGTTTGCAAAAGGAACATCGCACTTCCGTAGAAGCTCGCTGGTTGTCAGCCGTGTTATAATGTGTTCTATTTGTAGTACCTTTGGGTGATGATGGGCGAGCTGATACTGTGGCTGCTTGGTGCACAGGTCGGTCTATCCTGTCACCAATGCTCCCCTTGCCACTGCCACGCTGGACTAGTGCAAAGTCATCAGCCCAAACTGTTGCTTCCCTTATTGATTTAAATGGCTTTTCTTTTAATTTTGCCCCAGTGTCCTTTTCAACTATGCTGGTAAACTGCTCCATCAGCCAAATCTCACACGCCGCCTCAAAAATACCAGCTGACTCTGAATGCAGCCACTTAGCTCAAGTATTGCGCAGGTACCTGGCACATTCCATATGCGAGTCCCCCTGCCGCTTCCGAGGCCCCCTGAAGGCCAACCTGTAAGCCTCAGGACGCAGCTCATAGGCTTTTAACACAGCCTCTTTAAGTACATCATACTCTAGCTCCTGCACTTCTAGGCAATCGTATGCATGAAGAGCCTTGCCTTTAAAGACATTGGACACCAACACCGCCCAGCGTTGCCTTGGCCACTGATACCCGTGGGCCTTCTTCTCAAAACGCAAGAACCACTCTGTGACCTTGAGTTCACCGAAGGCCGGCACGAGTTTCAGCCATCGAGACAACAGCACCTCTTCTGCCTCCTCCTTATAAGTATGCCCAGCATTATTCCCTTGTCGTCTTTGCCCACTAGTTTCCAACTTTGACTTCTCCAAATCTGCCTCCCTATCTTTCTGTCTCTCTTCTCTCTCTATCTCCATCTTCCTGAACTCAAGCTCTCTATCTTTCTGTCTCTCTTCTCTCTCTCTCTGTTTCTCTTGCAACTCGATTCTCTTTAGTTGGAGCTTCACCTCCGGACTCCTTCTCGACCCTATCGGAGGAAACTGGGCAAAAGGGGGAACATTGTGCTAAGCACCCACCGTATGAGTGGCAGTGAAATGCTGGGGTGTGGCCCACGACACATGGGGGGAAGAAGGAGGATACTGGGGATTGCTAGCATAACTTGAAACAAATGTACTGGCCATAGGGGCATAAACATAGCCCTGTGAAAATGAAGGGGCCGTACTGATAGGGTTAAATGCTGACGGTGGAGGCATGGTGGCAGATGCTGTGGTAATAGTAGGAGACTGCCTAAATACAGTATCACCTAGCTCTGGAGTTGTTGCTCCACTCCGGTCCCCAGTAGAATGGT
>CM064512.1:18994404-19148311 GCA_032716605.1 Paralithodes platypus
CATGCGGAAGTACTGCCACAGCCTAGTAAACAACTCCTCTTGACGCTTAGGAACAAGAGGTTGCAACTTATCTCGAAGAACAACATGCTCATTTCCCTCCCACAACCCAGCCGGGACCGCAGCCTCTAATCTATAGTCTCCCTCCTTCTCCTCCTCCGTCCCTAATACAGCCAGGTCATGAAAGGAACAATCTGTACCACCTGTGCAGTCACTCTCACAGTTTATAAATGTCAAGGCTTCCCCGCCGATACCATACATGCGCACCCCCGTATTCCTAGCGGCTACACCTGCCTGCGCAACATCACCTCCATCAGCGCCACGGCCAGATGCAGTCGGTCTATGGTAGGGCTGTTGCATTTTACTAGGGCAGCATTGGGAGGCTATGCGGCGGTCGGGCGTATCTATTACATAGTCAACCTCACCAATCTGCTTAATGACCTGATACTGACCACCACCCTTAGCAGCCATGGGTCGACCCTGAACTGACAACCGTACCAAAGCCTTGTCGCCCACCTTGAACACCCTAGATTTAGCCTGTTTGTTACAATGGTCTCTCATCTTCGTGTTCATGCTGCTAACCGGGATATCCTCCGGGTATCTAGTGGTAGTATCAATTAAAGTGTGCAAGTATTTATCTCCCGAACTGGTGGGTAATAAAGGGGCCAACCATGTCAACTACGACAAAAGTCAATGGCGGTTCAACTGCAAGTGTAGGGATCAAAGGTGCCACGGGTATTCCTGGGTGGGGTTCTCCAACTACCTTACCAATATGACACATCATAAAAGAAGCCACCGATGCATGCATATTAGGCGACCAAAAATGAGGATGTAGCCTATAAGTAGTCTCACATACCCCTAAATGACCCGCCAGTTGTGCCACCTGCGTTAGCCTAACCAGCTCTTCCCAGAACTGGGCAGGCACCACTAACTGCTCCTCCCCCAAACCTGAGTTCGTATCCGGCTTCCACTGCCGATACAACAATGCCCCCTTTACAACAAATATCTCTGCTTGACCGTTCTTCCCACCAGTCGTACCAACCTTCTTAACCCTCTCACGTTCTTGACGCAATTTTGAGCCTATTAGGGATACTTTAAAGCCTTTGTTACCGTCAGGGGTATTTAGAAACCTTTAGTTTAGTTACTTTAACCTCTGCAGTTGTCTTTGAGTTAGCTGTGGGCAGAAAACTAATTCTGGAGAGGTAATTATAAGAGTGAGATAACTTTATTTCTTATTGCTAATCTGGAAACCTCTGCGTCATATGGTCGTGAGAGGGTTAAACAGGAGGCCCAGACTGGGGTCCTCTTGCTGCAACTTGCTCAGTTTGTTTCTAGGTAACTCCATCAAGGCAGTTACCTCTGACGTCTCAAAAATATCAGAAGGTTGAGTCGGTTTCACTATGTCAGACTCCTTGTCCGATACTAGGTCACCTCTACTAATCTCGGTAGCCTCAATGGGGTCAGCCAAGCCCACAGTTGCCTCCGGACCAGTGTCATCTAGTAGTGCATCATGGAATGGCCCGCACTCATGGCTGTCGGCCCCCGCATCCACTAAATCATCTACCTGTTGTGCCAAATGTGCCACTGATTGGGTCACTGCACCAACAGGGTAGATAGAGTCCATGTTATCTTCTTGCAAACAACCACCACCAGGGGGCGCAAAAGCAGCCTCAGCGACGACTGTAGGAGGCGGGAAAACTACATCCCCGGCCAAGTCAGTCCCGAGCAAAAAGTCCACCCCCTCAACTGGCAGAGTGTCCACCATGGCCACCTTACACTCGGCAGTCAAAAGTGGGCACGCTAGGGTCACCAGGATTAAATCACAGCAATGTTCACTGTTGATTCCCCTGCACATAACCAACTCTCCCGTGCTAATAGGTCCCCCTGTCAGGTTGCGACACATGGATTGTTACGCACCAGTATCCCTAAACACCTTGACAGGGTAAGTCTGCTCCCCAACCCGTACAAATCCATCATGTATGAATGGCCGACACCAATCAGGGGAAGTCTGGTTATGCTCAGGTGGTGATACCATCTGGTGCGGCAAAGTGCTTACTACCCTGCTTCGCGCTGGCCAACACTGCCCCCCAAACTCACCAGTACCTGGCTTGCCTTTCACAGGCACCTCCCCTAATGTCGCCACCAACTGGGCAGCCTTGGGTTCCTGGGTATGCATCCTTATAAGGTTGTGTCTCATTTGTGGTAACTTTGGGTGATGAGGGACGAGCGGAAACCATGGCTGCTTGGTGCACAGGTCGGTCTCTCCTGCCACCAACACCGCTTCCCATGCAACTGCCACGCTGGGCTAGTGCAAAGTCATCAGCCCAAACTGCTGCTTCCCTTAATGATCTAAACCGCCTTTCTTTTAATTTTACCCCCATGTCCCGTCCAACTATGCTGGAAAACCGCTCCATCATCCAAAGCTCACACGCTGCCTCAAAAGTATCAGTTGTCTCTGAGTGCAGCCACTGAGCTAATGTATCGCGCAGGCCCCTGGCACATTCTGCATACGATTCCCCCTAATGATTCCGAATATCCATGAAGGCTAATCTGTTCAGCCATTGAACCCACAGCACATCTTCTTCACTAGGTTAGGTTCTATCAAACACAGGAATGCAATCAGCAAACGACATCTTAGCAATAGTTGTGGACACGGGTCAATAAAATAAGAGTACTATGTCCGTAGAATTTCAACTGCAAGAAAAATTACTGACAATCTAAATATAATGCTTCACACCACAAGAACTCTATACTATCACACTATGCTGGCCTGAGGTTGCCACTGTTACGACGGGAGCTGGTGAAACCAGATGCTCTAATAGCCTAGCCCACAGCACTGTACTACCCTGCAACAGACACGCTCTTAATATCTGACTCAAACACCAAGACACGCAGGTTCTCTAGAACAAGTTGTTATCTTCCTCTTTGCTCTAGTAAAGCAGTAACAAGGAGACACACCGATATCTATTGTCCCCGAGTCTAGTCCACAGTGCGTGTAGTATGCAAGAGAACTTCTAAGGTTATTCTAAACTGCCCAAATATTACCTAACTATACCCCTACTAGACTCCCAGAACACTCTATATCATACCCAATTGCTTAGGAATTGAGAACAATACAGAGCAAAAATCCATGGAAAGTCCAGTGTAATAAACCTCTGTGCCAAGCCTATTATCCCTAGCCTATGTCCTAATAATATACCGAGTGGCTCTCTTCCAATATGACACAGGCTATGTAAATTATTATAACACGCATACCACTGAACTGAGGTTATATAAGTTCAGGGGAATGTGACAATATATATATATTTTTTTGTTTTGTTATATGTATATAATGTATATGCATATATGTATGTATATATATATATACAGTATATATTTAAATATATAGGTATATATATATATATATATATATATATACATAAATATATATATACCGGTATATATATATATATATATATATATATATATATATATATATATATATCATAGGGCTCCAGAGTATTTAAAGAGTAATTTTGTTAAAGCAAATGAAATGAATGGACACATTACACGGAATAGGAATGTATAATTTTACGATTCCGAAAATCCCAGGACAGGGTAAACTAACATTCTTCTTCACTGCACCTGAACCGATCAGCTGCGAGAAAGGAGCACCAAGCTTATGTCTACTACAATGTACGACATTAGAGTTAGGCAAAACAAACTGAAATGATTACTCAAACATTTTGACCAGTCGAACTATAGAATGTAAGGTATCCTAATATAACCCCCTAGAAATACTTTCTCTAAAGTATCTACTCTTCTTATTCATTTACATTTTATATTATCCCATTTTTTCCCAGCTGACTTAATCCCACAAGGACCCAATGGAAATACGCCTAACGGCCTTATTGGGCCATCCTTATTTGGAATTATGCAAAACTAGTCCTTGTCTTATTTGTAACATATTATGACATTATGGTACCAACATTGTGAAATGCTAACTGAATAAATATTATTATTATTATTATTATTATTTCTATTGTTATTATTAATATTATTATTATTATTATTATTATTATTATTATTAATTTTACTAGTCTGCTAGTTGTATAATCAAGGAGATGGCTTAACGTCTTTAATAAGCTTTGAGTCATCAATTGATATAGATATTTGTCATTGTTTTTTCATTAAAGCGGAGTTGTGGTGTGAGTAACACTTTAAATGTTCGCTGATTTTATTTGTACAAGTGAATATATATAATTTCGGTGTTGGTACTAAATAAAATATGATTATTCATTATTACACATACAGCATACAATGTAAATGCTCGAACAAATACAACTTATAATGATTACAACTATAATGGTTTATGTTATCACACTCTGATGCCACAATCTTGATTATTTACCCTATGTTTAAAAACAAACTAACCTTTATATCTGTCTAATTCTGCCTCTATGATAGTCAGAGTATGGTTGATAGTGGCGTCCATAGCTTGAATATCCTGCAACACTGCTTGGACCTTTTGCAGCTCTGTCAACACGTCACTCCCTTCATTGCGCTCTGCACTCACCGGATCTAAAATATAATAATGCCATTCCCATCATAACCAAATCGTTGTAAATCACTACCGTATCTCGCTAGTTTTTCCTGGATGTTTTTGCGTTAGCATATAATATGTCACAGAAACTACAAATGCAGTTTGCTTCACGTTTATTGCCTAAGTTACAGGTATGTAGTTTAGGAACTTACATAGTGAATAGAGAGTTGCTGACAACAATAATAACCTCTTGATTATATTTATAAAACAATGGCGCAAATGCCCCTTGCTTTTGGAGTTATTGCGCCACTTCATTAGAAAATGGTGATAACATTAACCCTTAAAAAGCGGCTCACCACTTAAGTCGTATTTAATAAAGCTGGACTATGTGGCGGCGCTCGACATAACTCGAGTGGCAATTTCAGCACGTAATGTTGCTGAGAGAGAGAGACAAGTGGTGGCAGGAGACTAGCGAGCGTATGACTGCTCCAGACTACCGCGGCGAACCTACTGACACGAATCTCAGCTCCCTCCTCCCCCTCTCACTCGCTACATACTCAATTATATGGGGAAAGTACCGAATTACCTGCTTTTTGCACTCGCGTTGCACGGTTATTGCAAGAAAACTATCCATCATACAAGGATCGTTATGGTGTCATTCGAAAGCTCTGTTTATGCCCTTTCAGGGATAGATACTTGTTTTACGTTCTGGGTCTTATTTAGGCATGAAAATGATCACGTAAACAGCCCTATTTTGGCTAAAAACACCCCGCTGGGCGGTACACATAAATAAACCGCATAGGCCGCTAAAGAAGGGTTAAAATTAAAAAAATATCATAATTAATGATTTTAGACCTTATGAGTAGTGTAGTGGTAGAGTGTTATAGTGGTTGTGTAGTGTTATGGTAGTGTTCTACAGTAGTACACAATATAAAAAACAAAATATACTAACTGTGGTATACTATCAATGGAAGTTAAAATCTATAAGCTCTAATCCAAACAAAATCAATTTATTCCTTATCTAAATTGAATTCAATTTGAAAAGTAGCTAATTTATATCCAAAGGCCTCACATAATATATGATATATAAGTTAAGGTTATAAGGGTTAATATTATCCAGGAATTAACTCACCAATAGTTCCATGTGGCAACGAGACAAAGGAGAACTTTTACCCAATATGGCGCACAATGGGAAACGAGACTTCGGCCCTGAGGCTCGAGTCAAGTGAAAGAAAGAATCAAATGATTATATGGGAATGGACATGAATACTATGCTTATCTGTCAGTCAGTCATGGCGTCGATGAGAGCGTCGTGATGGTGTAGATGTATGTATTGCTGTCAGTGTATTGTGATTAGAGGCACAAAAGCTCGATCAACTGAAGGCAGAAATTAGATGTTAACTGGTTGGTGGTCGTGAAGGCTCTGGTTCCGTCCAGGCTCCAAGCCCATCACCTTGCTGCCTTGGCATAATATGCCAGGCACCCAAATTATCGTACCGTATCTATGTTGCTCAGTACGATAGTTTAAATCAAAATAATTATACGATAAATTCATATATACTACATAAGACCATTTCAATATTGCTTAATAGCATATTAGGCCTTTTATAATATTAACTTACTTACAATCTTATAATATACGATCTACTCGTCCTACGCCGTGCAGCGGGAACGACCGTGACGTCACAGAGACGTACGGTAACACAAAAAGTGACGTACTCTATCATATTTACACGATACTAACAGAGGTGAGGTGAGGGGGAGAGATGAGGTGAGGTGAGGAGAGGATAGGTGAGGTGAGGTGAGGAGAGGTGAGGTGAGGAGACGTGCAATGAGGTGAGGTGAGGATAGGAGAGGTGAGGTGAGGTGAGGTTAGTTATATGAACTCACCTGCAAAACAAAAATGGTGTAATTACCCAAAGACCAAACTGGCGCATTTACCCCATACCAAACTGGCGCAATTACCCCTTTGTTACATATCAGGGCCTGCTTGCAATATGTTCACAGCTAGGAAGTTACATTTTTGCCAGAACATACCTTATTAGGCCACTATAAATGGCAGCAATTTGAAGTTTGTACACAACTTAAATCATATAGCACCAAACCTTAGCGTTTCTACAAAATAATAAAAAACACAAACAATGACAATAAACTATTTTGTTGTAAAAAACACTCTGAAACCCAATGTAATCGATTGAAATTAATGGAAAATGGAGGACATAGACTAGGAAATACATTATATACAGCAATATTTCAATTCCTATGATACATTTTTGCACACACTCTTGCAAATCAAGGTATGTGGCGCAAATGCCCAACACTTGGTGCGATTTTCCCATTGGTTTTGACATCCCTGAAATCAGTCTGTATTATGTATCACTGTTCTTTTATGCATTGTTTAATTGTATTGATAAAAATAGATACACAAATGATAAACGATATACAAATTAATCTTCCTGACATATCAATTTCAATTATGCAGTCATTATTATTAATGTTGGAAGTCAACATTACAATTCCTCGCCTTATATCTGTATATATTTCTACCGAGTTCCTCCATCATACTATTGAAGGAAGTTTGAGATTACCAAGTTCCCCAATTACACTCTCAAGTATTAACTGTCAATACTATATAGAGGATGTGTACATCAGATTTTTACCCTGAATTGTGTTGTGGAGAAATATCTGGAAAAGCAACAAAAGGTGTATCTTGCCTTTATTGACTTGGAAAAGGCCTATGACAGAATGGATAGAGAAGGCATGTGGAAAGTACTTAGAATATACAAAGTAGATGGCAGGTTGCTGAAAGCAGTGAAGAGCATGTATAAGGGTGCAAAGGCGGCAGTACGTGTGGAGAACGAGCAGAGCGAGTTCTTTGACCTGAGTGTTGGGTTGAAACAGGGGTGTGTGATGTTCCCGTGGTTGTTTACTGTATATATGGATGGAGTCATGAAAGAAATACCTGGAAGAGCAGTGGATGTTGGTGTATCGCTGAAAAGGGAGGAAAATGAGTGGAAGCTGCCTATACTGCTGTTTGCGGATGATACAGTTCTGATGAGCGATAATGAATGGGAGCTGCAGGGTTTGGTAAATGAGTTTGGAACAGTGTGCAAAAAACGGAATTTGAAGGTAAATGCAGGGAAGAGCAAGGTTATGGTCTTCGAAAGGGGTGAAGTCAAAGAGTGTGAGGTGAAGTTGAACGGTCAGGCTATGTAGATCGTCAGCTCTTTTAAGTATCTGGGCAGTGTGTTGAATAAAGATGGGACTGTGGATGAGGAGGTGCAGGAGAGGGTGCAACAGGGGAAGAGGATTGTAGGAACGTTGAAAGCAGTAGCAAGAAATAGGGTGATCAGTATGGAAGTGAAGAAGTCCTTGCATGACAGGGTGGTAATCCCGACACTAACTCACGGAAGCGAAGCATGGACGTTCGGGAAGAGACTCAGACCAGGAGTGAGAGCGGTGGATATGAGTTACTTGAGAAGTGCGTGCGAGTTACATGGAGTGATAGACAGACGAATGAGGAAGTAAGAAGGAGGTGTGGTGTGGAGGTAGATGTGCTGGAAAGTGTGAAAAGGAACAACTTGAGATGGTTCGGCTATATGGAACATATGGAAAGCGAAAGATTGACTAAGAGGGTGTACGAGAGTGAGGTGGAAGGACAGAGAGGGAGAGGTGCACCGAAGGAGAGGTGGAAGGATGGAGTGAGGAAGTATATTTTTTTTTTTTTTTTTTTTTTAAGAGACAATGAACGGAGGAAAACAAAAAGGTCCATGTGCCTAAAGGCATCCTCCATTCATAAAATGTTTGTAACAACTGGATTTAAACATTTGTTGATTGTAAGTTTGTGGAAAGCAATTCGAGGGAAGTGAATTCCAAAGAGTAGTAGCTCTGGGGATAAATGAATTCTGATAAGCAGAAGTTCTGCATTGTGGAGGAGAAAGTGTAAATTCATGGGCGCTCTCAGCTGCCCTAGTTCTACGGGGAAAGATGTGGAGAGGCGGCACAATTGAAGCAAGTTCCTCGGAACAATTGCTGTGAAAATATCTGTAGAATAATGCAAGGGATGCAACGTTTCTTCGTATGGCTAATGTAGGAAGGTCCTGTGTGATTGCAGGGTTATTGATTAATCTAATAGCTTTATTTTGAATTTTGTCCAACTGCCTCAATGCAACCACTCCACTTCCACCCCACAGAGGTGAACAGTAATCCATCTGAGAGCGCACATGACTTTTATATATTACGGCCAACTGCTCGTCAGTGAAGAATTCTCGAACTCTGTACAGGAGTCCCAGTTTTTTAGAGGCATTCTTAGCAATGCTTCTAACATAATGTGTCCAGCTCAAGTTAGTAGTTAATGTTACACCGAGAATGTCAATACTAGGGGAAGTGGGAATATTTACATCATTAAAAAATATATGGGAGTCAGTGAGATTCTGTCGGTTAGAAAATTGAATGTACTTGGTTTTCTGTGCATTAAAGGAAACTAGATTCTCTTGTCCCCATTCATTAATTCTAGAAAGGTCCTGGTTCAGAGAAATTGCAGTGTTTATTTTTGAATTTATAAGATCGGGTTGGGTGAAAGAATTGGTAAATGTGAAGGAACTGTGGAGTGTTGAGTCATCTGCGTAGGAATGTATTGGATTATGAGTGGTAGATATGAGATCATTGATATGAATGAGGAACAGAGTTGGGGCCAAAACTGATCCCTGGGGAACACCAGCATTTATTGAGTGAAATTGAGAATAAAGGCCATCTACCATTACACGTATTTTTCTGTTATGAAGATAAGAAGAAATTAGTGGAACTAATGATGCAAGGCCGTAGTGTGACATCTTCGACAATAAGGATTGATGCCAGACTCTATCAAATGCCTTTGATATATCCAGTGCTATTGTATGTGTTTCACCATGTTGGTCTGTAGCTTGGTTGATTTGATGCGTAAGAAGGCAAAGAATGTCTGCAGTTGATCGACATCGTCTAAAACCATATTGCCTATCACTGATTAATTTATTATTCTCCAGATGCTTAATTATGTGATTATTTAATATAATTTCAAAATTTTGCCAAGAGTGGAAGTTATAGCTATTGGTCTGTAGTTTGATGGATCTGAAGAGGCACCTTTTTTAGGAACTGGATGGATGTTTGCTTCTTTCCAGGGTACTGGGAAGCATGAGGTATGAGTACACAGACGGAAAAATTTTGCCAATACAGGAGCGAGCACCAAGGAGCAATTCTTAAGTACTATTGGAGGAATTTCATCTGGACCAGGAGCCTTATCTACGGAGAGATTCTGCAAAATAGTTTTGACATGTCTGGTGTGGATCTTAAGTGAGGGAATTTCAGGTGAATTAAAATTAAGTACAGGGACATCTTGATTTATTTCATCTAAGGTTGAGTTGGTGGAGAAAATATCTGCAAGAAGGTTAGCTTTACCTCGTGGGTCACTTACAAGATTGCCAGTCGGAGATTTTAATGGTGGAATGGATGAAGCAGTAGTGAAGTTGGATTTGAATGAGTTAAGAGTAGACCAAAATATTTTGTTATCATTTGGATTATTTAGAAGTTTTTTGCCTGCTTATGGAGAAAGTTTGATTAAGTTAGGTTTAATACAGTTTTGGCATGATTTCTGATGTTTCTAAAGTAATTAAAGGCTTCATGTGTTTTTGATCTTGTGTATGCATTGTAGGCTATTGCTTTTTGTTCAGTTACTCTAGCACAATTATGGTCAAACCATTTAGGTGAATTAGATCTTTTACTGTACTTTTGATGAGGAATAAAAGTTTCCATTCCAATTTTTACAAAATCTTGTATGTGGCTCAAGGTGGAGTGTGCATCATTAGAAAAGAAAGAGGTCCAGGGAATATCAATAAAGAAACCTTGAAGACCCTCCCAGTCTGCCCTATCGTAATGCCATTTAGTCACCAAAACAGGTTCAGAGTGGGAAGGTGTGGTAGGTGATAGACAGGTGGCCTGTATCAGACAGTGATCAGAAGATCCAAGTGGGGACCTCACTGTAACATCATAATTTTCTGAATTGGTTGTTAAAAATAAGTCCAGTAGGTGGGAATTATGATTAGGATTATCTGGTACACGGGTGGGTTGGTTGACTAGTTGAATGAGATTAAATGAGTCTGCAAATAGCTCACATTCAAGACCAGCATCATCAGTCCTGGCTGAATGAGTGAGCCATTCAACATTATGGACATTAAAATCACCCAACACAGTGATTTCAGAAGAAGCATTTAAGTTGAGGACACTGAGTTGTGAGGACAGAGAATCAAAAAGACTTTGTTCTGGAGGAGTATTTGGGGAACGGTAGATGCAACATATGTATTTAAATTTACCAGCAGAAATTAATTTGTATATAGAATAATCAAAATAGGGACAATTGAAACTAGTAACCTCCTCCAGGGCAATTTCAGATTTTGCGAAGCAACATACACCACCTTTAGGTCTGAAATTTTGGAGCAGTTGATAACCTGGAAAATTAAATCTAGATGTGTCAGATGTGGATGTTACTTGAGTCTCTGTCAATATGAATGAAAGCGGTGCTGGTTGGGAGGAGGGGCGTCGACTGACTGGGGACAGAGGTGCATGGGGGCGGTTCGTTTGTGGCCACCCCTTCGGGGATCACGGCGTCAGGCAATAGATAGATAGATAGATATATAGACTATAGATTTCATCATGTCCCCACACCTTTCTGTACTGTAGCCGCTCCCCAAAAGTCTGGGTTTGACGTATATCATATTATGTTAGGAATCTCTACATGGAGTCGACTGTACTATCAAGAAGGTTAAAGGTTTAGCACACACTTTTCGTACATATACCTTGTCGATATATAGGGACATGCACTGAGTGTTACACCAAACTCAACCTCACTATGATAGTCAAATGGAAGTACTGAAACACGTAGATATAGTATTTTGAAGGTATAAGGTATATGTACGAAGAGTGTGTGCTAAACCTTCAACCTTCTTGAAGGTACAGTCGACCCCACGCACCTCTGTCCCCAGTCAGTCGACGCCTCTCCTCCCATCCAGCACCACCTTCACTCATACATTCTCAACTCCATCCTTACACCTCTCACTCGGTTTAACTCTCCCTCTCTGTCCTTCCACCTCACTCTTGTACATTCTCTTAGCCTTTACCTTAGTCTTATATATATATATATATATTATACATACTGTATATATATATATATATATATATATATATCTATCTATCTATATATCTATATATACATATATATATATATATATATATATTATATTATATATATAATATTATATATATATATATATATATATATATATATATATATACAAACACACACACATGAATTTATGATCATCTGTATATTACGTTTGCACGCGTTTATCATTATTGTCTTTGTTTGTTGATGTATATTATTCTCACACATTGTGAACTGAGTTTACCATTTTCTTATCAAGATATCTCAAATCCATCCACTTATTGTAAAATGTGTATTTTCAGCTCCTCGGGCTGCCATTTTTTAAATAGATCGTATTTTATTAGGGGTTCGAGCCCTGCGGGGAACCCCTATTGTAATTATTAAATCTTCTTATTCTTCCAAATGATTTGTCCACGCCGGTTTTTACGTATTATCTCCAGAACCGCTTTTTGGTTAGGGATCAAACTTTCACACATTGGGCAACTTTTGATATGCTAAACATCCAAAATGGCGATCAAACATGTCCGTGGCAGCCCATTTCCCGGGAAATTTGACATGTAAATACCGTCTTTCCCACTAATAGGAAATTATTGGGCTTTGGCATATGGACTCCACTACTAAAGCTCTGCAAATGTTATGGAAAAGGTTTTGCTTTGCAAGTGGGTTTTTTTCGGCAATCTTGAAAAAACTTCGAAAACACTTGAAATCCACATCTTGAAAACTACGTGGATGATCAAAGCCATGTTTGCGTAGTTGAGTGAGGCTCGCATTTCCGAACGATTTGGTACCTAAAGAATCGAAATTGGAGGAATACTTTAGCCGCAGCATTGAAAACTGTCTATTCATAAATTACTTTAAAACCGTATTAGCTACCCACACAACGTTCTCAGTCTTCAGTCTATAGGTTTCCCAGCATCCCCTAGTTTTGCTTAATAATAGTTATGTTAACACTTCCCTAGCGGCTGGTTTTGTAACGCTACTACCTGCCAAGCGGGCAGATTTACCCTAAACGAGCTTCATTCCATGCTCTTTTTCATGCATAAAGAAGAGCCAGAGCGTAATACAATTACGTATCCGTGAAAGGGCAATAATTGAGCTTTCCAATGACAGCTGAACCATCCTTGTACGACCACGGGTTCTCTTGCAACAATGTTGCAATACGAAGGGAAAACCCCTAAAATACAGTAATTTCCTCAGTGTTTAGCCTGTATCGCGGGACCAGGAAGGTGTAGACATGTGGTGGTGGTGTCAGAGGCGGAACTATGTCCACGCTGAACGATCAGAGCCTGCCCGCGCTCCTCCCACCGCATGGACTCTCTCTCCGAGCTGATTATGTGCTTAAAATCGCATTGGACTTAAGTCGGGACCCACTCTTTAGGCCTTGGTTCTCTAACGGACTTAAGTCGGGAGCCGATAATTAAGGGTTAATCATTCAGATCCATAAACTTGTTTAATTTAACTCTCTCAAAATAGTTGAGTCCATACGAATTCCAGCAATTATTTAACCAACCTACCTATACATACCTACCCTACCAAATAATAATGATAATTCAAATGTATCCTGGGAGAATAGCAGAGTATTGGCTAAGGTTTTTAACAATTCCTCTCTTTGCCAAATGATTAGTTTTATAACAAAGTTTTAGACCTTCAAAGTTTTAACAATTTGTGGTGTGGTGTGACTTACCTTCCCTCCTCCCTCAAACAGCAAGCAATGTGCCCTTCCTTCCTACCTCCCTCCTCCATCATATATTTTACTTTATCAACATCCACTCTAGTGAACTTTTGGTATTTAGTTTATTCGGCTTAATACTATTTATAAATAAAATAGAAACCTATCACTATGTTTGTCTAATACAACCATAGACAGTGCTATTACATATTATTTGAACATGATGTCCCTAACAGGCAAAATATTGAGTGAAGTGAAGATAATTATTGATATACAATAAAGAAGAGATGGCCGAATTCTCCCCATAGACGTCAAACTCAAACAGAGAGAGGAGCTGATGTCAAGTTGTGATAAGCAGTGGCGCGGTAATGTCGGCCTTATGGAGTCGTGAAATACGGAAAGGGATATGGTGTTTACATGAGAGTAGGAGTCTGCCTCTCTCTCTCTCTCGCTCTCTCTCATCTATGCAGTAAAGATAGGGATACAAATTGCTCTCTACCCGCTACAGGGAAAGGTTTTAATTTATTTTGACACACGTAGGCCAACACGTATTATATATACACTATAAATGATATATAAACATATATATATATATATATATATAATTATACATATATATATATATATATATATATATATATATATTAGAGAGAGAGAGAGAGATAGAGTATTGCAGTACCGGTAATGTGTGTTTTACATTTCAAATATATATAGGCGGCTTTGTACTGCTTAGGAAGGGTCATGTTAGCTAAGGTTCATTAAGATGGTTTGTAGCACTATAACTGATAGACGTCCTTCGTAATTTGAATAAGCTCGCATAATAGTTAGTAAAATAAAATAATGCAACCGAACTATTTCATTCGGTATCGTATCGTAAATAATTTAAGATATGATAGAGGTTTACGGTCTATTCGTACACAAGTCTTGTCGCCCACACTAGGAATTTGTTAGCCCAAACAATGAAGTTCGTTCGCCCACACCTTGAAGTCTTTTCGCCCACACTTTGAAGTTTGTTAGCCTCCCACACTCTAAAATGCCTTATAAAGGATGCAAATCTTGTGTATTATGTTGACGACAAAATGTTTTCTATTCATAATAAAATAATGCTATGAATAATTTGTGTTATCATATTTCCGGGTTAACTTAGTTTAAATATCTTCATATTAATTGGTTAACTTTTCATCATATTCATATCACTAACTCTGTAATGTTGAGGCTAAGCATTTTGTTTTAATCCACATTGTCTGACTCATTCAGTATATATAAGACTTCCATATGAGAGAGAGAGAGAGAGAGAGAGAGAGAGACAGTATATATAGCTCATATTCAAGGAGCAAATCATAAAAAAAATATAATAATACTAGTAAAGCATTGTACAACTAGGAATGTCCTGTGGTTTAGTGTGTGAGGAGACTAATGACGTGACCGATTAGAAGGATTAGAGTAGGAGGAGAAGGTAAAATAATTATATAGGATTAACTCGGTCACCTTTCCTCGGCCACTTTTCTGGGCAACTATATTCTGGAATATCTAATGTTAATTTTGGAAGCTTCTAAATATATGTTATTATTAGAATGTAGATAATGGGGCAGATCCATTACACATGCTACCAAGACGAAGATGGGGGTCTGCAGAGAGCCGATTGGCCCACACACGGCAGATCCCTTTCACACCCAACCCATCTCGTCCTATCAAATTTTATGTTGAAGCTCTATTGTTATTGATCCCACTATAGCACTCGGTAGCCTATTCCACATATCTACAACTCTTCTACCAAGCGAATAGAGGCAGTTCCCTTACACAGCTAATCTCTCTCTCTCTCGCTCTTGTTTGCACACCGGTACTGTTACGACTGACAGTAGAGGCTTCTAGTCCTTGGACTAACACAGACTAATAAATACACAGCACCTCCGTAGCCTGAACTTGTAACACAGCCTATCGCAACAGAACAGAGCTCATACGCAACTTCCAGGCTCTCTGGGGACCAAAGGTGCACACAATCCCCGAACTGGTGCCGTTACACAAATAATGCAAATAACTGGAATCCCTAGTTGTGGTGAAAAAATATCTTGAGCCACAACTATCCATAAAACTCAGTACCGAATGGCAATACTGAGGAGGATCCTTCCTAAGCTGCACAAAGAAGAGAAAGCTCTGATTTAATTTACGTTAAAACAATTACGTTAAATACAAGCCAGCAATAAATGCTAAAATGATGAAGCAATTATCAAACTTAAACTATTTTATCATGGATCAAATAAAACCCCTATCAACCACCACCCACTTAAGTTGTCCAGACCATTGGTTGGCCCGGGCCGAACTAATCCTCCCTGTAACAGAAAGACTAATGAAGTCCTCCACCCTCTACTTCGAACCAGGCGCCCCAATAGTCTGGACCCCTAACTGAATATATGCACATAAAAGAAATAAATAAATATCGGCTGGTAATCAACACATGCCACTGCAGGAAAAAATAAACACTGTTATGCCAGCGAGGAATATTTTCGTATCCCTCCACCAATACCGAAGTATACTGGCTACCTTAACAAAGCCATGGTTGCGGCTCAATAAACACAGAAAGGAAGAACAACTATATAAGAAAACACATATAACTCTGCAGATACAATAGGAGGGACAAGCACAAGCCACACACGTCCTTAGAATCCATCTGAGGTAGGTTAAAATACAAAATGAATAAACAAAGAAGTAAATGCCAATAAATAAATAAGTATAAACAAATGCCAATATGAGAGAAGCGAAAGGTAGCTGTTGCTCCTTCGATAACTGAATGCGGACTGACTGGTGTTCAGCGGGTATTCACTGACACCACCAGATGCATAGACTACATATAACCTAGACATTAAAGCGTGACGTCACACGGTTAGTTTTCCGCGCGTCCTAGGGAAGCAGCACTAGGGTGGCAGCACTATTGTACTGTACAACAACCAAAGCACCTCAGTAGGTTGTCCTTATTATAGATAGTCTGTGCGCCGCGCGCGGCTGCCAGCTAGCTTGCTGCAGTGTTTCCAAAGTTAAGGGAATATCCGCAGAAAGAGGGAGCAATAGATTAAAGAGGGAACGTATTTAAGAGTTAATTAATGTTGGTAAAAACACTTGTAAATTATTTAGTATAAATTAGATATATATATAAGCTAGATGAAAACATTAAGTATGCATATACACTATAAAACATAGGCTACTCATATATGATGCAAGCTGTATACCTTCAAGCAACACAACAAGAATTAAATTGTCATTTTGAATATATATTAGTATGTTACATGTTATGTAGATGTTAATTTGTCAAGTAGCACTAAAAACTGGACATTTATACTTATGACATCTAGGGATATTTTGTCCCACCATTGACGTTGGCAACTCCCGAATCTCACATCAACAATGGCGGGTGTTGGAGAAGTTTTTCTTGTGTACCTCCTCATAATGACGACAATTACACGATGACTGGCGCCTTTACAGTAGCCTCTACTTATGTCTATTTAACTATGTCATGTCTGCAGAGTCTCTGGATAATGTTCAATTGATTATTAATAGCGTTATTAGTACAAGGTAGGGATTACTACGAATTAATGAGGACCAAGGACAAGGATAGTCAATATAATGTCTTTGTGGGGACCCTCCCCTCCCATTGCCCTTTGCGATCGATCGTGCTGCCATCTCTCGAACGCGCGGATCACTATTTACAGATTTGTGGCGTCTTCTTTCGTGTCTAGGTTATATGTAGTCTATGACCAGATGGCTCTACCTGAACCAGCTTGGGAAGATGTTTCCTTTTTATACAATGTAACCAATGTAACGTAATGTACAATGTAAGGAGGACCACATAGGATTGAATAACTAAATACAAAATGTATGCAATGCATAACATATATATATATATATATGCATTGTGTTAATGTATTATTAATAGTCACCAATAAACTAATAAACAATTAAAACATCTGCAGACGACAGCCACTGAGAATGGAAACGCAAAGTGACCACGTCATTGAACGAAATAATAAGAATATGAAGCAGGCGATAACATACTGGGACAGACCATAATATACGGATAATGATCGATCTCTAATATGAAGCAGGGTTGATCACTGCTTCACGCACTATTGACGGTATGACCCTTTGAATATAATATTATGACCAATGCAACATAGTAATTTATAGGCTATATACAGTAGACTATTTATAAACTATATAAAGCTTACGATGATGGAACATCGTCATAGTACAAATGAGGCAGACCCCTTACACATGCAACCAAGATGAAAATGTGTGTCTGCAGAGAGCCAAATGGCCCACATAAGGCAGATCCCATTCACACTCAACCCATCTCATAAACGTTACCTGTTATTTACGCTACTTACTATACAGTATATCCATATTATCATATACCTGCAACCAAAACACAATTGTAAGAAATAGGAACATAAGAGAATGGGAGTCTGTAGAGGGCCAATTGGCCCACACAAGACAGATCCTATTTACACCCAACGCATCTCATAAAAACTCTCTCATTTATCTCTGTCTTCCTTACATTGATGACATCCTAGTCGCTCTCTCTCTCTCACAAATGAGAACATAAAAAAACCGGAGTCTGCAGATAGCTGATTGGCCCACACATGTCAGATCCCTTTTACACCCAACCCATCCCGCGCTCTCTCTCTCTCTCTCTCATATTTATCACTATCTTCCTTACATTTACAACATCCTATTCTCTCTTGCCATACTCTCTCTCTCTCCCTCACAAATGAGAACATAACAAAAATAAGAAAACGGGAGTCTGTAGAGAGCCGATTGACCTACACATGGCAGATACCTTTCACACCCAACCCTTCTCGTTCTATCTAATTTCAAGTTGAAGCTCTATTATTCTTGATCCCATTATAGCACTCGGTAATTCGGCACTCGGTATTCCACAAATCTACAACTTTTTAACTAAACGAATAGAGGCAGATCCCTTATACAGCCAATCTCTCCCGCTCTCGCTCTTGTTTGTTTGCACAATCTGTTCCTTCTGTAGTTTCTCCATGCCCGATAAGTTAAATGATCTTTTGATATTGTGACACAGCTTTTGTATCCAACACAATACCCTGCTTGCAAAACCGTCGAACCCCAGACAACGTTGCTGGCAACTTTAATTACTATTATTATTATTATTATTATTATTAATATTATTATTATAAAACACAAAGTACCTGAAATGCAGTTCTGCTCATCCTCCAAGATCTGAAATTCTCCTGATATCTCTGCATCTGCAATGACACAATAAGACCATTAAATAATATAGAAAATCTCTTCAAAAATATATTTCATGTGAAATTGTAATCCTCAATTGGGGTGAATATCTCCAACTATATTTTAACAGTATCAAATTGGCATACATATTAAAAGCATACTCCCATAACAATGTTATTATCATTAATTTTGTATCACATAACATTTGTGTTCCTCCATCCATATGATAAACATGACCTAGTAAGAAGGAAGGTATTAGTGGGCAGATAGGGTCGATGTACAGGATTCATGACATGACATATTTTGCTGAACCTCATTTGATGCTCCGTAACTCTTTTAATGTTACCTTTATGATGTCACCGAGTTTAAATGCATTAATGTTTACTCCAATGATTACTTACTAATACAATTTGGCAGCTTATTGTTCTCCTTCGTTGAGACAAAATATACAGGAAAAAACACCATCAATCCTGTTTTTTTCTCAATGTATTACTAAAATCTACTAGATATCTACAATGTGCTTATTCTTAATAGCAATATGTATCCTATGTTTTATATTTACTAAATGTAACAAACAGGTATAGTTTAGTTTTGACAAATTTCAGGTAATAGGAGACACTATGTATTTTTACTAGTTCAGTAAATGTATGTATGCATGTATGTATGTAATGTAATAACTGTTGCATCTCTCTCACTATTCTACCGCTATTATAAAAATCACTATTCCTCAGAGCTCTCTCAGTGAATACCACCCACTCCTCGTAGAGCACGTAGCACCCGTCTTGCAACACAATTCCACCCCTACTCGGTGCAATTCTCCAACCCAAGAGTGAAACGCTATTTTCAGTCTTTCTTCTATTCAACGGCTGAACTCTGAAACTCTCTCCTAGAATCAGTCTTTCCCTCTTCCTATGACTGAAATAGCTTCAAACTTCATGTGTCAATGGCATTTTGGCTCGAACGTCCCTTGATTTTGGCCCTGTCACTTTTTCAACTCTGGGGGAGACACTTGCTACAGGAAATTCTGCCTTTTGTCTCCCTCACTCTTATAGAGAAAAGAAAGAAAGAAAACATTAAATATATATATATATATATATATATATATATACTGTATATATATATATATGTACCGTATATATATATATATATATATAAATATATATATATAGGAGCAAGCAACACCAAGGTAAACACGAACATCTTTATTCTGGTACCGGTAACGTTTCGACATTAACATATGTCATCATCAGACCTAAAGCAATAAGAAATACATTTATTAATAAATTATGTTGACATTTAAAGCAAATATATTTTTAATACTAATTTAGAAAAACATAAAAAGTTAGAAATCGCGAAAAAAGAGATAGAAACAAACACAAACAACAGAAACAGCTAAACCATATGTGAACTACGTGTAGATATTGTAGGCTAAAATATACACAATACCTTAGAAACATAATAGGTTGGAGGAGAATTCGTGGGTGCCCAAGGTGGGCTTAAGATGGTGAGTGAGGAGGGACTCTGCTATTAACCGGGTGGTGTCACCAGAACAACTGAAAATTACTGAAAAATCTGTTTTGTTAATGGAATGGCCTAAAGGTTCACAATGGTCTCGAATAGCTGAAAAGATGGTTTAGAAATGGGAAGTCCAGTTCGATAAGATCGACCCAGGTGCTCCGCAACCCTCGTGTTTAAGTGCCGTTTTGATTGGCCTATATAAGTTGCATTACAGCAGCTACATTTATATTGATAAACAATAGAGGATTGCAGAACATCCGGGATACGATCTTTGAATTTGAAATGATAAGACAAAGTATTGGTAGGTTTGAATATTATTCTGAGGGACACTTGGGGATAGAAGCAACGAATCAATTTTGTGACTTTATTGCGTATCGAGTAACTTGATGGTCCTAAAATTGGCATAGTGAAAAATATTACTGCCTTTTTAGCAGTCGTTACAGACGTTACATAGATGACACATTCGTTTTATTCCAGTCTCCCGATCACGTTCCAAAATGTTTAGCTTATCTAAATTAACAACATGAAAACATTAAGTTCACTTCCGACACTGAAACAAATGGTAAACTCCCCTTCCTAGACATAAATATTAACAGAACACCTGACTCATTTAATACTTCAATATACAGGAAACCAACCTTCACAGGTCTAAAGACAAAATTTAATTCATCTATCCCGATACAGTACAAACGACATTTAATCTTAACTTTAGTCTCCCGTGCTTACCACATTTGTTCCTCATATTTGTCTGTTCACAATGAACTCGAATATCTCTAACACATTTTACATTCTAATGGTTTCCCTATTTCATTCATTGAAAACTGTTTCGGTAAACAACTAAATAAACTTGTCCAAGTCCCGAGCCCCGTACCGACTGCTAAAAAGGCAGTAATATTTTTCACTATGCCATTTTTAGGACCATCAAGTTACTCGATACGCCATAAAGTCACAAAATGTATTCGTTGCTTCTATCCCCAAGTGTCCCTCAGAATAATATTCAAACCTACCAATACTTTGTCTCGTCATTTCAAATTCAAAGATCGTATCCCGGATGTTCTGCAATCCTCTATTGTGAATCAATATAAATGTAGCTGCTGTAATGCAACTTAAATAGGCCAATCAAAACGGCACTTAAACACGAGGGATGCGGAGCACCTCTCGATCTTATCGAACTGGACTTCCCATTTCTAAACCATCCTTTTCCGCAATTCGAGACCATTGTGAACCTTTAGGCCATTCCATTAACAAAACAGATTTTTTAGTAATTTCCAGTTGTTCTGGTGACACCACCCGGTTAATAGCAGAGTCCCTCCTCACTCACCATCTTAAGCCCACCTTGGGCACCCACGAATTCTCCTCTAACCTATTATGTTTCTAAGGTATTGTGTATATTTTAGCCTACAATAACTACACGTAGTTCACATATGGTTTAGCTGTTGCTAAATGTTTGTGTTTGTTTCTATCTCTTTTTTCGCGATTTCTAACTTTTTTATGTTTTTCTAAATTATTATTTAATATATATTTGCTTTAAATATCAACATAATTTATTAATACATTTATTTCTTATTGCTTTAGGTCTGATGATGACATATGTTAATGTCTAAACGTTACCGGTACCAGAATAAAGATGTTCGTGTTTACCTTGGTGTTGCTTGCCCTTATAAGACTCCGCTTCCCCCGAGGAGAATCTATTGCCACTACTATATATATATATATATATATATATATATATATATATATATATATATATATATATAGTTATTCATTTACAAACGCAGTCAGTCACGGGTTTGATGCAATATATTTGTCTAGGCGAAGTTTAAACGAATCAACTGTGCTGCAGTCAATAACATCTCGGGGAAGCCCATTCCACAAGTTGACAATTCGATTGAAGAAGAAATTCTTAGATTCATGTAAGTTAAAAGATTTAACAATAATTTTGCAACCGTTTCCCCGCGTGTAATTAGATTGGTCGATAGTGAAGTACTTACTACAGTTCATATGGTCGATGCCTTTGATGACTTTGAACACTTGAATTAAGTCATCTCTTAATCTGCGCTGGGTTAAAGGAAATAGATTAAATTCTCTATGACGCTCCTCGTATGGTTTTTCCTTTACGCTAGGTATCATTTTGGTAATGCTACATTGAACTCATTCTAGCTTGTCAATATCTTTTTGGTAATAAGGGCACCAGGATTGAATGCAGTATTCCAGAAGAGGGCAGACTAAGGCATTGTAAAGAGTTATGATATCTTCTTTTGATTTATGCTCAAATGACCTGCCTATAAAGCCAATTATTGTGTTTGCCTTCTTAACAATTTCGGAACATTGTTGACTCGGTTTTAGAACACTCGATATTGTTACTCCCAGATCGGTTTCTCTGTCTACACTCTAAGGCTGAGTGCCATTCATCGAATAGTTTGCTTTCTCATTTTGGTATCCGATATGTAGTACTTTATCCGCATTGAAATTCATTTGCCAAATTAGAGCCCATCATGACAACTTATCTAGATTGTGTTGCATATCGTCAACTTGATCTTTTGAGAGTACGCTAATTGCAATGTTTGTATCATCAACAAACATAGCGATTGTACAGGTGAGACCCTCATCTATGTCGTTGATGTAAATAAGAAAGATAATTGGTCCTAGTACCGATCTCTGGGGTATCACACTACTTACATTGGTCCATTTAGATGCCTTACCGTTTATGACTACACTTTGCTTTCTGTCGCTGTGCCAATTTTCTATTCATTTCAACAGACTGTCTTGTATTCCATGCGCTTTTAGTTTTAGCAGTAAACGTTTGTGGGGAACTTTGTCAAAGGCCTTTTGAAAATCAAGGTATATAATATCTACAGCATTACTATGAGTGCAAAATGGAGGGAGTGTAAGAAACTGTTCTGGAAAGAAGTCAAGAAAGTTGGGGAAGGTAGCAAGGGAAACAGTAAGGGTGTGAAAGATAAGAATGGGTGAATGCTAGCCGAGAAGCAAGAGGGAGTCAAAAGATGGAGGGAGCACTTCAACGAATTGCTAAATGTAAGGAATGAAATGCCAGCAAACATAGTTAGATGGGGTATGGGAGGGAGAAGAAGAGAAGTAGTGGAGGAGGAGGTGGGGATCAGGAGCTTAGAAGTGTGTGAAACCATGAAAAGAGTGAAGTTGGGGAAAGCACCAGGAATGGAGTGTGTGGGAAAATGCTGAGGTATGGTGGTGAGATAGTGATTGAATGGGTATGGAAAATGTGCAAACTAGAATGGGAGAAGGGGAGTGCACCTGATGACTGGAAGACAGGCATAATAGTCCTCCTATATAAGGGTAAAGGGGACAGAGGAGTATGCGGTAACCATCGAGGAATATGTCTTCTAAACGTAGTAGGGACGGTGTACAGTAGGGTAGTGATTGAGAGAGTGAGAGCGAGAACAGAGAAATGGAAAGGTGACGAGCAGGGTGGTTTTAGGAAGGGAGGAGGTTGTGTAGATCAGATTTTTACCCTGAATTGTGTTGTAGAGAAATATCTGGAGAAGCAACAAAAACTGTATGTTGCCTATATGGACTTGGAGAAGTCCTATGACAGAGTAGATATAGAAGGTATGTGGAAAGCACCTAAAATATACGGAGTAGATGGCAAGTTGTTGAAAGCAGTGAAGAGCATGAATGAGGGTTCAAAGGCGGCAGTACGTGTGGAGAATGAGCCGAGCGTGTCCTTTGATCTGAATGTTGGGTTGAAACAGGGGTGTGTGATTTCCCCGTGGTTGTTTACTGTATATATGGATGGAGTCATGAAAGAAATACAATGAAGGGCAGTGGATGTGGGTGCATCGCTGATAAGGGAGGGAAACGAGTGGAAGCTACCTGTACTGCTGGTTGCTGATGATACAGTTCTGATGAGCGATAATGAATGAGAGTTGCAGGTTCTGGTAAATATGTTTGGAACAGTGTGCACAAAACGGAATCAGAAGGTAAATGCAGGGAAGAGCAAGGTTATGGTCTTTGAAAGGGGTGAAACCACAGAGTGTGAGGTGAAGCTGAACGGTCAGGCTATGGAGATTGTCAGCTCATTTAATTATCTGGGCAGTGTGCTGAGTAAAGATGGGAGTATGGATGAAGAAGTGCCAGAGAGGGTGCGACAGGGGAAGAGGGTTGTAGGAACGTTGAAAGCAGTAACAAGAAATAGGGTGGTCAGCATGGAAGTGAAGAAGTCCTTGCGTGACAATGTGGTAAAACCGACTTCGACTTGCGGATGCGAAGCATGGACGTTGGTGAAGAGACTCAGACAAAGAATGAGAAGGGTGGAAATGAGTTACTTGAGAAGTCCGTGCGGAGTTACATGGAGGGATAGACAGACAAATGAGGAAGTAAGAGGGAGGTGTGGTGTGGAGGTAGATGTGCTGGAAGGTGTGAAAAGGAACACCTTGAGATGGTTCGGCCATATGGAATGTATGGGAAGCGAGAGAATGACTAGGAGGGTGTACGAGAACGAGGTGGAAGGACAGAGAGGGAGTGGTAAACCAAATGAGAGGTGGAAGGATGGAGTGAAGAAGTATATGGATGAAGGCGGTGCTAGTTGTGAGGAGGGCCGTTGACTGACTGGGAACAGAGGTGCATGGGGGCGCTTCGTTCGTGGCCACCCCTTCGGGGATCACGGCGTCAGGCAATAGATAGATAGACAGATGGCATTACTCTCATCATAGTGGTTAAGGATATCATGGAAGTCTAAGAGATTTGTTAACCCGAGAACGGCCCGCCATTGATTTTAAAAGTGCGCGCCAAGCGAGCATATTTTGATTCATTCCCGCCTAAAATCGTCATTATCCGATAAATACTGTTATTACTTATTCATATTCACCTATTTTACCTTTAATATGAAGATATTAACATTTAGCGGCAATAAAACAAGTGGGAATAGTATTTGGGGTGTGAAAAAAAATTATTGCCGACCCTCCATTCATGAGGTGAGAGGCGCACGAGACATACATCCTCCCTCTTCGAGGCCTGAAGCCAGACTGATCTCTCTGTCTTGATGTCTTTCTCTTGCCATGCTTTCTCTATGCGTCCCTGATGACCTTGAAACCAGGTGGGCGATATCGGCGCGGTAAATAAACCAATAAACAAGGGAATAAGAGGAAAAATAGGTGATAATTGAAGGGGGGAGGGGGGAGTTTAAAACATGTGGAGGAGTGATAAAAGGTATGGAGAGGAATTACCTCACTTAATCACATATTCCTTTAATTTTGAGTGATTTTGGGGTCTTTTAATAGTTTTTTTTTTAGGCCTTGGATCTTAAGAATCACATCGCCTTCGCCCAGTAAAACCTTTTAAGAGTCTCCTCGCCATTCTCGGGTTAAGCAGGAACGATTGTTACGAAAGCCGTTTGTTTCTAGCAATTTACATACAATGTAGGTTAAGCTAATTGGATGATAGTACTGGGTAGGGATTTGCTGCTATATTTTATTAACGGTGTTACGTTGGCTAGCTTCCACTGCTCAGGCATAGTTTCAGACTACAAGGATTTATTGAATAGCAATGTCAGTAGTTTGGAGGGCTCATCCTTAGCTTCCTTTAGAACTCTAGGTGAGCTTGCATCAAAGCCAGGCGTTTTATTTACCTTAAGTTTATCTAAACATTTCAATGCTTCTCTCTCTGTAATGGTGATATTGCTTAGAACATCAGAATTATCAATCTGAATCGGCGATGCTGTAGGGATATCACTGAGGTCTTCTGTTGTAAAATCTGATGAAAAGAAGGTATTGAGAGCATTACTCATTTGTACTTCGTCTTTGGTGTATTCTCCATTTTCATCGAATAACGGTCCAACAGTTGAAGTAACTACTTATTTCTTTCTGTTTTAAATATAGAATTATTTTGGGTTTGTTTTAATTTTCTTCGCAACATGTAACTCCAGGCTCTTTTTACTTTGCTTAATTAATGTTTTGGCTTTGCGTCGTAGTTCTACAAATTTCACCCATTCTTCGTCTTTTTTGTGAAGGTTTTAATCTATCATTAGCATTCTTTATAGCAAGCAAACAGTCTGAAGTCTCTTTATTCCACCATTTGGGCTTATCATTATGGCCTGTATGCCGTACTTTCGATGGTATGCAGTCTTGCATTGTTTTTTAGGTTAGTGTTTGCGAATAATTTCCAAGATGTATTTATGTTGTTATGGTTAATTAGAAAGCTCCAGTTAGTTTCTTTAAACATAGCTCTAAGTTTATGAAGGTGTGCTTGCTTGAAATTAGGGACTTTCTCAATGCTGCTATTTAGTTTGTTACTAGTAGACTTTAAACTGTACTTAATTTTAATTCGCCTGAAATTCCCTCACTTATAATCCACACCAGACATGTCATCAAAACTATTTTGCAGAATCTCTCAGTAGATAAGGCTCCTGGTCCAGATGAAATTCCTCCAATAGTACTTAAGAATTGCTCCTTGGTGCTCGCTCCTGTATTGGAAAATTTGTTCGTCTGTGTACTCATACCTCATGCTTCCCAGTACCCTGGAAAGAAGCAAACATCCATCCAGTTCCTAAAAAAGGTGCCTCTTCAGATCCATCAAACTACAGACCAATAGCTATAACTTCCAGTCTTGGTAAACTCTTTGAAATTATATTAAATAATCACATAATTAAGCATCTTGATAATGATACATTAATCAGTGATAGGCAATATGGTTTTAGACGATGTCGATCAACTGCAGACATTCTTTGCCTTCTTACGCATCAAATCAACCAAGCTACAGACCAACATGGTGAAACACATACAATAGCACTGGATATATCAAAGGCATTTGATAGAGTCTGGCATCAATCCTTATTGTCGAAGATGTCACACTATGGCCTTGCATCATTAGTTCCACTAATTTCTTTTTATCTTCATAACAGAAAAATATGTGTAATGGTAGATGGCCTTTATTCTCAATTTCACTCAATAAATGCTGGTGTTCCCCAGGGATCAGTTTTGGCCCCAACTCTGTTCCTCATTCATATCAATGATCTCATATCTACCACTCCTAATCCAATACATTCCTACGCAGATGACTCAACACTCCACAGTTCCTTCACATTTACCAATTCTTTCACCCAACCCGATCTTATAAATTCAAAAATAAACACTGCAATTTCTCTGAACAAGGACCTTTTTAGAATTAATGAATGGGGACAAAAGAATCTAGTTTCCTTTAATGCACAGAAAACCAAGTACATTCAATTTTCTAACCGACATAATCTCACTGACTCCCATATATTTTGTTAATGATGTAAATATTCCCACTTCCCCTAGTATTGATATTCTCGGTGTAACATTAACTACTAACTTGAGCTGGACACATAATGTTAGAGGCATTGCTAAGAATGCCTCTAAAAAACTGGGACTTCTGTACAGAGTTCGAGAATTCTTCACTGACGAGCAGTTGGCCGTAATATATAAAAGTCATGTGCGTTCTCAGATGGATTACTGTTCACCTCTGTGGAGTGGAAGTGGAGTGGTTGCATTGAGGCAGTTGGACAAAATTCAAAATAAAGCTATTAGATTAATCAGTAACCCTGCAATCACACAGGACCTTCCTACATTATCCATACAAAGAAACGTTGCATCCCTTGCATTATTCTACAGATATTTTCACAGCAATTGTTCCGAGGAACTTGCTTCAATTGTGCCGCCTCTCCACATCTTTCCCCGTAGAACTAGGGCAGCTGCGAGCGCCCATGAATTTACACTTTCTCCTCCACAATGCAGAACTTCTGATTATCAAAATTCATTTATCCCTAGAACTACTACTCTTTGGAATTCACTTCCCTCGAGTTGCTTTCCACAAACTTACAATCTACAAAAGTTTTAATCCAGTTGTTACAAACATTTTATGAATGGAGGATGCCTTTAGGCACATTGACCTTTTTGTTTTATCTGTGTTTTTCCTTCCTCCGTTCATTGTCTCTTAAAAAAAAAAGAAAAAAAAAATATTATAGTTATCGTACGATGGTCGCTGTTACTGAATTCATCACCAACATTCAAATTCTCTATTCATTTTTCTTTTGTTGCAATTACTGTACAAGGTCAAGAGCGTTATTATCACGGGTCGGCGATCGAACAAATTGATAGAGCGAACTCTCTTGCAAGTTCGCATACAAGTCATGTCCGGAGTGTGAAGTAAGAGTATCGCCCCACATGGTCACAGGTAAATTAAAGTCGCCAAAAATGACGGTATCTTGTGAGTTACAGTACTTACATCTGCAATTTGTTCGTAAATTTCTCGGTCAGTTTGCACTGATTGAGCTGGAGGTCTGTATATTAAAGCAAGTATTATTTTCGTACCTCTATTATTCTTTATTAGCACAAAAGATGTGTCGACATTCACAATTTGAGGTGTTGACAAGAGGGTCGGGTTAAGACTTTGATGAAAAGTAAACGTGAATACTCTGCTAAAAAGTCTCTGTCTTCTGTATTGAGACAAGATTCAGGTATGCCAATCACATCATAATTTTATGTACACACTAGTTCCTCTAAATATGAAAATTGATTGCATAATTATGTTACGAGTGTTTCCATAGAAAACCTTCAAAGTTGCGGTTTTAGAACTCACTCACGGAATGCTCCTTAACCCTTCCTACCCGGTCTGCCTTAGGTAAGGACAGCACAAAAGAAGGGCCGCTACCCGGTATGCCTTATCTAAGGCATGAGCTTAATAGCCTAATTAAGCTTGGTCTGAACGCCGCGCGTACAACGTATGTCAACAAACCCAAGCGTTCGTCACCGCACCTCCGAAAACAAGAAAGAGAAGACTCCTCAATGTTATTGTTCTGACGTCATGACGAAATTAGTGTCTGAAAAGCCCCCATATTGGCAACATCTCTGCAATATTGGCTCCCCTGAAATCGTCATCACAACTGAACCAGTTGACTTACAGAGCTCTACTCAATGCCAAAATACAGATTGAAAACCGCACTACGATTATAGATGAGTGGGAAAGTTCTAGCAGTGAAAATAAACATAAATACGGTAGCCTAGGCCTAGACGTTTTTCAGCCATTTCGCCCGGGTAGGGGCGACCGTCATTGGGTAAGACAGCCCGGGTAGCAAGGGTTAATCAAATTTTTGCTTCTGGTCGGATCTACATTTACGTGCATGGCAGTCTTCGTTCCCAGGTCATTATCCCTGGTGGTTTTGGATTTGGGTCTCTTTGATAGAACTTTATCCAAATTCGTGATTCTTGACAGAGAGAGAGAGATATTTTGTTTTCAGTATACTGTGTATATAGAGGTCGTATGCATGTTATAAGCAAGTTTGTATGCACCAAATAGAATTTACAATGGCGGAAGTAAAAACTGCAGTAGTTAGGTGTCATATTTACCATACAAAAACACTCCACATACACTCCATGTATTACACAGGGAGAGTGAGGGACAGAATACAAATACAGTGAATAATTATATAATTATTAGCATCATGCTCTATGACTGCTTACTAGTATTCAAACACTCAATTCAATCACTCAATATTTCTCTAAATGTTAAACTATAACAATGGATTTGAACTAATTATCACCGAGAACTATTCCAATACCTTTGTTGTTGTTTTCGGTCTGAATCAACTCCAAGCGTGAGGTAAGTCCTTGTAGATTCTCTCGACACATCTGCAGGTCCAATTGGGCGTCATCTGTTAAATAAATGTCGAAATAAGAGATTAATCATAAATATTACAACGAATAGGCCTACAATGCAAGTCAACATGATTATTCTATCAATTTCGTAGTTACCAAACTTCCGTGTTTCACATGAAACAGGATTGTTATCAATTATATTGTGGCAAATTCAGTATGTTGCATAATGTTTGCATACAAAATGCCATGTACAGTAGCCCAACTATGTTTTGCGACAATATTAGGTACGTGGCACCTGTCTAGTTTGCACTCCCGTCCCAAGCCCGTGTGCTGTGTGGTCCTGTCTAGCAGGGGCTGTGGTGTCTATGCAGGCGCCACCGCCACCGCCACCTGCGCTACCACAGCCAGGGCACACTGACACAGTACTCGCACATGCTGGGCGCTACATATGACAATATTGCTATCATTATTTGTTTGTATCATAATAGAAGGCTATCTCTCTCTCTCACTCACTGAGGTTAATATCAATCAATTTTCACGCTACACTATTTGTAGATTAATTATCACACACACACACGCACACACAGAAACGGAAGGCAAAGTTCAGTGTTATAAACCCACATTCTTCACTGATTTCCTTGATAAAACAACGAGGTGTAAATAATTGTGTTCTTGTATCTAATTTACACTCTTTAGATAATACAGGTATGTTATTATCTGCATTATCTTGCAATGCTGGGTTATACGAGTAGTTCTATTTGCAATATCTGCATCAGGTAATATTATTAATGATAAGAACGTGCATTAACCCATACTGTACCGGCGACTTCTTTTTCTTCCTATTCTAGCAACTATTACGCTATTTTATTCAGCTTCGGAAAGACCTCTAGCCGTAATAAGGCTTCAAACTATCTCAACCAACCCTTTTAAGTACCACAGATCCTTCCTAAGCTGCATAATATCGTCTAAATATAGCTAGAATAAAATTGAAAAGACGTCGCTGGTATTCAAAGGGTTAATATACAGCTAAAGTTCTTAGTGTTTCTATGAGATACTATTGGAATATAGAAAATTATCGTTACCGTATCATGATTTTAGAATCTAACTTCGATGAAATTATGTCTACTATGGAAATATATGGGATTATAACTAAAACAAAAATAGTTTACCGGATATATAATTTAAGTTCTACCTTACATAATTTTACACACACACACACACACACAGTGGTCCGTAGCATATTGGTGAGCGCACTTGGTTCATAGCCAAAAGGACACAGGTTCCATTCCCGGGCGGGAAAGTAACCTTTTGGCAATTCTTCTTACACAATGCTCCTCTCTAGACCTATCAGTATAAATAGGCCTCTGGAATAAGAGGCCACTTACGACGTCTTTTTTAGTGTTGGTGGTCTGTTACTAGCTGGGCAGGTACCGTACAGGTTAACCAAACACTCAAAATCCAGATATCAGCAATTGGCTGATTACATGATTAGATTAATATCCAGTATTCGAGAATGGATAATAAGTCGTAGGCGTGTGCATAAACCTTTAACCGTCTTGGTGGCGTAATGATTAAGGTGTCTACAAATATGTGTGCGATAACCCAGGTTCGAATCCCGGTGGATCACATATATGCTTTCATTAATTTCATAGGAGGTGTTTGGTGGTGTGGTGAAATTAATAAAAAAATAGATTATCAGTAGGTTCAGGGATATTTCGTAGTGAGGCCGTTCTATATGTTCTGTGCCCCATGAATATTCCTTCCTCTCACTTAAACATTAGGCTACCATAGTGCGGTTGGGGATATGAACATTATTAGATTAATATCCAGTATTCGAGAATGGATAATAAGTCGTAGGCGTGTGCATAAACCTGTAACAATCTTGGTTGTGTAATGGTTAAGGTGTCTAAAAATCTGTGTGTGATATCCCAGGTTTGAATCCCGGTGGATCACAATTATGCTTTCATTAATTTCATTGGAGGTGTTTGGTGGTGTGGTGAAATTAATAAAAAATAGATTACATGCATATCTACAGCCACTCCAACCATGCATTAACACTTTACGCAATATATACCCAGGTCAAACTTTTTTCGGTTAAAACAAAATAAAAATAAAAAAATAAAAAAAAACGTGAAGCTGTAATTATTGGAAACTGAGGTGATCAGAAAATCCTCAATACTCTCTTGCCCACATCACACCTAGTCATCCATTCAGCAAGTCATGGCTCATCAGGCTGCTAAGGTTGCCGAACGTGGTAGTATGTGTGACGCTTCTGCATAGTAGCCACGTGCGGGCATGCGTGCGCGTCGGGTGCCCAGCCGTTTAGAAACCGGCTGGCGGCAGCCGGCCGGCCGGCTTTTCCTTACTATATATCCTACGACAATGTAACTAATGTCTGGGATACTCTTTTGTTGTTTCACAGCTTGTAGCTGCCCTTATTCTTAACCAACGCATCTTAGTATATTTTATTCTCGATAGTTGATTGTTTCATTATAATATATAAGATGTAAGTCTAGTGAGAGTGGGAGGAGACGAGCGGAAGAGAGAGACCGGCTGGGGGACGTTGCTTCGCGCGGAGAGTCCAGCTTGGGACGAGCCTGATGTTGCCATATGCATTTGATCGCAACGTTAGGCTTAGTTTCGACTCACGCACGGGGTAGACGATTTTGACCCGGTAACTGTGTTGAGTGTTGCCAAGCCTGGGATGTATTCTGCATGTCTAGGGCGGCGTCCAGACAGATTCAAGACTCAGAGCTCACCTCACTGTCGTACCCTTCGGACCCCCTTGATATCTATCCCTCTCAACCCCCCTTAGAAACTTTCTCTCTTACTTTGTATACCTTCCTTCCACTACTTCACCAATCTATTTAATTATCCCATCCCCTTGATAGACCTTATATCTATTATTGTATTAACGACGAGCTCTCAGATAACTAGATAGGATTTTGGGCCTTATGCAGAGACGTAATTGTTAATGAGACCTAGGAAGCTTTTTTTGTTGTCTCATATTTGGTGGTTTCATGCTTGCTAGTGTGTTCTTGTGTCAGGTTAGCAGGGGCTAAACCGGAGGGGAGGCTTTTTGCGATCCTTTAAGTAAAGTCTGCTGGTGCGAGTCCTGTGGACCCGCACGACTTTACTAGGATACCCATGGGAGTCTGGGGGCATTTTCTTGTCTGTGTCCCTGTGTGTCTAGTGTTGTGTTGTGTGAGGGCCCTTGCCTAGTCCACTCAGCACTGCGCTAGCACGTCTTGCTTTTGTTTTAGGGTCGCCAGGAGAGAGTCAGATACTTACGATCTGATTCTCTCAAGAGAGCACCCTTTCAATTAGAGTAATTTGGCGCACAGACTTGGGAACGTCCCTAGGCTAGAGCAGGTGGCTCAGCCCGGGTATCCGAAGCCTATATCCTTCCAGCTAGACCTCTGCCACCTGGCAGATTAACAGCTAGGGGTTTATCATCTCTGTATTCTTGTTATTGTGCCACCGTTTACCGTTTTTGTGAGCATTGTGAGTTAGGGTGTGGCTTAGAGACTCTGCCCGAGCAGGCTTGCCTGACTAAGAGTGAGAAGCACCTGTATGTGGTTATGTTGCGAGTTGCTGCCTTTATTTAATTATACCTATGCCATTATACACTGTATGGCCTATCACTAGTATTTACTCCTGCTTATGAGTTAAGAGTTCTCTAAATCCGTAACGTACTTTCTTTGCTAAGCATCAGATCCTACAGTAGCCGCATGCAGTTTAGAAACCCGCATCTTGTCTACCTGTACGATGTTTTTGAGGACTGTTTGCTTTCACCTTCTTTCACCCAGGGGTGATTAGTTGTATTAATTAACGTAACGTTAAATGTACTTTCTTCTAGTTTGTTATTAAATTGTTTCTGCAATTTAATTCCGTTATCTATCTATTCCTTGAAGCTTTAAGTCAACTTAATTGTGTGATCTTTTATATAGCCTGCTTGACTATCAGCAGTCTATAGTGCGTGCACCCTGTAACCGAGTCATAGGATACCTTGTTGTCCAGGCAGGACTCTTGACGGTTTAGGGTGGTTTGTTGCCCGGGTTTATAGATAAGGGTTGGATCTAGCGTTTTCCGTTGTTGCTTGTTGCCGCATACCTAGTCCAATAGAAAGAGCCCAGTGTTTATATATCCCAGGACGTAACAAATGGCGACCTTGCATAGGATTTACTGAACACAGGAATATAGTGGTCATTTGTTTTGAGATTCCTTATGATTAGAGGAATACAGTGGACATAGAGTTTTTTTTTGGAGCAACCAATATAACACATTAAAGACTTTAAATAACATTAGTATATACATACTTGCATAGGAGATAAGGCACATTCTATAACCGTGATAATTACTGCAGTACACAAACATGTCTAATACATCAGAACACAGTGGTGGGTCAGGTCACGATACGGGCTCGGAGGGAGAAAGACCTGTGGAGTGGCTAGTCGATAGCGAGGAGGGTGCTAGAAGCTTTTAGAGGTGCTCCTTACCGCTGCCAGGGTGTTGAAGCTGAATAAATATGGCTTAAAGTGTGTGGCAGGTCTTCAGGGTCACCAGGGTTTAAGTGGCATGAGGAAAGATCAGCTGAGGACTTTGAAATTGGGTTTAGAAGGGAGAGACCTGGGTGGAGAGGCGACTGGGGGCCCCGGTCCCCAGCCCCCCCTCCACTCTACCCACATATCAAACGTCAGGGTGCCTGAATTTAGTACATACCCCCAAGTTGATGGTCAATGGCAGCGTGGAATTCAATCACAGGGACCCTCTCCATTAAATGCACCTTCCCCTCCTCAAGGGTTGACTCCAGATTTGTTGTTTCGGCTTGAGATGGCCAAGGTTGAGGCCGCTAGAGCTCCGGTTGAGGCCGCCGAAAGACAGGTTAGTGTGCAGGCTGAGGTTGCTAGAACTCAGGCTGAGGCTGCAGAGAGAACAGCTATACGAGAGGCTGAACTGCAGGCAGAGTCTACTAGGTATCGGGCTGACAGGGAGCTGGAGAGATCTCGAGTGGAGGAAACAGGGCGAAATATTGGGGGAGGTAACAGACATCGGGACCAATCATTGTCGCACCTGCTTAAACTAGTTCCTGTGTTCGATGAATTAGGTGTGGCTGAGTTTTTTATGCGATTTGAGAAGAAGTGTCAGGAACACCAGTGGCCTCAGGAAAAGTGGGCAGCATTAGTTTCATCAAGACTCCTAGGAAAGGGGCTAAAAGCGTATGATGTACTACCTTTAGAGTCCTGTGTAGTTTATGATGAGCTAAAGAAGGCTGTGCTACGGGCCTATGAGTTACAACCAGAAACTTACCGCTTGAAGTTTCGGGGTGTTACTAAGGGCAAAGATAGTACCTTCCTAGAACACGCCCGGGACTTGTCTGATGCACTACGACATTGGCTGCGTTCTGAGAGGGCAGCTACTTTTGAGGAGTTGAGTGAGCTGGTTCTCTTGGAGCAGTTCTTTAAGTGCACAGGCGGGGACTTAACATTAAATATAAAGGAAACAAATCCTAGAACTCTCCAGGAGGCAGCAGAAATGGCTGACCTCCGACTGTCATTAATTCGAGGGTGCGGAGCAGCAGCTAGGAGTGAGTCGGGTGCAAAGGATTGTACCCCTCCCCCTCCCAAGAATTTTGATACACATAAATACACAAAACCATCTAGCACTGACAATAAAACTGAACATAAACCAAATACCGTCCCGTATAAGAAGTCTAATGGTACATCCCACTCCCAAGGGAAACCAAAGAGTAAAGAGTGCTTCGCATGTCACAAGGAGGGTCACTTTGCAAATGCTTGTCCGAACAAGCCACCAAATAAGGTTGTGTCATTGGCCCGCAGCATAGGGGTGTCGCCTATATCTTCTGAGTTTGCCAAGGGTAGTTCGTCAGAGGTTGGGACACAGCCTGTGTTCAAGAGTCCGGAAGGCTCGAACCCTGTCCGCGACGTCTTTGAGGGTCATAGAGGGCATGGTTTTGTGAGGTGGGCTGGCGAAAGGCGAGGAGTTAAGCTATTGCGTGATACTGGGGCTTCTCAGACCTTGTTAAGGAACTTTACTGGTAGACCGATTAACGCTGCTCGGGTGGTGGTAGTTCAGGGGATCAATGCTACGAAGTCCTACCCGCTGGTGCGGATAGAGCTGGAGGTGGGTGGTGTGGCGAAGGAGCTGGATGTAGGAATTGTAGAGAACTTGCCTGTTGGGGGCGTCGACCTCCTCCTCGGCAACGACTTTGCGGTGCCTGCTTCTAAGGTTTCACCCTTGGTCGTTGCCGAGAAGGCGGCCGACGTTAGTAGGGAGGAACAGGAGTGGGTTGAGAAGTGTAGCGTACAAACCATGGCGTGTGTTGTGACGCGTTCTCAGACATCCGGAGCCTTGCAGCCACCACCTCAGTCTATCAAACCACGGAGGAAAGGTCACAAGAAAAAGGGAAGTGTTGGTCAATTGGAGAGTTTTGAGCCGGCAGTGTTTCTTGGTGACTCATTATTGGCACCTATGTTAGAGTCTGGAGAGGACCCGGGGCCTGTCACCGCTAGTGCAGGTGCAGGGCAGGAAGAGACTCTGCGACAGCATCGTCTCAGGAATCGTCCCCCGGCTCGGTGTAGAGAGCCGATTTTACAACATAGCCACCAGCACAAATCGTTGTCTAGCAAACCTCTGCAGGAAGGAGAACGTGGGATTCGTCGACACCTGGGACAATTTCTACTACGATGACTATTTGTTTTCGGACGATGGAGTTCATCTGAACCAGGTGGGAGCAGCGCGTTTTGGGCGTCTTCTCAACGATGCGGTGAAGGATTTTCGGAGAAGAAATCGACTCGGCACAGGACAACCAGGAAGGAGGACCGACGACAGCGAGGACGGCAATCTACAAAGGAATTAAATACTAATCCGTCAAGAACCGCGAATTTGGATAAAGCTCCACCAACACGACCCAAATTCAAAACCGTCAGGGATAACGACCGAGGACCGAGGACAGCCATGAATGTAAATGTAGATCCGACCAGAACCAATAATTTGAATAAAGACCGTTCCTTGAATCCCAAATCCAAAACTTTGAATGTTTTCTATGCAAACGCTCGTAGCATACGCAATAAATTTTCAGATTTAGAGGAACTAGTGTTTACAGAAAATTATGATGTGATTGGCATAACAGAATCTTGGCTCAATACACAAGATAGAGACTTTTTAGCAGAGTATTCACTTCCCGGTTATGTAATGTTTGAGAACAGCCGAATAAATAAAAATGGAGGTGGCGTTTTATTTTATATCAAAGAAAGTCTTAACCCGACCCTCGTGTCAAAACCTCAAATTGTGAACGTCGACACATCTTTTGTGCTAATAAAGAATAATAAAGGTACAAAAATAATACTTGCGTTAATATACAGACCTCCAGCTCAATCAGTGCAAACTGACCGAGAAATTTACGAACAAATTTGCAGATGTAAGTAACTCACAAGATACCGTAATTTTTGGCGACTTTAATTTACCTGTGACCAAGTGGGGCGATACTCTTACTTCACACTCCGGACATGACTTGTATACGAACTTGCAAGAGAGTTCGCTTTATCAATTTGTTCGAATGCCGACCCGTGGTAATAACGTTCTTGACATTGTACTTGCAACAAAAGAAGAATTGATAGAGAATTTGAATGTTGGTGATGAATTCAGTAACAGCGACCATCGTACGATAACTTTCACTTTAAAGTTTACTAGTAACGAACCAAATAGTAGCATCGAAAAAGTCCCTAATTTCAAGAAAGCAAACTTCCATAAACTTAGAGCTATGTTTAAAGAAACTGACTGGAGCTTTTTAATTAACAATAACGACATAAATACATCTTGGAAGTTATTCGAAACCACTTACCTAAAAGCAGTGCAAAACTGCATACCATCGAAAATACGGCGTCCAGGCCATAATAATAAGCCCAAATGGTGGAATAAAGATATTTCAAACTGCCTGCTTGCTAAAAAATTTGCTAATGATAGATTAAAATCCTCACAAAATGACGAAGAACGGGTGAAATTTGTAGAGCTACGACGCAAAGCCAAAAAGTTAATTAAGCAAAGTAAAAAGACCTTAGAGTTACATATTGCGAATCAAAGTAAAACAAACCCGAAAGAATTCTATAGTTATATCAGAAAGAAAAAAGTAGTTACTTCAACTGTTGGACCGTTAGTCGATGAAAAAGGAGAATACACCAAAGACGAAGTACAAATGAGTAATGCCCTCAATACCTTCTTTGCATCAGTTTTTACAACAGAAGACCTCAGTGATATCCCTACACCATCGCCGATTCAGATTGATAATTCAGATGTTCTAAGCAATATCACCGTTACAGAGAGAGAAGTATTGAACTGTTTAGATAAACTCAAGGTAAATAAAACGCCAGGACCTGATACAATCTCGCCTAGAGTTCTAAAGGAAGCTAAGAATGAGCTCTCCAAACCACTGACATTACTATTCAATAAATCCTTGCAGTCTGGAACTATGCCTGATCAGTGGAAGCTAGCCAACGTAACACCGATATTCAAAAAAGGCAGCAAATCCCTACCCAGTAACTATCGTCCAATTAGCTTAACCTCAGTTGTATGTAAAATGCTAGAAACGGTCATACGAGACAGACTCGTAAATCACTTAGAGGAAAATAACATACTTAAAGATACTCAACACGGCTTTCGTAAAAAACGTTCCTGTTTAACAAACCTCTTAGACTTCTTCCACGATATCCTCAACCTCTACGATGAGAGTAAAGCTGTAGATATTATATACCTTGATTTTCAAAAGGCCTTTGACAAAGTTCCCCACAAACGTTTACTGCTAAAACTAAAGCGCATGGAATACAAGACGGTGTGTTGAAATGGATAGAAAATTGGCTCAGCAACAGAAAGCAAAGGGTAGTCATAACGGTAAGGCATCTAAATGGACCAATGTAAGTAGGGGTACCCCAGGGATCGGTACTAGGACCAATTCTCTTTCTAATTTACATCAACGACATAGATGAGGGTCTCACCTGCACAATCTCAAAATTTGCTGACGATACAAAAATTGCAAATAGCGTACTCTCAAAAGAACAATTGGCGATATGCAACACAATCTAGATAAATTGTCATGTTGGGCCCAAATTTGGCAAATGAGTTTCAATGCGGATAAATGTATAGTACTACATGTCGGATACCTAAATGAGAAAGCAAACTATTCGATGAATGGCACTCAGCTTAAGAATGTAAACAGAGAAACTGATCTGGGAGTAACAATATCGAGTAACCTAAAACCGAGTCAACAATGTTCAGAAGTTGTTAAGAAGGCAAACAAAATAATTGGCTTTATAGGCAGTCATTTGAGCATAAATCCAAAGAAGTTATCCTAACCCTTTACAATTCCTTAGTCCGCCCTCTTCTGGAATACTGCGTTCAATCCTGGTGCCCTTATTACCAAAAGATAAACAAGCTAGAACGAGTTCAACGTAGAGTTACCAAATGATACCTAGCCTAAAGAACAACCATACGAAGAGCTTCTTAGAGAATTACATCTATTTCCTTTAACCCAGCGTAGATTAAGAGGCGACTTAATCAAGTGTTCAAAATCATCAAAAGCATCGACAATATGAACTGTAATATAGTACTTCACTATCGACCAATCTAATACCGCGGGAAACGGTTGAAAAATTATTGGTAAATCTTTTAACTCGCACGAATCTAAGAATTTCTTCTTCAATCGAGTTGTCAACTTGTGGAAAGGGCTTCCCCGAGACGTTATAGACTGCAGCACCGTTGATTCATTTAAATTCCGCCTAGACAAATATCTCGCATCAAACCCGCGACTGACTGCGTTTGTAAATTAATAACTTTATCCTCCCCTCAGTTACTAACCCATATGTCCCCTACTAACTTCCTAGTCCTGCCACGTTAGTGGCAGGGCAGTAGTTCCCTTTCCAATGTTCCCTTACCCACTCTAAACCACTGTTTGGACACTTGATCCTCAGTGTTTTGGAGGACAAGCAACCTAGAAGGGTCACTAGACCTGTTGTTGCTTGCTTTCCTTTGTACTCCTTTGTACTCCTTTGTTATGCGCAGCGTGAGGAAAGGATGGCTCAGCGGGACATTAGAGGTGGAAATAAATTATTTAAGATGAACTTGGATAATCTCGCACCTGCTGATATATGTTCCTTGCAGCTGGAAGATCCTGAAGTCAGGGCGTGTGGTAATGGTGCTATCGAACTGGAGAGCGATGGGGATGCGCAGCCTTGTGATTTTTTCTTGTCCGAGGGGATCTTGTATCGGAGACATCAGGATCCCAAGAAAAAGTGGGATGGCGGGTCAGGATTAGTGGACCAGTTAGTAGTACCGAGTGTGTGCCATGAGAGCTTATTGAGATTAGCTCATGATGTGCCTTTGGCAGGGCACCTGGTGGCACGTAAGACGGAGGCAGCTCTGAGCAAGCTTTTCTGGTGGCCTGGGTTAAAGGTGAGTGTCGTGTCATGGGTGTCACAGTGTCACACTTGTCAAGTTGTTGGGAAACCCAATCAGGTCATCCCGAGAGCCCCGTTACAACCCCTCCCTGTCATTGGGCCGCCCTTCAGCAAAGTAGTTATCGATATGGTTGGCCCATTGCCCCCCACTAGTGCCGGCAATAAATTATTACTAACTGTAATGGATGTAGCAACACGGTATCCAGATGCTTACCCCATGCGCAACGGGATGGCTAAGACTGTTGTCAAAAACCTGCTTGTCTCTTTCTCTCATTATAGCTACCCTCAGGAGATCCAGTCTGATCAGGGATCCAATTTTACTTCTGCTCTGTTTAAGCAGACCATGCAGCAACATGGGATAGTGTCTGTGGTGTCATCTGCCTACCATCCCGAGAGTCAGGGAGTTTTGGAAAGGTGGCACTCGACTCTCAAGAGTATGTTGCGGTGTTATTGCATGGAAAATGGGAAGGACTGGGATCTAGGTCTCCCATACGTTTTATTTGCTGCGAAAGAAGTACCTGGGGAGAGCTTGGGATTTAGCCCGAACGAGTTGGTTTTTGGACACAGGGTCAGGGGGCCCCTCCACATAGTCAAGGAGATCTGGGAGGGAGTCACAAAGCCATGCTCGCTTCTAAAGTATGTAGTTGAAAGCCGGGAGAGAATGCTAAAGAGCTTGGAGGTAGCGGGTCGGAACCTTAAAGAGTTCACAAGCTCAGATGAAGGACAGATACGACCAAAAGGTGAAGCTGAGGGAGTTTGAAGTAGATCAGGAGGTACTGATACTACTGCCTCTGGTGGGACACCCCTTGTCTGCCAAGTACTCTGGTCCGTATCGAGTTGTAAGGAAGGTTTCTGATCTCGACTATTTAGTAGCTACTCCTGATCGTAAGAAAAAGAACCAACTTTGCCATGTAAATCTGATGAAAGAGTATGTGAGGCACCCCTCCGAGCCTCTCACTGTCCCGGTGTTGATCTGCAGCGATCGTGGTGGAGAAGGAGGAAGGGACAGTCAAGCTGCGGGGGAGGATAATTGGGATTGTCATGTTTCCGCGGATCAGTGGGCGGGGAATTCTAGACAAGTGGCTCACGAGTTGATATTGCACCTGCCTGAGCAACAGCGTGTAGCTGTGCAGCACTTGTTTGATTCAAACCCAGCTGTTTTCGCGGAGCATCCTGGCCTCACTACTCAAGCGGTGCACGATGTCGATGTTGGGGACCACCCGCCCTTTAAATCAGTGCCATACAGTGTTCCCCTATTAAATTACCAGCACTTAGGGAAAAGCTGGATTATATGCTGAAACGTGGGCTGATTTCTGAGGGTGCAGTAAGGTGGACTTCCCCAGTCACACTGCAGCCAAAACCAGATGGCAAGGTGCGGTTTTGTATAGATTTCCGCAGGTTGAATGGTTTAACCCCCACAAATGCCTACCCTCTCCCTCGCATGGACGACAGTGTGGATAAGATAGGAAAGGCCAAGTTCCTCACTAAGATAGACCTTGTTAAGGGTTATTGGCAAGTGCCCTTGTCTGAGCGAGCGCGAGAGGTGTGTGGGTTTGTGGTGGACGGTGCCACATATCGTTGCCATGTTATGCCATACGGGCTGAAAAATGCCCCTGCAACGTTTCAGAAATTAATGAACGACATTGTAGCCGACATTCCCAACTGTACGGTGTACCTAGCTGATGTCATAATATACGACAATGATTTTAACAGTCACTGTGCTCACATCGAACAGCTTTTTAATAAACTGAATGAAGCAGGTTTGGTGGTAAACCTGGGTAAGTGCGATTTTGTCAAAGCCACAGTTTTGTACCTGGGGTTCGAGGTGGGGATGGGTCAGGTGTGCCCTCCACAGACAAAGATCAAAGCCATTGATCAGTTTCCCCAGCCTACGACTAAGAAACAAATCATGCGGTTTGTAGGTATGATAGGCTATTATCGTCGCTTCATCAAAGGCTATTCGACTGTACTTGCACCTTTAACTGACTTATTAGCTAAGGACAAGAAGTTCCGGTGGTCTCCTGAGTGTGCAGAGGCGTTTTCCTTGGTGAAACACCTGTTTTGTACCCACCCCATACTCAGGGCCCCGGACTTCAGCAGACCTTTTCAGCTGGCGACTGATGCCAGTGGCATAGGGGCTGGGGCTGTCTTGTTACAGACAGATGATGAAGGTATCGAACATCCAGTGAGTTTTTACAGTAAAAAATTCAATAGTGCACAAAGGAATTACTCTGTAATTGAAAAAGAACTCCTGGCGATAGCGGTGGCGCTCAGGCACTTCGATGTATATGTTCCTGCTTTCGGACCAGTCGTAGTGGTTTATACCGATCATCACCCTCTGAAATTCTTGAATCAGTTTCATAACCGGAATATGAGGCTGACCAGGTGGTCACTCATGTTTCAGGAGTATAATCTGGACATACGCCATATTGCCGGTTCTGATAACGTGATAGCGGATTGTCTATCAAGGGTGGATGATGTTGGTTAGACTGCCACAGGATTGAGGGATGAGTGTGGAGGAAAATAGGCTGTCACTGTAGTTCAGCCGAAAAAAAAAAAAATTAAAAAAGAAAAAACCATATAAAACTTTATTTTTTATAACGTGTAGAATTTTGTATAAGATGTTGTAGCAGTATCTAAGTTGAATGTTTTCGCTTATTGTCGCTAAGTTAGTTGAACTTGCTCTATGGAGCGCAACAGTCTTTATTGTTTTTATATATAGTGCCTTGTGTCGCAACAGTGTGTGGTACTATGAGAAGCTTTCTGTTAGATATGAAGAACTTAGTCAAAGGTCTTATATCTTGGGGGAGGTGTGACGCTTCTGCATAGTAGCCACATGCGGGCATGCGCGCGCGTCGGCTGCCCAGCCGTTTAGAAACCGGCTGGCGGCAGCGGCCGGCTTTTCCTTAGTATATATCCTACGACAATGTAACTAATGTCTGGGATATTCTTATGTTGTTTCACAGCTTGTAGCTGCCCTTATTCTTAACCAATGGGCGGGTGCCCAACCCCGAAAGGGGTTGAAATAGGGGAGGTATCCCCCCGCCAAAGGCGGCTTTCTAGGGCCTTTCCTAGCTGATGCTAAGAGGATTGGATTCTAGTCATATGGTGATGGGCTGTTCTATCAGAGTGAGAACTGAGCGATCTCTGCCATACCCATAGCTTGCTCTGACTGTTCCTTTTGCTTATGTATTTCCTAGATCTCAAGTGACGGCGTCTTTTCCGTGGATTGACCTCCCAATCTACGAAGATGGAAGCCAAAGCGTCACATTTTTCCTTTGCCCCTCAACTTTCTCTTCATAATTGCTGAGGGGCACAGGGCCCTGGGTGGGCTTTGGTTTCCCGGGCGTTTCCGCACCCTCCTCAGCTCCCCGCCATGGAGTGGCTTCGGTCACCCAGGCTTTATTGTGGTAGGCGGGGAGGGTTCTGTGGGGGCGCTCGGTTGTGGCCTTGGCCTTGCTCGGGGCCTTGGGGCTGTTCGGCCAGGCAGCTTGGGGAACAACAACAACCAACGGATCTTAGTATATTTTATTCTCGATAGTTGATTGTTTCATTATAATATATAAGATGTAAGTCTAGTGAGAGTGGGAGGAGACGAGCGGGAGAGAGAGACCGGCTGGGGGACGTTGCTTCGCGCAGAGAGTCCAGCTTGGGACGAGCCTGATGTTGCCATATGCATTTGATCGCAACATTAGGCTTAGTTTCGACTCACGCACGGGGTAGACGATTTTGACCCGGCAACTGTGTTGAGTGTTGCCAAGCCTGGGATGTATTCTGCATGCCTAGGGCGGGGTCCAGACAGATTCAAGACTCAGAGCTCACCTCACTGTCGTACCCTTCGGACCCCCTTGATATCTATCCCTCTCAACCCCACTTAGAAACTTTCTCTCTTGCTTTGTATACCTTCCTTCCACTACTTCACCAATCTATTTAATTATCTCCTCCCCTTGATAGACCTTATATCTATTATTGTATTAACGACGAGCTCTCAGATAACTAGATAGGATTTTGGGCCTTATGCAGAGACGTAATTGTTAATGAGACCTAGGAAGCTTTTTTTGTTGTCTCATATTTGGTGGTTTCATGCTTGCTAGTGTGTTCTTGTGTCAGGTTAGCAGGGGTTAGACCGGAGGGGAGGCTTTTTGCGATCCTTTAAGTAAAGTCTGCTGGTGCGAGTCCTGTGGACCCGCACGACTTTACTAGGATACCCGTGGGAGTCTGGGGGCATTTTCTTGTCTGTGTCCCTGTGTGTCTAGTGTTGTGTTGTGTGAGGGCCCTTGCCTAGTCCACTCAGCACTGCGCTAGCACGTCTTGCTTTTGTTTTAGGGTCGCCAGGAGAGAGTCAGATACTTGCGATCTGAGTCTCTCAAGCGAGCACCCTTTCAATTAGAGTAATTTGGCGCACAGACTTGGGAACGTCCCTAGGCTAGAGCAGGTGGCTCAGCCCGGATATCCGAAGCCTATATCCTTCCAGCTAGACCTCTGCCACCTGGCAGATTAACAGCTAGGGGTTTATCATCTCTGTATGCTTGTTATTGTGCCACCGTTTACCGTTTTTGTGAGCATTGTGAGTTAGGGTGTGGCTTAGAGACTCTGCCCGAGCAGGCTTGCCTGACTAAGAGTGAGAAGCACACCTGTATGTGGTTATGTTGCGAGTTGCTGCCTTTATTTAATTATACCTATGCCATTATTCACTGTATGGCCTATCACTAGTATTTATTCCTGCTTATGAGTTAAGAGTTCTCTAAATCCGTAACGTACTTTCTTTGCTAAGCATCAGATCCTACAGTAGCCGCATGCAGTTTAGAAACCCGCATCTTGTCTACCTGTACGATGTTTTGAGGACTGTTTGCTTTCACCTTCTTTCACGCAGGGTTGATTAGTTGTATTAATTAACGTAACGTTAAATGTACTTTCTTCTAGTTTGTTATTAAATTGTTTCTGCAATTTAATTCCGTTATCTATCTATTCCTTGAAGCTTTAAGTCAACTTAATTGTGTGATCTTTTATATAGCCTGCTTGACTATCAGCAGTCTATAGTGCGTGCACCCTGTAACCGAGTCATAGGATACCTTGTTGTCCAGGCAGGACTCTTGACAGTTTAGGGTGGTTTGTTGCCCGGGTTTATAGATAAGGGTTGGATCTAGCGTTGTCCGTTGTTGCTTGTTGCCGCATACCTAGTCCAATAGAAAGAGCCCAGTGTTTATATATCCCAGGACGTAACATATGGTTGGGATGAGCGAGAGTGGGGTGTCGGAACGCTTACCGGTGGCAAAAAAGGGTGGGAAGAAGGGCAACTGACAAACCGACATATAAGTGGAGCTAAGCGGAAAACCACGTCATAACAGGACCAAGAAATTAAACAGTATATGTATAACCATCCATTCTCCAATCCCAACGAAGCTAAGCAACATTTGCAATTTCAAGTTTCTACAGAAACTATACGCAAGAGATTGAAGGAGATGGGATATACACATAGATCACCAGCTGTCAAGCCAAAGCTAACCAAGAGGCACAAACAAACTAGGCTTGATTTCGCTCGACTATTTGCTGACCAGGGCATTGACTATTGGGCACGAGTTGTTTTGATAATGTCAGAGAGGTTCCATAATAGTACCAGGACGATTAAAATTGCATCACTTAGCCGAGGTGGCGTGGGTTCTTCAAATAAGAATAAAAGTGGCTTCCTTTATCCGCTCATGGCCGAGTGGTTACGGTGCCCAACTCTCCCAAACATACCTGGAGTGAGTGGGTTCGAATCCTGGTCAGGATACCTCTATCCCAACCAAGAGTTGTTTACTCAGACAAGAAAACTTTCAGCTCAACCACGCATGGGTCGAATACTGCGCTATTGGAGGCCTAGGAACACACGGCATATGAGTTAGTCCTAGTTGATATTGTTCATAAAATATATAGGATAGTCATCATACAGAGTAATGCTTTCCATCATATCACTCTTAGCTAATTTCATGTTAACCGAGCATTATATAACTTCTTAGTTGCATTACTCATCCACTTATACCCCTAATTTACTAGTTAACTCCTTACTTATATTGTTCAAATACTATTAAGCTAGTATGACTTGATATAATATGCACATTAACCACTCCTGTCTATAACATCGGTTGTTCACCTAAAAACCAACCACGTTCGGTTTAGTAACTCATCCTAGCCACCTCGCCCGCCACTATCTGTGCAATATATGACAGATCTTCCCCTATTACTGCCCTCCCTCCTTAGTGAATGCATATAACTTGTTTGCGAATATAATAAATAATAATTTACCTAAGCTATCATTGGTGAATAGAGAGACCAGTTTATAATGAGAATCAATAAATATATACTCATTAATCACATTAGCATTGACTAATTTTGGTAGTTTAATCGGGCTTTTCATTAGAGGGTTTATACAACTTAAGGAAGTTCTGTAGGAATTATAGGGACACTTACTATGTCATATTTACCCTTTGACTTTCATATTCCCTTTCTACTCTGAATAAAATAGTCTCCTTTTCTACTCTGAATATAATAGTATAATGCTTGCCTGAATAAACTGCCAAATAGAGTCCTGATTCCACTAGGCCTTCATAAACATTAACAAACAAAAATCATAAAAGAGGGATTTTTTCAGAGGACTGACTCCATGGGCTGACTGGCCCATGGTATAAAGACTAATATTAGTCTTTATACCATGGACTGGCCCATTCACGGCGGATCCCATTGACAATCAGCACATCACAGCCATGTGCCTATCTAATTATGTTTCTAAGCTTTCTGTTGTTATTGATCCTACTGTAGCAATCGGTAGCCTATTTCACATATCTACCAAACTTTTGCATGCTTATCACGGAGCAGCAGTCCGTTTTCCACATCGTCTTTGTGGATTCCACTTACAACTAAACCATCTGTATTATATCCTCTCTTACTCTACACTTCTAATATATGCAAGCCTAATGTTTTCCCAAGTCCCCTTTCTTTTGTACTGACCATATCATGTATTTCATCATATTCACTACCTCAATAATTCTTTGACCTGAATGTTGATTTGAAACAGGGGTGTGTGATGTCCCCGTGGTTGTTTACTGTATATATGGATGGAATCATGAAAGAAATACTATCAAGAGCAGTGGATGTAAGGTAAATGCGGGGAAGAGCAAGGATATGGTCTTCGAAAGGGGTGAAGTCACAGAGTGTGAGGTGAAGCTGAATGGTCAGGCTATGGAGATCGTCAACTCTTTTAAGTATCTGGGCAGTGTGTTGAGTAAAGATGGGACTATGGATGAAGATGTGCGGGAGAGGGTACAACAGGGAAAGAGGGTTGTAGGAACGCTAAAAGCAGTAACAAGAAATAGGGTGGTCAGTATGGAAGTGAAGAAGTCCTTGCATGACAGTGTGGTAATCCCGACACTGACTTACGGAAGCGAAGCATGGACGTTGGTTGAGAGACTCGGACCAAGATTGAGAGCAGTGAAAATTAATTACTTAAGGAGTGCGTGCGGAGTTACATGGAGGGATAGACAGACTAATGAGGAAGTAAGAAGGAGGTGTGGTGTGGAGGTAGATGTGCCGGAAAGTGTGAAAAGGAACAACTTGAGATGGTTCGGCTATATGGAACATATGGAAAGCGAAAGATTGACTAAGAGGGTGTACGAGAGTGAGGTGGAAGGACAGAGAGGGAGAGGTGCACCGAAGGAGAGGTGGAAGGATGGAGTGAGGAAGTATATGAATGAAAGCGGTGCTGGTTGGGAGGAGGGGCGTCGACTGACTGGGGACAGAGGTGCATGGGGGCGGTTCGTTCGTCGCCACCCCTTCGGGTATCACGGCATCAGGCAATAGATAGATACATAGAATAATCTTTTACTTCTGTTAAATGTTCTAACCCATTCTGGCTATAATTCCGTGTCATTTGGCCTTAGTCGTCAGGCGTTAGAATATTATTGATGTTATAATAATCTAATATTCTGGATTGTTTTGCCATTCTTCTTTGTACCGCAACTTCCAATCAATCTATGGATACTGGACAGCAAAATTAAAAACATAATCCATGTGAAGCCTTACTAAGGACGAGTGAAATTTTAAAATTACGTTTGTTGTTATTCACGCTTCTAGATATCTATCTAAACATTCTGATTTTAAACAATGTTGCATTGTTCTTTTGGTTTCATATCACGACTGACGATCACTTTCAAATCTTTTGTAATAATTGAGTTACTTAATTCCATGATATTTAGCCATCTAGATACCACTGATATTGCGTCTTGCCCCTGTCACCACTCGGATTGGTGAACAAATTATATATTTGTTTTCTGAGATATAGCTAGTGGTTACTGGCTACCCTGGCCTTGAGTAAAGGAGATGGGTAATGGAATCGGACATCACAAGAATGCATTGAACTATTGAATCTCCTCATACGGGAGATATATGGCGCGTAATTATTGACGAAGTAAATATTGTTAAATTTAGATCCTGGGATTTCTGTCGATTTCCCAATGTTCACTAAACTGCATGTATTGCCCATTCGTGTAGTGTATCAAATTATTCTTGGAGAGAATGAATCGTTATCAGGATCAATAGTTCAACCTATTTATAGTGCCATTTGATAAATTACCAATCTTTTTAGTTACGCCCTAAGTTCAAGCTAGGTCGTTAATGTAAAAGATGAACAATTGAGGAACTAAAACTGACCATCATGTAAGATCCCAACCTTCACTACACCCAATCTGATTGTATAGGCTACTGTTATTGTTAATTTTTGGTTTCCTATTAATTAGCCATGGCCTAATTCACGTAATATAGTTCGTCCTATTCCAGGAGCTGCTTCTTTAATCAGCAATCTTTCATGTAGATATTTATCGAAAACTTTACTGACATGTCAATATCTTTGAAGGTATTCTTGTGTCTTTGTTTATCGATTCGTATGCTTGGCAAAAGATAGCGAGACACTCGCGGCCAACACGGATAAATTCCATTACAAGATTCATCATTAAGCATTTAACAAATGTGACAGCAGCATACTCCTCTTAATTTGACGTTTGTAATTTAGTCAGTAGTCAGCCCTTATTCCCACAAGGGGTAGGGACTATCAACAAGAAACACATGAAAGGAGGGAAGAAAACAAAAGAGGTGGCAGGGGAAGAATCCATACAGCAGTTCGCACATAAGCATTCGGAAACCTCAATCACTTATTAGCCCCCAAGATTATTGGCTTCACCTCAGATGCTATTGACGTCCAGACAAATTAAGTCTCGTAGTTATTTAGCTGTATTTTTTTTTTTTTTTTTTTTAGTAACATCGAATACATATAAACGTTTAGGATAACTCATACAATATATACCCGGTGCCAGCGAACATGGCGGTAATCCTGACCGCATAACATCTTATAACTAACAAAAAACATACAGAAAAACACAAAAACAAAATATAAATACAGAAATATAAGTAGATCAGGAAATAGATGTAGAGATTGACTACCCGTTTCCCGAATACTTTCCACACCAACACCAAGTATAGTGATTAGAACAATCACTAACAAGTGTAAACTAGATTATATAATACAATCTATGCAACTCATTGTATTCATTTTAAGTTATGTATAGAAATGGATCTATAAAGTAGTTTGTCGCGCGTAAATATATTTCTATTTAACGGAGAGAGAGAGAGAGAGGGAGAGAGATAGCCTTCTATTATTATACAAACAAATAATGATAGCAATATTGTCATATGTAGCGCCCAGCATGTGCGAGTACTGTGTGTGTGTGCCCTGGCTGTGGTAGCGCAGGTGGCGGTGGCGCCTGCCTAGACACCACGGCTCCTGCTAGACACGACCACACAGCACACGGGCTTGGGACGGGGGTGCAAACTAGACAGGTGCCACGTACCTAATATTTTGTTGCAAAATTTAGTTGGGCTACTGTACATGTAATTATACATGCTGCAGAAATTTAGGCTCTTGCATTTTATATAAAGTATGAACCAGTGCTATTGTTTTATTTTATCTGAGAATGGTCATATCAAAATGTTTTTTTGATAACATCCTATAACTTAGACTGCTTTTAACTTAATGTGGCCAGGAATTTTTAGCCAAACGTCTCTTAACATTGCCTCTATTGTCACTGTTTTGGCTTTGGGGGAGACATACGTTACAATGTGGCCAAAATGGCTTCAGAGACAAGATATTACAACCTCCCACCTAAAAAGTTGATGAAACACTGACCCAGACAGCCTGTGGAAGGTTGCAGCCAACCTAAGAAGTGTTGCCAATTCCTTAGAACATTGTTTACAATTAAGTCATGATACCAGCTACTGCCTTATACTGGAAGTTACAAGGACCAAATATTACTGACGGCTTGCAGCTGTCACTGGGACTGGGGAGTGATTTATCTACTGACGGCTGGCAGCCATCACTGGGATTGTACGGGCTATCTCCCGTCCACTCACCAACTCTGGAATCTCTCTCTCTCTCTCTCTCCACCGGAATGTTGCATCTGTCTCGCTATTCTATCGCTACTATAATATTAAGTGTTCCTCAGAGCTCTCCCACTGTATACCAACTCCTCTACTTAGGGTACGTGGTACCCGTCTTGCAACAAAATCACACCCCTACTCCAACACAAGAGTGAAACGTTACTCTCAGACTTTCTTCTATTCAACAGCTTAGCTCTGGAATTCATTCCCAGAATCAGTCTTTCCCTCTTCTATCTATTTATCTATTGTCTGACGCCGTGATCCCCGAAGGTGTGGCCGGGAACGAACCGCCCCCATGCACCTCTGTCCCCAGTCAGTCGACGCCCCTCCTCCCAACCAGTACCGCCTTCATCCATATACTTCCTCACTCCATCCTTCCACCTCTCTTTCGGTTTACCTCTCCCTTTGTCCTTCCATCTTGCTCTCGTACACCCTGTTAGTCATTCTCTCGCTTCCCATACGTTCCATATGGCCGAACCATCTCAAGGTGTTCCTTTTCACACTTTCCAGTACCTCCACACCACACCTCCCTCTTACTTCCTCATTTGTCTGTCTATCCCTCCATGTAACTCCGCACACACTTCTTAAGTAACATATTTCCACTGCTCTCGCTCTTGGTCTGAGTCTCTCCACCAACGTCCATGCTTTGCTTCCGTAAGTAAGTGTCGGGATTAACACACTGTCATGCAAGGACTTCTTCACTTCCATGCTAACCACCTTATTTCTTGTTACTGCTTTCAGCATTCCTATAACCCCCTTTCCCTGTTGCATCCTCTCTTGCAGCTTTTTTTGCTTCTCCAGATATTTCTCCACAACACAATTCAGGGTAAAAATCATATCTACACATCTTCTTCCCTTCCTAAAACCGTCCTGCTCATCACCTATCCATTTCTCTGTTCTCGCTCTCACTCTCTCAATCACTACCCTACTGTACACCTTCCCTACTACGCTTAGAAGACATATTCCTCGATGGTTATCACACACTCCTCTTTCCCCTTATATAGGGGGACTATTATGCCTGGAGGTCTTCTTCCTGCACTGGCCAGTCCGGCACTAATGCCCCTTTCCCACTGATGCAACTTCATACGATTTTCGTCGCCGACACCAATAAATTGGCACATTCGTGACATGTCGCAACAAAATCTTAAACCCTCGCATGATAATCGTTTGACTCGCAAGGCCTCGCAAGAGCCCTTGTGGGTTATCGCAAATGTTCGGATTGTTCAAAATTTTGGACGATGACTGACGAGGGGTCGTAGACCTCGCAAGCATCGTCGAACATCGCAGAGGGATCTGCGAGGCCCTCGAAGATCATCGGCGACATCGGCGAGACATCGCAGAGGGTGTCGCACGGAAAAAAACGTTGCAATTTTCCAAAATGTCGCACGATGGCTCTCAGATGTTCTGAGAACATCGACGATGCACACTAATCATCGGCGATTTCCTCGTCGATTAGTCGTCGACGTGCGGACGAATTCTCGCCGAGAGTATACCCGCCACGGGTATACTTAGGGTATACTTCGCAGAGGCGTGCGAAGGGCTGTGAGACGTAGATGAATGCTCGAAAGACCCCTCGTCGAGACCAAAGAGCACCTTCGGCGAGGTGGGTAAAAAATATGATTAGGCCTATAGTGAACCTGTCAACCCTTTTTTTCTATGCATCTCTCGTAAGGGGGTTCACCTGTTTTTTTCTCTTTCTCTCCTTTTCTCTCTTTCTCGGGCTTGTGTCCATTCGGCCAACTGTTTAAAGACGTTTATCCCCATCCAAGTATCGATATCTTCCTGGCGAGCGATAGCGAGCCAGCATTGTATGGAGAAATCCGGCTTCGCTGGAGACATTTTTCTATTGAAAAATGTACAAATTTAGCTTGCTCTCAAAACAAAAATATCTATATGTTGGCTTGCTACCGCTCACCAGGAAAATATTGAAACCTGGATGGGGGTAAACGTCTTAAAACAGTAGGCTGAATGGGGCCGAACGGGTACAAGGCAAAGAGAGAGGGAGAGAAAGAGAAAACAAAAAAAGCGAGGTGGGACAATTAAGCCGTAACGTAAACATACGAGGCAAAGAGAGAGGGAGAGAAAGAGAAAACAAAAAAAGCGAGGTGGGCTCAATTAAGCCGTAACGTAAACATACGGTAAGGTCATTGCTATCTCCGAATTAAGGGGAGATGTGTCGTTTGTCTGGTCCCCTTTCTTCCTCATGGTTAACCCCTTTAGTTTTCATATTTTATGACGTTCGGCCCATTAGTTTGGCGATTTTAAGACATTTCACTCCATTTCGTTATCAATATTAAGACTTTTCGTGTCATTTAGGCGTCGAGTTTTTCCTGGCTAGCGATAGCGAGCCTGTACTTTTTGAGTAACCGGCCTTCGGCCAGGATATTTTTCTATCGAAAAATGTACAAATTGATCATGAAGGAGGGTGTTGGGGGGTGCTTTATATGCTTGATGGAGGTCTAGGGATGAAACTAAATAAATCATAAACAAATATATAAATGAACAAATATTACGCTCATCCCCCAAAGGGAAACGGACCGTTTGTTTGGTCATTCATTCCTTTATTTCTTAGTTTCCTCACTAGACCTCTATCAAACTTAAAACAAAAAACTCTAGACCCCCCTTCAAGATAAATGTGTACATTTTCGACGAGATGGGTTGGGTATGAGGGGGGATCTGCTTGGTGTGGGCCAATCGGCGCTCTGCAGAACCCCGTAATCTTGTGTTGATCTCTGACCGTTTTGGTGAGGTCAGTCCTCAAGGCATTAGTGAGTTGGGTCTATAATTAGACCTTGTAATTGGGGTTGGGTGTGACAGGGATCTGCCTTGTGTGGGCCAATCGGCTTTCTGCAGACTCCCATTTTCTTATGTTCTTATGTTTGTGCCATGAAATATATTCGGATAATCTCGCCGAGGTATCTGCCGAACCATCGCTTAATTCACAGAAGACGTCGCAGAACATACGCTGAGGATTCGTTCATCCTTCGTATTATTTCGCAATATTTTATTCAAATGTGACAGTTCTCGCCGAGGTCATCGGCGAACCATCGCTCAATCTGCCGATGACGTCGCATAATGTCGCCGATTCATCGTATCCATCGTCGACATCGTCGCCGAGTGTAAACTTGTCAACGTTTTTTAACAGTCAAAATCGTTGACGTCGCACAAATTCGTTGCGAATTGACAAGACTACGTCCTCGGCGACGAAAATAGTATGAAATCGCATCAGTGAGAAAGGGGCATAAGTGGCACCACCGAGACCTCTTTCCTCTGATATGAGTCAGGGTCCCTGAACTCCCCTGAGGAGTTCGGGTGAGTCCCCTCCTCCACTCTTTTCGTATGGTGTGATGGCGCTCCCCCTAAGATAGGGTTGTCTCTGGTGTTCTTGGGTTTGTTCGTCCCTACCTGACTCTGGCTCGGTAGTTTGTTCATCTCTACCAGACTCTAGCTCGGTAGTTTTCCCCCTGGTATCTGAAATGGGTGTTTCGAGGTGGATGAGACTCGATAACCTTGGCGGGCAACCCATCTAGGGGAATAAACCCTAATCAAATTTGGTTTATCGTATTATGAGACTCTGTGGATGCATAATATTTTGTTATATTACTAGCACAATCAAAGGTGGGTTGGTAAGATATTATTCAAATTATTTATTATGCCATAAACAAGTTTTAAGAAATTATTTGTTCTGCATATAAACATTCACACTCCAACCACTACCTACCCCTATCTTACAGTAATGTTAGGTTGGGCTCTATCGTTTGTCACCTCCCACTTTTTCTCTTGATCTGCTTATGCAATATATGTCTTGTGCTCGTCTTCTACCTCTCATTTAAGGCTTTTCTTAATTGCCTTGTATTTAATTTCTTGAATTCACCTAGCTTACCACTGCTGTGTTAATAATGAGTTTTAGTGCCACACGGTGTTCATGGGCTTGGTGCTAGTCCTTCTTATAATAAAAATAATACCCTCAACTCACCCATGATCCTCAAGGTAGAAACACACCGGTTTAGTTTAAGGGTGTTGCTGTTTCAATTTTTTAGAATTTTAGCAGTAGTATATGTTACATTAAAACAACAATCCAATATTTTACAATCATAATCCCACATAATGTCCAAAACACAAAATAAATCATGATTTCACAGTAAATTATTTGGCCACCCACTTCCCTCCACCCTCACCTGTTCCCACCTCGCTGCTGGATACTCCTACCCTACCCCCCCCCCCCCCACACCCCCTTCGCCTCCCTCCTTCCACCCAATACCTTCACCTCCTACCCCCACAACATCAGTGTTACCTGACAATTTATGGACACTAATTGTGCTGCCCTATATTGAGCGTCTCGAGCAGACCAAGGCTGTCTCTGTTTCATCTGTCCACAACTGCATGTTAGGTCAATGTTTAGGTAATTTTCTTTTGTGAAGTGTTTGGAAGTTTCTTACAAATATTGATGTTTCTTTCTTTTAGGATCACTACTCAAGCCTAAAGATGGATATTAGATATATCCGAAAATTTGACTGAAATAAACTCTAGAATGTAATCGGTGGTTGCTCTCATCCTTCTCTTCATCTATAAGATAAGATAACCTGGACATGTACAGTACCGGTACCTATTGTTGACAATATATATATATATATATATATATATATATATATATATATATATATATATATATATATACCGTATATACAGTACATACTGAATATATATATATATAGTTATGAGAACCTCAGCAGGTGATCTTGGACACCACAACTTCCAAATTAGTAGGGCAATGAGAAGAAATACGTTGTAGAACATCATGATTTATTCTAATTTTCGGCGACGTCATGCAGCCACCCTCAGGAAAGGGTTACCAACAGATCCTAAAAATTGAGTATAACTCTGTATATATTGCTAAAACAGGATCACTAAAATGTAATGCATTGTTGAACACGTGGCAATTTGCCTATCTAAAAAACAATTAAACAACATAATTTTGGCCAACTAGGCAAGGTTTAAATATAAAATAAATCTACGGCTAGACACCATCAAATTTATAATTGCTAAATCTCAATGCAACAAAAGAAATCAAAACGCATAAGATATCAAATTTATATTATCATTTCTTTTTCAATTCAAATATTATTCTGAACTGTAAAGTCTAAAATCTATTAAACAAAATTTAACCTACCGCTAAACAGCGTCCAAAGTATTACGCTAATATCCAACCATGTGAGGACAAGACTTAGCAAAAGCAATCATAATAAACGAGAATATTAAAATGAAGGACTTTACAAAACATTTCAAATTATCTAGTAAAATTAGAAGCAAATCATAGTAATCCTAATCACATCGAACCGCAACATAAAGCAAAAAAGTACATTTGAATTACTTGACTCTAAGAAACAAAAGATAAATGTTGAAAATTCACATAAATGAAAATTGTCACAAACAAATCGGAACTCACCATGATACCACCAGTCTCCAATAAAAGACGATGAGGGACTGATTAACTGAACACATTTGAACTCTATATGTAAACTCAAAATATGGTGAAAATTAAACGAAATAAAGTGAAAAACCAAACGACATGAACACCCAAAAAGCAACCAATTGTACCCAATAATGAACCTTCAACTATTATTGACAAGATTTATTTCTGGTTTGTGCTTATTTATCAGCATTGTTTCGCCTATTAAAGCCTCATACGTGCTTCTAAACCTGCCTTCAGGTCTGGAATATTTTTGAGGAGTATGTCATTTTCTGCAGTAAGGCAACACTCTCGTAATGAAGATCACCCTTTTTCGGAGAGGGATTTTGAAATCATCGACAGGTTTAGAAGCACGTATGAGGCTTTAATAGGCGAAAAAATGCTGATAAATAAGCACAAACCAGAAATAAATCTTGTCAATAATAGTTGAAGGTTCATTATTAGGTACAATTGGTTGCTTTTTGGGTGTTCATGTAGTTTGGCTTTTCATTTTATTTCGTTAAATTTTCACCATATATTGAGTTTACATATAGAGTTCAAATGTGTTCAGTTAATCAGTCCCTCATCGTCTTTCATTGGAGACTGGTGGTATCATGGTGAGTTCCGATTTGTTTGTGACAATATTCCTTTATGTGAATTTTCAACATTTATCTTTTGTTTCTTAGTCAGGTAATTCAAATGTACTTTTTGCTTTATGTTGCGGTTCGATGTGATTAGGATTACTATAATTTGCTTCTAATTTTACTAGATAATTTGAAATGTTTTGTAAAGTCCTTCATTTTAATATTCTCGTTTATTATGATTGCTTTTGCTAAGTCTTGTCCTCACATGGTTGGATATTAGCATAATACTTTGGACGCTGTTTAGCGGTAGGTTAAATTTTGTTTAATAGATTTTAGACTTTACAGTTCAGAATAATATTTGAATTGAAAAAGAAATGATAATATAAATTTGATATCTTATGCGTTTTGATTTCTTTTGTTGCATTGAGATTTAGCAATTTTGAATTTGATGGTGTCTAGCCGTAGATTTATTTTATAATTAAACCTTGCCTAGTTGGCCAACATTATGTTGTTTAATTGTTTTTTAGATAGGCAAATTGCCACGTGTTCAACAATGCATTACATTTTAGTGATCCTGTTTTAGCAATATATACAGAGTTATACTCAATTTTTAGGATCTGTTGGTAACCCTTTCCTGAGGATGGGTGCGTGACGTCGCCGAAAATTAGAATAAATCATGATGTTCCACAACGTATTTCGTCTCATTGCCCTACTAATATATATATATATATATATATATATATATATATATATTACATAGTCTATTCATTATATTTGCCGATTTGGTTAAGCTAAGGGTGTCTACCATATCGAAACGGCTACATACTACATTCCTAATCTTCATTAAATATTCATTATCAACGATTAAAGTAAGTTAACTCTTATAAGTGTATAGGTAAATTATACTTTGCTTACTCCTGAATTCTCATAAATTGGTCCTTGAACCTCGGAACCCGTGCCATATGCTGGCGCTTCGTATTTTCAGTTTCTTGCTATTCCTTTTCGTTTTCCTACTTAATTTTCCTTGCTTTTCCTTCCTTCTTGCGCCTGCTCCCGCTTCCCTAGTATTCTGATGTGCCTTGTGGCCGATATTTATGTGTCAGAACTTCGTTTTTGTCCTTAATATGACGATGTACTTACTTATGATTGTTGACCACTGCTGCCTGGGAGAGCCTCGTTCGTTACCTATTATTACCTATTATTATTATTATTACCAGCCTTTGAAGCTATGAAACAACGGAACAACAGAGGACGAGGGGCGGGAAGCGGCGGTATTAAATTAGGCTAACCATCAATTTGCGTTCCTAATTTTAATTTGTTTTCTAGGCTACATTGGGTAGATTAGGTATTAAATTCAACTCTTAATTAAATTGAAGAGAAAAACAATTGCCGACTTGATAGTTTCGTTCTATGGGGGAAATTGGAGCTTTGAATATTTCTATTAAACAGAAATGCTATAATAAATACACTGCAACTGTATTTTAGTCGGTGATTTTGCATATTATCGATGTCTAATACAACTTCCATGGCCTGAGACTCGCAAGTGGTCAATTAAAGGGGGTAAAATGACTGCTAAATTTAAAAGGGTAATTACCACTAATTTTGTTGGTACCATTAGATGTTTGGCTAGCCTAGTTGATTATATGTCTATCAATTAAATTGGGTTAATATCTTACAACATTTTGGCATCCCTTCCTTAGTGTACTTTAAACAAATGTTGCCGCATTTTTATGTAGGGTTAATTACTTTCATTTTGTGAGTGGAGATAATATAGGCATTCGTTAACTTTAATTATTGCGCTCTGTGTCTTATTTCCCTCATTATTTCCCTATACCGACAAAATTGCCGCATTTAATATAGGGTACCTATTTAAATTTAAGAATAGAGATAATTTAGGCGTTGTTCGTTTATTTTAATGATTGCGCTCCGCGTCTTATTTCCCTCTTCTTACATTACACCGACATCACACGTTTATTTAATTATTACGTTACATAGTCGGGGTTCCCTATGATTTACCTTCATTGACGTCAGCTAACTTTGTGAGTGTGTTTCCCGTCCATATAGGTAAATTAATGTGTTAAACCCTTTAATATTCTATTTCCTGTGTATTGCCATTATGACGTTGACTCAATCCCGGTACAAAAGACGCAAGGGAGGTATCAAGAGTGGTTTGACTAGGATCACCGAAGATATTGCTACATTTTTAATTAATGCAGATAATGAAGCGATTGAGGCTAAATTGGCATCAGCATTAAGACAACTCGAAGATTTTAATTCATGTCGCCGCGAAATGGAAACACTCTATGAAGACGACGTGGACATAGAAGCAAACATGGAATATCTAGAGCGTCTTGATCAAATTATCGTCCACCTTAAGGGTAAACTGAAACTTAAGGAGCCAAATCATGCTGCAGTTAATAGAAACGCCGGTATAAGATTGCCGAAAATCACCCATCCTGTGTTTGACAGTGATCCCACTGTGTGGATGGGATTTTGGGCTATGTTCAACTGTAGTGTCCACCGCAATAAGGAGCTCAGTGACATACAAAAATTCACCTACTTAAGAGGTCAACTGAATGGCGAGGCAAAGCAACTAATTGAAGGTTTCGCAATTGAAGGAGCCAGCTACCAAACCGCGGTTGCCCTTCTACAGAAAACCTATGGGCACAGGGATAGGATTAAGGCGGCACACATAACTAACTTTACTACTTTGAATCATCCCTCTTACAATCCCGAGGATCTAAAAGGATTCTATGCTAGTTTTGAAAGTACACTGAGCTCAATAGAGACCCTAAGAATTACCCTTCATTAAGCTAGTGTTGTAATTCTCATGAATAAATTGCCATCACCACTAAAGGAAACTTTAAAGAGAACCTTAGGTGAAGATGGTCTGGACCTAGAAAGGTTTGTCCAGGCTTACCATACAGAAGTTTTTAATATGGAAAGTGTGGCAAATCGGACTACACCACGCATACCAGTTGCTTCGGCATCCTTTGCGGTGTAGGAGGCCTCGGTGCAAAGGAAGGGTTACAAGTTGTGCGAAGGGGCACATGTATGGTTTAAGTGTCTGAAATACAAAACCAGAGCTCTGAAAATTAAGCGCGCAGAGCAACTCAACCTTTGCACCGTGTGCTTGTCCTCAGACCACGGGAACAATGGTTGTGAGAACCCTGACATCCGTAACTGCAAGTATTGTCGTAACAGACACTACCATATCCTCTGTCAGTCCAGATCTCAATGGGACGGAGCAAATAAGGAGCAAAAACCTCAACAGGTAACAAAGATTAATACGCAAACTACCACGATGTCTGTATCTTCAAAGAAGACTAGTATTATCCTCCCAACTGTTATGCTGCCAACAGTAAAGGAATCAAGAGGAACAGTGAAGATGCGTACGCTGCTGGATCAGTGTTCACAGCGCACCTTCATTTTAAATTCCGCTCTAGACTCTATCCATTATGAAAAATTGGGTGTTGTTTAGCTAGAGTTGCGAGGGTTTACCGGAGCGTGTGAGAGCAGAAAATATCCAGTAGAGTCCTTCAAGTACAAGTTCCCGGGCAGAAACTATCCCTACAAGCAGTTGTGGTAGAAACTCTCCCAGATCACAAAGGATCAGAATGCCTTGAAGCAGACATGAAAGTGTTGCGAAGCAAGGGCTACAAATTAGCTGATCCTCTAATGACACAGATATCTCGACTGGACTTGTTGGTTGGTGCCGATTATTATTATGACTTAGTGCGGCCAGGGTACAAAAAAGAGGGTGACATAATTTTTTTGCCCACTAAATTTGGCTAGGCACTAAGTGGCTCCTGCCATAGCGACAAGTCTAGCGCCCAAGTAGAGGTAGTTACAATATTGAAAGTTGCGGTCACCCCCATGGATCAATACATATCCACGGAATCATATAATCCATGTCATAATGAATTAAAATGTTTGTGGGAACTCCTCTAGGAATTTCTCCGAACGAAGATTCAAAGGAAAACAAGACCGCGTTGGACATCTACAAGGAGACAGTAACATACTCTGCACAGAATCAGCAGTATGAGGTCAGACTGCCATGGAACCAACAGAAAGAGAAGCTGCCCTCTAATTATGGTTTAGCAGTGGGTCGCCTAAGGGGTCTGCGGAAGCGATTTAAACAAGAACCTGTTTATTGTAGTCACTAGACCAATGTTATCCAAGATCAACTTCATCGTGGTTTTATTGAAGAGGTTCCTTTCGGTGTTACTGGAAACAGTCATTATTTGGCACATCACAGGGTCACCAAGAATAGCACAACGACGCTCGTTCGAATTGTGTACGACTGTTCCGCTAGTATTGGCAAATGCAGGCCAAGTCTTAAGGACTGCCTTTACACAGGGCCATCACTAGTGCCAGATCTAGACAAAATATTGCTGCGATTCAGGGTACACAAATTTGCCTGGAAAGTGACATCGAGAAAGCTTTATTCACGTTGAGACTTCATGAAGAAGATCGTGACTACACCCAATTTCTGTGGCCAAAGGATCCCTTGGACTTATCTTCACCCTTACTTTGCTACCGATTTAAGGTAGTTTTGTTCGGGACGACTTGCTCACAGTTTCTTCTTAATGCCACGGTCTTGAAGCATCTTTCCATTATCAAAGAGGATCCCAAAGTTGTGGAGGCCATTAAGGAAGGTTTGTACATTGACATCCTCCAGGGAACAGGTAGTGATGAAGAGACTGTCATTAAGTGTTACTGGGAATGCTCAAACAATAATTTCTCAAGCACATTTATATTTTACAGAGTGGGCTACCAATAGTCCTCAACTACATGACCTCCTACAATTGGATGGTGTTGCTGCCAAGAATCAAGAGCGAGTGAAGACATTAGGACTCTTGTGGTTACCAGACTCTGATCTGTTGACGTTCCCAGAGACCAATAAGGCTACAAAAAGAGAGTGCTTAAGAGTGATGGCACAACTGTTCGATCCACTCGGTGTACTACTGCCTGTTACAATAAGGTCCAGAATTTTCTTACAGCAATTATGGAGACTGAAACTAGATTGGAACGATCCGCTACCTGACGACTGTGCTACCGAATGGTCTACAATTTCCAAGGACCTGAACCACTGCTGTGACTTTACTTATCCTCGGAGGACGGTATATTCTGACTCAGTGGAACTTCAAGCGTTTAGCGATGCAAGTGGTGTCGCCTATGGCACTGCAATATATTTTGTGAGCCCGGAATGTCTGGTCTGGAGTCTGGTCATCGCTAAAGCGATGGTCGCTCCCATAAGGTCCATAACTATACCAAGACTAGAGCTAACTGCTGGTTTGCTAGCCGCCAGAGTAATCAAATTTGTGGAGGAAGCCTATCATAATATTGTAAAAGTCAACAAATTTGTTTTATGCTGCGACAGCCAGGTTACATTGCATTGGTTGCGTAGTATAAAGAAGCTTCCAGTGTATGTCGCAAATCGAGTTGACGAAATAAACTCCCTTCTTCCGACTGTAGAATTCCGGTACGTGTCCTCTAAAGAAAACCCTAGTGACTTACTGTCTAGAGGTGTTTAGGCAAAACATCTGAAATCTTCTGCGTTTTGGTGGGAGGTGCCCATGTGGCTCCGAAACAAAGACGAGTGGCCGGAAGACATATTAACAGATGACCCAACGCCAAAGGTAACTAGCCAAGTCATTGGGACCAATGATGAACAGGATACACAGTTATGGAACTGGGAAAATGTGGCAGTTATGAGAAATTACTTCGGGTAGTTGCATGGACTATTTGATACAAGAATAATTTGAAGGCAACAATTAAAGGGACATCTCCGACAGACTGTGCCCTCCTCAGCATTAAGGAACTAAAAGTAGCAGAAAAGATTGTAGCTCAAATATGCCAGCAGGAATGCTTCCCAAAGGAGTACGAGATGCTGTCTGGTGACAAGGGTACTCACAATAGTTTGGTAAACCAATTAGGACTTGTCATGAAACGAGGTTTAATTGTATGTGAAGGTAGATTGAAGTTAGCGGCTCTTCCGGATTCAAGGAAATATCCGATACTACTGCCTTCCAAACATCCTTTCACTAGCATGCTCATCAATATGTGCCATCCATATTTTGGACGTAAAATCATAACTATTGCACAAATTCAAAAAATATGTTTTTAATTACCGTCGCATTCACGCACCGAATGTTCGTGTGAAGTTTGGTGGAAATACGTCGAACAGTCTAGGAGTTATCGGACGGACAGACAGACAGACATTTCGGCCGGCATGTACCACTATACGGGGGGCGATACCACTCTGCTTACGCAGAGTTGATATTAATAATACTAATACTAATAATAAAGTAGATGTACCGTGTCGCCCAAAATCAAAACGGCATACCCAGTCCCTGTTCCGTTTTGTTAACTAAAACATCCAAATATGCTAATGAACCATTATTTTCAGTTTCGGAAGTAAAGGATATATTTCTATGTTGTTTATTCATGTAATCCATAAATTTCTTATTTGCACTATCATTTTCAAATATCAGGAATAGATCATCTACATAACGCCTGCAATACAACGGCTTAAACTCATCAGGGCAACTATTTAACCACTCTGTTTCTCTAGCACAAAGAAAAGCATTACTCATTGCTGGACCTAAACTTGAACCCCATACTTAAGCCATCTACTTGACTGTATAAAGTTCCATTAAAAAAGAAACACGACTCTGAAGCAGACAATCTTAGTAACTTCTCAACAGTTTTGCGATCTAAATCATAAAATTCTGTAGGTACGTATTTATCTAGAATGATATCCATGGTCTCTTGTAATGGTACATTAGTGAACAATGATTGAACATCATAGCTAGCCATTAAGAAATTGGAGGGTAAATTTAACTGTTTAATTTCTTCAGCAAACAGAACAGGGACTAGTCACCGGAATATATAGGAAACCTACATCCACAGATCAAGGATTAAATTGGTATAGTTTCACTCCATTACTTTACAAAATTATTTCTATAAAAAACTTTGTTAAACAGAGCGTATGATGTATGTTCCACTTATGAAACTTTACATGCTGAAATGTGTAGACTCAGGAGATATTTCAAAATGAACAATTAGCAATTTCTAAATGATATTTTTGGTAGAATTCTAAACAAATTTCTTTCTGTTAAATTTTGCAATCAACAAACAACTACTTTTCAAGTCCTGAAATTAATTAAATATATCAAAATGCCATATTACGGTCACACCAGTTTTAAGTATAAGAAGGTCATAACTAAATTACTTAAAGATGTTTTCCCAGTGGTGGATTTTGGGGTAATCTTAACTAATGACTTCAGAATTGGTAATTTTGTTAACGTAAACGATCAGATACCGAATCTCAAGTGCTCAAACATCGTGTATGAATAATATTTCATGTCCTGGCCAGGTACATAGGATCCACTGGACGATCCTTGAAAGTCAGGGTGTTTGAACACATGGGTAGGAGTGTGAGATCAAATAAATTGTTACAAACTGATTCTTTTTCGGCCATTAGGAACCACGCACGCGAGGAAGACCATGCTTTTAGTATACAGGACTTTAAAGTAATTGCGAGATTCTATACCCATTATGAAACCTTGATCGGTGAAAAATTGCTCATTGAAAAATTGAAACCTGAGTTGAAAATTTCCAATAATTCATAGACTATTGAGCGATATAATTCATTTCTTTTTGTTTTATTTGTTGTTTGTTTAGAGTTTAAGTTTGAATGATAGGTTAGGTAACGTAAACATGATTCTCTTATTACTGTTTAGTCTTACTGTGGTTGCTGTTAACTGAGGTGAAGGTAGTTCTCTTATGTGTTTTATATTGGTTTTGGTGTTAATTCATATTGTATTAAACATAGTTTTTAGATCCACTTTAACCCCTAACTAGCGGCGCGCAACATAAGTCAAGTATAATAAATCTGGACTATCTGGCGGCGCGCGACATAGGTCGTGTAGAAATTTCAGCACGTAATGTTGCTGAGAGAGAGAGACAAGTGGTGGCAGGAGAGTAGCGAGCGTATGACTTCTCCAGACCACCGCGGCGAACCTACTGACACGAATCCCACCTCCTCCCTCCCTCTCTCACTCGCTACATACTGAATTGTATGGGGAAAGTACCGAATTACATGCTTTTTGCACTCGTGTTGCGCGGTTGTTGCAAGAAAAATAGCCGTCATAAAAGGATCGTTGTGGTGTTATTGGAAAGCTCTGTTTATGCCCTTTCAGGGATAGATACTTGTTTTACGCTCTGAGTCTTATTTAGGCATGAAAATGATCACGTAAACAGCCCTATTTTGGCTAAAAACACCCCGCTGGGCGGTACATATAAATAGACCGCCTAGCCCGCTAATAAGGTGTTAATTTTAAATAACGCATTTTTTCATTGTCTAGGATCATAATGTAGACCTGAAGATGGCCTCTGGTTGTGGCCGAAAATTAGTCAATAAAGATGGAGCTCAGCCACATATAGTCCCTATTCTTCCTACTGGTGTGGAGACTTCGGTGCCCTGAGCTGCCTACGGATGTTTTGGTTACTATATATACCGGTATATATATATATATATATATATATATATATATATATACTGTACGGTATATATACTTTGTATATATATATATATATATATATATATATATATATACAGTATATATACATATATAAATATATATATATATATATATATATATATATATATATATATATATATATATATATATATAAATATTGGGGTGGATGGGACTCGTTAGCCTTGGTCGACAACCCCTCTAAGGGAGCCCACCTTATAAGAATCCGGGTGGATGGGACTCGTCAGCCTTGGTCGCAACCTGTCTAGGGGAGTAAACCTGATACAAATCCGTACTGTTTACCTAGGGGTAAGGCAGGTTAGTGGATGGACTAGCCCAAAACCACTGTAGAAAAATAGTGCTAACAAAACACACAGAGGGCCTCGGAGTCGGGCGGATCCTAAATTGAGTGATCAATCCTGTATGTCTTTCAGTAAACTGGCTCGGAATGTCCCTCTCACGGGAACAAGTCCGCTTGGAGGCCTTCTGTGCATATATATTTATATATATATATATATATATATATGTATATATATATATATATATGTATATACTATGTATATAATATATACAGTATATATATATATATATATATATATATATATATATATATATATATACAGTATATTTACAAATTATACATATACAGTATATATAAACAGCATACATATATATATATATATATATATATATAGGAGGAGGCTGTAGGGACCAGCTAAACAGGACGGTACTACTGGGGAGTGCTAGGTGGCTGATAAGGAGAGCTGGAAATCCTGTTTCACCTCCTGGCCTCTCTAGCTGATCTTTTCTGTGCCTCACTAAAATTGAGGGCAACCCCAGGCTGCCATCCAAATCACCTTTTGCTCCTATCAATACATTATATTACAAACATCTTCCATACTACACTATGTTTCCTGAAAACAAATTACATGATCACGACCCACCTCGGAGGCCCCAGGGTGGGGGGGGGGGGGGACCAGAAATGCCCCTATCAATTTGACCACTGGAAACGACTCCCCTAAATTCCCTGGACCACTACCTTCTACTCTTACTATAAATTTCCGAAACATTCGTGGCCTTTCCTCTAACTTCCACTCTGTGGAACACCACCTCTCCTCTGCCAACCCTGATCTTCTTTTTCTCACCAAAACTCAGGTGCCTGGGACTACTGACAGCAGACCCTTCTCTGTATCCTCCTACAATCTCTATCCTTAGTTTCAAGCAAAAGGTGGATGTTGGGTATATGTGCGCAACAATCTCGCTTTCTCTCAACTTAGACTCTTCTGAATTCTTAACTCTCTATCTAAAGCTTTCTTGTCACTCTCAAACTAAATATTTATGCGTTGTTTATCTCTCCCCTAATTCTACTGACTATCCAAAATTCTTTGACTATCTAACTTCTAAAGTGGACCACATTCTATCCATCTCTCCTTTCGCAGAAATCTCCATCCTAGGAAATTTCAATGTTCACCACCACCAATGGCTCTCCTCTGTTTCCACTGACAAACCTTGTAAACAAGCTTACATCTTTTCTATCCAAAATGACCTAGAGCAGTTAGTCCAGCAACCCACCCATATCCCGGATCGCTTCGGAGATCGGCCCAACATTCTTTTACTTATTTCTAACCTCTAACCCTTCTGCTTATACTATAAATTTGTCTCTCTTTTGGGCTCCTGCGACCATAAACTAATATCTGTCACCTGTCATATCTCTCCTGTACGGCCACCCGATCCTCCCAACCCGCGGTCCTTGTGGTACTTAGGGAGTGCCGACTGGGAGGCTCTTCGGCAGTACTTCTTTGATTTCCCATGGAATGACATTTGCTTCCATGGCCGGGGACCCCCGGAGAGTGCTGAAATCATTACCAAGGTAATCCTCTCGGTAATGGAGGTATACATTCCATTTTCTTTCTCTCAATCTAATTAAAACAAAGCTTGCTTTACCCACACTTTTTCTACTGCTGCAACAAGGAGGAAGCATTCAAACGGTACCGACGCCTTAAAACTCATGAATCTCATTCTTCCTTTGTTTCTGCCCGGAAACAAACCAAATCTGTTCTTCGACTTTCCAAGCACTCTTTTATCAATAATAAATGCACTGAACTATCCAACTCTAGCTCTTCCCAAGCTTTCCGGCATCTAGCCAAAAACCTCTCCAACAATTTTTCTTCCTCATCTTTCCCTCCCCTTTTCCACTCTGATGGCACAACCATCACTTCTTCCTCTTACAAAGCTGAACTTTTTGCTCAAACTTTTGCTAGAAACTCCACTTAAATGATTCCAGTGCTATTCCTCCCTCTCCACCCCTCTCTCTCCTAGTTATGCCTAATATCCTAATATCTTCTAAGGATGTACTTTCTACCCTCTCTTGGCTTAATACTAAGAAGGCGTACGGTCCGGACGGTGTTCCTCCTGTTGTACTTAAAAACAGTGCTTCCGTGATGACTCCCTGCCTAGGCAAACTCTTTCGTCACTGTCTCTCCTCTAACGTCTTCCCTTATTGCTAGAAGTTTGCTGTCATTCAACCTGTCCCAATGAAGGGTGACCGCTCTCAACCCTCCAGCTGTCGTCCAATTGCTCTCATCTCTTGTATCTCTAAAGTTTTTGAAACTATTCTTGCATCCAAATTTCTTAAGTATTTCTCTTATCGTAATCTACTCTCAGATCGCAAGTATAGCTTCCTTAAGGGTAGCTCTACTGTTTATCTTCTTTCATATCTTACTAACTCTTGGTCATCCTCCTTTCTGGACTTCGGCGAGACTTTTTCTATTGCACTAGATATATCGAAGGCCTTCGATAGAGTCTGGCACAAATCTTTAATTTCTAAACTAACCTCCTTCAGTCTCTATCCCTTCATCTGTGCCTTCGTCTCTAGTATCCTTTCCGGCCGTTCCATAGCTGCGGTTGTGGACGGTCATCGCTCACTTCCTCATCCTATCAACTCCGGTGTTCCTAAGGGCTCTGTCCGATCTCCCATTATCTTTCTAATTTTCATAAATTATCTTCTCAACTGTACCTCCAGTTCCATCCATTCACACGCAGACAACTCTACCTTAAACTACTCAATTAATTTTCCTGAATGACCCAGCCAGCAATCCCTCAAAGGCAAACGTAATGAAGCCATGCACCACTTATCTACTGATCTAACTACTATTTTCAATTAGGGCAGAGAAAACCTTGTTACCTTTAATGCTTCCAAAACCAAATTTCTTCATCTTACGACTTGTTCAGAACTTCCAGAGGACTATCCATTACAATTCAACAATACAAAAATCAATCCTTCTTCTTCTCTCAATATTCTCGGTGTCTACTTTTCTTCTGTTCTCATTTGGAAGGACCATATTACCAGTCTTGCTAAGGCAGCCTCCCTGAAGCTGGGTGTGCTCAACCGCCTCAAGGGGTTCTTTACCCCTGCACAGCTTGTGGCTCTGTACTGGAGCACAGTGCGTCCTTGTATTGAGTATTGTTCACATGTGTGGGGACTATCATCTCACACCGCACTCCTAGACAAAGTAGAAAGGAAAGACTTTCGTATCATTAACTCCCGTCCTCTCACCAACTCTCTGCATTCACTCTCTATTCGCCGCAATGTTGCATCTCTCTCGCTATTCTATCCCTAGTACAATAATCAGTGTTCCTCAAAGCTTTCCCAGTGTATACCACCTCCTCCACGTAGGGTATGTAGTACCCATCTAGTAACACAATCCCACCTCTAATATGTGCAACTCTCCAACCCAAGAATGAAATGCTATTCTCAGACTTTCTTCTATTCAACTTCTGAGCTCTGGAACCCTCTCCCAGAATCAGTCTTTCCCTCTTCCTATGACTTAAATTGCTTCAAACTCTGTGTGTCCAGGCATGCACTTTGGCCTTGTCACTCTTTCAACTCTGGTGGAGGCACTCACTACTGGCAGTTCTGCCTTTTGTCTCCCTCGCTCATTTAGAAAAAATATATATATAAATACTGTATATATATATATATATATATATATATATATATATATATATATATATATAATAAGCAATAATGTTTGATGTACTGCATATATACCAAACTTGAATTTGGAGCTCTGAAAGGTATGCCATTAATATATATATGATATATATATATAAATATATATTGTATATACAGTATACTGTATATATATATATATATATATATATATATATATATATATAAATAAAGTAGAAAGACGGCCGGCCAATCAGCGTGCTCCTATTGGCCGAGCCTTGTGGCCAGATAACGTGGACATTCCAGGCATGACTTCCACCATCTGCACCCCTCCTCGCTCTGCCAATCAAAAGGCTCCTTTGTCGGAGCCGAAATATGCCCGTACAGCCTCATTCCAAAACATGCTATCGCTCTCTCCACAGGCCGTCCCTTCGGATTGCAATATGTCAAATAATTTTGTGCCAGCCCTAGACTCCCGTAAGCCACGAAAAGACAATTGCAATCGACTTCCGGGGACATATTATGGAGAGAAAGAAGCCGAGGAGACCAAGTTGAATGTGCACCTAGCAGCTTTAAACTACTTTTTATTAAGGACCCATATTGGGCCCGCAAGGAATAAAAAGAAAGAGAGAGATGATGATGACAAACCTAGTGGTTACCCCTAAATAATTAATGTGTTCTTATTAGAACAGACCAAAGAGAAATAGACTTGACTTACGAAGCAAAATAAAGGGATGATGTGTTCATAGAGTATTAGTGTTTATTTATAGAGAAGGCTCCATGCCATTAGCTACCAAATAGATAGGATCTTATAGGACGAGAATTAATTAAAGTAAGAGGGATTGAGATTTGAAAGCAACTATAGGGTTCAGTGGGAATAATAGATAGTTGCGGATAGATGAGCTTCAGCTTAGGGATATAGATAAATATATATATATATATATATATATATGTGAAGGACACTAGTCCGAGTATTAGGGAAATATAATTATATAGGAAGGACACCAGTCCAAGAATTATACTATATCTAATATTGTGGAGGAAATTTAATTAATAATCTTATTAATGGTTAGTCCGTTGGTTGAGCGCTATAGAGAATAAGCCTAAATTAGAATCTTTGAATTAGTAAGGACGTATCTATTGCGTTAAGATATTATGTACGTATCCGGGAATAAGTGTAACAGATAAAGAGTTCAATATCGTGAGATAAAGATTATATCGTTTGTGGGGAATCAAGTGGTCTACGGGCCAGTGTTGTATTCAGGTGTTGTATTGTATTAGGGTTGAGATATTGCGTTGTATTAAGATAATTTTTGTTCGGTGTAACAGACTACGCGTTCGATGCTGTAAAGGGGTGGTGAGAAAAAGAGTATATTATTTGTGGGGCATTAAGTGGTCTACGGGCCAGTGTTGTATCCAGGTGTTGTATTGTATTAGGAGGATTTATGTTCGTAACGCCCCGGTCTTATAGATAGACATCCAGGGGCTTGGTAAAGGTTATATTATTTAGGAACTAGCATTTGTGATGAAGATTTACGAATAAGAGTCTTTGGTCAGAGAAGCCCTGGTCTCTTAGTTAGACATCCGAGGGCGTTGTAAAATTATTAGTTGAGTCTGGTAACCTGCAATGGATCGAAGTCGAAGTGAGTCATTACCTGAATAGCGGGAATCAAAGTAGATGGTAACGGGAGCTCTCGAGTTCCAATGTACTATCTGCTGTGGGTCAACGAACTATTCAATTCGTGTATTGAACTCATTTCCGCCCGAACAGGAAGTGGGTTACTGGACCCGTGTTAGCTTAAGAGTTGGGCTGTTAAATAAATATACAAAACTCCAACAGTTACTGTCTAATTATTCCCCCACCTTATTAGTGTGCTTGAACTTAGAAATTTAAGTACAACATTTTGGTGGCAAGCGGTGGGATTAGATAAATTGTTGGGTTGAGTATAAATTATCTAGCAGAACCGACATAATGGCGACAGTATTACCGTTCAGAGTATGGGAAGAGGGGAAAGAAGAAATTAGGCTTTGGATTGAACAAAATATAGAATGTCAATTCACTCTACTTGAGGTAGGAGATGATGGGAAAAAAATCGCCTATGGAAAGGCACACTTAGGCAAGGCCCTAAACGACGTAAGAGTACGTCTAGAGGGACTAGTATCGTGGGCATAAGTGAAGGCCGCTCTAATCGAGGAGTTTGGCCGAGAAACCTCCACAAGGAAGGCCCGAGAGAAACTAAAGACGATGAAACTGGACAGCCAGAATGTAAGAACCCTGAGGAGGGGAATCACGAAGTATGTCAAACTCGCGTTTCCACACATGGACCAAGAGAGTCAGGAAACAGAAATTAGGGAGATGATTCAAGCGTGTCCTGTGGAAGTGCAGAAACACTGCATCATTCATAAAGTGACTACCACAAAGGAACTCCTGGAGGTGATAAAAAAAGTGATGGAAGCCCGAGAAGTAAGAGAGGAGAAAAAAAAAGGGGAAGAGGAGAACCCGAACAAAGGGTATCCAAGAACAATTGTCCAATGTTTTGTATGTAGGCAAACCGGACACATAGCTAGGAACTGTTCTAACCGACCCCAATCTCAAACCCCTAGACTTACCTCAAGGCCCCTACTCCAAAATGATCGACCCCTACCCAGGGTGACCGACCCAAACCAGGGAAGATTGCTCCCGGTCGAGTACCAAGAGATGGAAACCAAACCGGAAGTCACAATGCCAGAAGAGGAAGTAAAGTTTCCCCTAAACCTCACATAGGAGGGCGATATAGTGAGGTTAATATCCTAGAGAGACATACGCCTTGTGAAACTATCGTAATCAACATGTTAATTGACACAGGGACTAATAGAAGCTGTCTTTTGGATAGTTTTTGGAGAAACAACCAGAGATAAATAGGGACGTTACAGCATACTAGTATTCAGTTGTCAGGAGCTGGTGGTCAACCATTGACTATCCTAGGGAGAACTAATTCGGTAGTGATACAGTGGAAGGGAATTAAATTCACCACTAATTTTTGTGTACTATCGGGGAAATCTAACAGCGGAGTTGATGGGTACCTGGGAATTGACCTTATGAGCCAGTTGGGGGTAACTATACAGTGTGGGCCGAAAGAGACAACAACGACCGTCCAACCACAGATGGTAGCTACCACGGGAAAACTTTCTATTCCCCCTAGATCTTGGAGAATGATAGAGATTCCTAAGCCCCAGGGAATGACAACCGGGATTTTTTAACCTGATACCCAGAATAAAGTAAGAATATCCTCCACCTTTATTACTACCGAGCAGAGGAGAGTAGTCCTTGCTAACTATGGCGATGAGACGATCAGTTATCAGAAGGGAACACTCTTAGGACAAGTTACACCCGCACATCCCACCACCATTTGAACAAACGGACCTGTTAACTTACCTGAAATCCCGAAACAACTGACGTCCGACCAGGCCACTACCTAACATGAATTACTCTGGTCTTACAAAGACATCTTTGCTCAAGATGAAGGGGACCACGGCTCAGCCCGAACCCGACACACCCACGAGATCCATACTCAAGGGCCCCCTATTAGACAACCGTACCGACGACAAAATCCCATCATGAGACAAAAAGAAAAAGAACAAGTCGAAGAGATGCTGAAACAAGGAATAGTAGTGGAATCCTATAGTCCGTGGTCATCTCCCGTAGTCTTGGTAAAAAAGAAAGATGGGTCCACTAGGTTCTGTGTAGACTATAGGAAATTATGTGATGTCACCATCAAAGATGCCCAACCTCTACCTCGCATCAATGACTCGCTAGAATCATTAAATGAGTCAACCTGTTTCTCTACCCTAGACTTACAAAGTGGGTATTGGCAAGTACCAGTTAGGCCAGAGGACCAGGAGAAAACCGTGTTTGCCACGAGCGAAGGGAAACTGTATCAGTTTACGGTTTTGCCCTTTGGAGTTTGTAATGGACCAGCCAGTTTTACTAGAGTCATGGACGAAGTACTGAGGGGGTTGGCATGGAAGACTTGCTTAGCTTCCCTAGATGACATTATTATTTTTTCAAATAGGTGGAAAGAACATATGAACCGACTACAAGAGGTATTGGAGAGAATTAGGAGGGCGGGACTAAAATTGAAGCCGTCTAAATGCCAACTAGGGGCACGCAAGGTGGCATACCTAGGGCATGTAGTTTCAAAAAAAGGTATCCAACCGGACCCCCTCAAGGTCAAAGCTATCGCAGAAATTACACCCCCTACCTCTGTAAAAGGGATCCGAGCGTTTCTGGGGATGGCTTCCTATTATCGGAGATTTATACCAAATTTCTCGAAAATTGCTCGACCCATGACCAAGAGATTGGAAAAAGGGCGAAGGTTTGACTGGGATCAGGATTGTCAAACAGCATTTGATCACTTGAAGGAAAAACTCACTTCTAACCCTGTAGTCTGTCACCCCGACTTTACCAAGCCCATTCAACTATATACCGATGCTTCCGATGAAGGACTAGGCGCTGTCTTAGCTCAGAGAGTTGACGGGAAAGAGGGCATAGTGGCATGCGCCAGCCGGACGCTAAACAAGGGCAAGAAAAATTACAGCGTCACCAAAAAGGAATATCTAGCTCTAGTTTGGGCTGTGCAGTATTTCCGTTCCTATTTAGCCGGGGTCCATTTCGAAGTTATCACTGACCACCATAGTTTGCAATGGCTCCGAAAGATGAAAACGGAAGATGGGTTATTTTTTAGGTGGAAGGGGATTTTGGAAGAATATTCCTTTGATGTTAGACATAGAGCGGGAAAATTGCACACTAATACCGATGGCCTATCTAGATTACCGTTAGCCCCCGTTCAACCCCCTTTACCTGGCCAGGAACAGACTAATCCGGGGTGTAGAGACAAGTTAAACAATTTCCGAGGGAGCCTGGAGGGATTCCAAGGATCGGGTGGTGTTAGACTATCTTGAGGCCAAACACATGATACAACTACTTCACGCTCAAGAGGGGAGGGGGGCTCATTTGGGACAGTCTCGAGTCCTGAAGCAATTTAATGAAAGGTACTGGACTTCAAGAGCCGACCAAATTGTCAAAGAAGTAATTCAAAATTGTTTGGGATGTCAGAGAGGGAAGGATGGCCGAGGACCTAAACAGTCGCCTGTACATATTCTAGCAGGGACACCATAGGAAAAATTATCGGTGGACATTATGGGACCTCTACCCAGACAGACAAACAAAAGGTATATTTTGACCTGTGTTCACGTCTTCTCCAAGTACATGGTAGCTTGTGCCATCTCGAACAAGAGAGCCGAAACCGTAGCTAAGGTTATCATGGAGAAAGTTATCTGTGTGTATGGCACACCGGGCTGTATTCGGAGTGATAGGGGGAACGAGTTTAATAATGAAATTTGGCAACACTTGGGGGACACTTTGGGCTACCAGATCCAACACAAATCTCCGTATCATCCCCAAGGGAATGCGGTGTGTGAAAGGAACCACAGGGTACTTGCTAATTGTGTCCGGGCTAGTCTGAGCTCACATGGGGAAGAAATATCCCGAAACTGGCCGGAACTACTGCCCGAAATTATCTGGGGAGTGAATACCACGATTTGTAGGACTACTGGGTATTCTCCCTACGAAATTATTTTCGGAGTCACTCCAGAATTGCCTCAGGAAAGACATTTTCCCTATCCCATTCATTCCACCAAGTACTCACAACCGGAACAATATCTGAAAGAGAAGGGGGAGCGAAGACGACAAATTCACACTCATGTGACGCAGCAACAATCTTAATAACCCATATTACTGGGGGGAATGTATTCTAGTGGAGAGACATAATCCCACCCGAACAGGGAAACTAGAGGAGAAGTACGAGGGCCCTTTCAAGATTGTTGAAATAAACGGGCCATATCAGGTACTGTATGTACATCACGGAGGTATTGCGTCGGCTATGCACATCTGCCATACCAAAAGGTACGAGGGTATTTTACCCACAGAACTGAGCGACTGGAGTGAAGGGGAAGAAAGGGAGGGAGAATTAGAATCTTGGGCAGGTCTCCCAAATAATTGTTCAAGTGGTCGCCACCGGGAAGGTAATAATTAAAGAGGTAGATATAATAAGGTATTCCCGTTCTGGGGGCCATTCAAAAATAAGCAAACCGAGAGTCTTTCCGAGTCGGAGGGGGGCGAAGAAGCCGAGGAGGTTACTATGAGTGGAGAGAGGGAATATTCAAGACGCACCCGCGACGATAAGTCTACGGTCCCAGACAGCGAAGTTTCAGTTTCCCCGGGAGATTTTTATGAAACTCTAAGTGGTGAGGAAGAACATTTTCGGGCAGAAGTGAGTAAAGAGACAGTATTTCCTGGGGATAAAACTCCATCGGATTCGTCAGTACCTAAGTTTGATAAAACACGAGGGAACCAACCGACAGGCTCTCCGGAGAACCCTCAGCCAATAGGCCCCACAGAAACTATTAATCGAAGTGGTAGAATTAGCCGTCCACCAATACGGTACCCAGACGAGACTAGAAATAAGACCCCCGAGGCGCGAGCTTGCTAGTTGAAAGGCACCATGCCTCTCCCAACTGATCCCCAATACCGGCTCCGTCGACTAATAGCCATTGTCGACGGAAAAGGACAAAGAGTGCAGACTACCCGAGCTATTAAGCAATTTCTCAGTAAGCCAGGGCAAATTTTGTTGGCTAAAACTGCGGTTGGGAACCAGAATCCTGCAGTACAGCTACACAAGTGTATTTGCGAAATTGGTGAAATGGTGGAGTGGCGGAGCGAGGGCCACGACTACAAGGGCGTAGTGTTGCGGCGATCAGGAGCTCGCCTTAATTTAGTAGCAGATGATAAAGTAGAAAGACGGCCGGCCAATCAGCGTGCTCCATTTGGTCGAGCCTTGTGGCCAGATAACGTGGACATTCCAGGCATGACTTCCACCATCTGCACCCCTCCTCGCTCTGCCAATCAAAAGGCTCCATTGTCGGAGCCGAAATATGCCCGTACAGCCTCATTCCAAAACTCGCTATCGCTCTCTCCACAGGCCGTCCCTTCGGATTGCAATATGTCAAATAATATTTTGCCAGCCTTAGACTTCCGTAAGCCACGAAAAGACAATTGCAATTGACTTTCGGGGACATATTATGGAGAGAAAGAAGCCGAGGAGACCAAGTTGAATGTGCAGCTAGCATGTGCCAAGCAGCAGCTGGCCGTGCGTGCGAGCTGGCCAATCACAGCGCCCCAAGGCATGCCTCGTGTTGGGCGGCAGGCCTATATAAAGGGGGGGGGGGGAGAGGAGCCAGCACACAGGTACCAAGACCCACACCACGCCCTCAACTCCCTCTGTCCCGCCCATTAAACAGACAGAAATCTCCTCCTGACACAATATATACTGTCAAATCAACAACAGCAACCTGCAACTCCAACACCAAGCTCAAGGGAAAACTGAAGATGTCTCCATATATTAACATCTTCGAGCAAAACCTAGAAGAGGACGAAACTCCAACAACATCAAAGGAGACGGAGGAAGCCCTCTCACCACCACCAGCTCTCCCCTCCACCAAGCCTACACCATCCAGACCATCTGAAGAGACTCTCAGGACCACTCCTCCCCCTCCTGTTCGGACCCCACAAGCTGTGAAGAAGAAGAAGAGGAATGTGAAACCTGCAGGTGACACAACACCCAAGTCACAGAAGATACAACCAGCATGTTTCTCCAACATGATTGAATACGCCGAATACCTCGAACAAATTCAAGCTGAAATGTTGAAGCAATAATACCCTTTAACAGATATAGATTTTGCATTAACTCACAAGATAAACAACTAGCTCAACTATGTACGACTATTAGACCATGAATAGACAAATACAAATAAAGTAATAAACATCCCTAGCAATAGCAAGGTGGTCTGCCCACTAACTTTTCTCTCTCACTGTATTTCATCTTTCCTACTTCCTCTTCCCCCCACCCACTCTGTGGTGCCTCTCTCCCCCCCTTAATATAAAAAAAAAAAAAAAAAAAAAAAAAAAAGCTCCCGGGTCACTCAAGCAATGGGCACCACTGGGACAACTAGCCACAGCCCAGCCTCTCTATCTTTCCCGGGCACCAAAGGAAACTTGGCTTACCCTACCACAGCCTTCCAGCCCACCTCAACCGTTCCCGTTCGTACTCCCTTGGGCCTGGCCTCACTCTCACCTACGAGGAGAATACACCACCAGTATCCCTCTGCCTGTTGTCACATTGCTGGCTTGCACACCTGCAGCCAAACAATTCAAGAGGGGCGACAGCAAGTAGATGGGAGTGAGTGTTTCCAGGACCACTACTGGCCAGCCCTGAGGTGGTGAATGATCCAGTGTGACAGCAAGCAGCTTTAAACTACTTTTTATTAAGGACCCATATTGGGCCCGCAAGGAATAAAAAGAAAGAGAGTGATGATGATGACAAACCTAGTGGTTACCCCTAAATAATTAATGTGTTCTTATTAGAACAGACTAAAGAGAAATAAACTTGACTTACGAAACAAAATAAAGGGATGATGTGTTCATAGAGTATTAGTGTTTATTTATAGAGAAGGCTCCATGCCATTAGCTACCAAATAGATAGGATCTTATAGGACGAAAATTAATTAAAGTAAGAGGGATTGAGATTTGAAAGCAACTATAGGGTTCAGTGGGAATAATAGATAGTTACGGATGGATGAGCTTCAGCATAGGGATATAGATAAATTTATATATATATATATATATATATATATATATATGTGAAGGACACTAGTCCGAGTATTAGGGAAATATATATAGGAAGGACACCAGTCCAAGAATTATACTATATCTTATGTTGTGGAGGAAATTGAATTAATAATCTTATTAATGGTTAGTCCGTCGGTTGAGCAGCGATGGAGAATAAGCATAAATTAGAATCTTTGAATTAGTAAGGACGTATCTATTGCGTAAAGATATTATGTACGTATCCGGGAATAAGTGTAACGATAAAGAGTTCAATATCGTGAAATAAAGATTATATCATTAAATTTTATGGGGAATTAAGTGGTCTACGGACCAGTGTTGTATTCAGGTGTTGTATTGTATTAGGGTTGAGATATTGCATTGTATTAAGAGAATTGATGTTCAGGTGTAACGGACTACACGTTCGATGCTGTAAAGGGTTGGTGAGATAAAGATTATATTATTTATGGGGAATTAAGTGGTCTACGGGCCAGCGTTGTATCCAGGTGTTGTATTGTATTAGGAGGATTTATGTTAGTAACGCCCCGGTCTTATAGATAGACATCCAGGGGCTTGGTAAAGGTTATATTATTTAGGAAATAGCATTTGTGATGAAGCTTTACGAATAAGAGTCTTTGGTCAGAGAAGCCCTGGTCTCTTAGTTAGACATCCGAGGGCGTTGTAAAATTATTAGTTGAGTCTGGTAACCTGCAATGGATCGAAGTCGAAGTGAGTCATTACCTGAATAGCGGGAATCCAAGTAGATGGTAACGGGAGCTCTCGAGTTCCAATGTACTATCTGATGTGGGTCAACGAACTATTCAATTCGTGTATTGAACTCATTTCGGCCCGAACAGGAAGTGGGTTACTGGACCCGTGTTAGCTTAAGAGTTGGGCTGTTAAATAAATATACAAAACTCCAACAACTGTCTAATTATTCCCCACCTTATTAGTGTGCTTGAACTTAAAAATGTAAGTACAACAATATATATATCTATATATATTATATATATATATATATATATATATATATATATATATATATATATATATATATACAGTATACTGTATAATTATGCAGTATATATATATATGTATATATATATATATATATATATATATATATATATATAAAAAAATAATATATATATATTAATGGCATAACCTTTGATAGCTCCAAATTCAAATTTGGTATACATGCAGAATATTAAACGTTATTGCTTATTTGGTTAAATATGATACATTTTAATTGTAACTAAAATTAACTACAGTATCTTTCAAAATCGTTCTATACAAAATATTGTGCCCTCTTTTGTATTGACTAAAACCTGAACTGAAGCTATCGCATCATTACAGTTTGTTTGAATCTATCCACAATGTGGGGTGTGCTTTACAAGGTTCATTATTAGCTTACTAATGAAGCCATGATTAGTATTATATTATAGATAAAAAACATCATCTGAGGAAGAGCACTTTATTGACAAAGTTTCGCAGATAGCTTCATCAAGTCACGTATCTGCGAAACGTTGTCAATAAAGTGCTCTTCCTCAGATGGTGTTGTATTATCCATTCCGTCTACTTTTCAAGTACCACTCAATATTATATTATACTTTGTGTTATCCTCACCTCATATATTGTGTTTTTGTGTAAGACTGTACTTGGCCCTCATATCTGAACAAATTAGAATTAGCTCAAAATAAATGTTTAAGATATATATTATTTGTGGGTAAATTTGACTCACCGAAAACCTCTTAATATCTCTCAAAATGTTTTAGTTGACTTATGTTCATAAAGATGTATGTTATTATGTTTCCAGTAATATCATAGGCTGCTCAGGAAATAAATATTTTCATGTTATAAGCAACGCTCAAAATACTAAGAAAAATACCATAAATCTGATTTTTCGATAAATTTGAAGACTTATGTTTAGAACCAGTATAATCTGTATCGCTCCTTAATTATGGAATGCTCTACCTCCAAATATAAAGGATCTCATCTATTCAAGTAATAGATCATTAATAAAAACATTTCTTTTATGAATATGGATTATCTAATTACTTTACAATGTTCATAGATTTTTGTTGTTATACTTTTATCTATATAAGAAAACTTTAATATATATATCACTGTAAATTGCCTGTATTGAATATGTAATTGATATAATTATATCAATCATTATACAAATGTCAGCTAGAGAGCCCCGGTTTGTCAGACCATGCCATTTCCTTTATTATCAACTCTGCGTAAGCAGAGAGGTATCGCTCCCCTGTGTAGTGGTACCCTGCCTGCCGAAATGTGTCATCGTCGTTGTCGTCCGTCTGTCTCGAAATTCCTCCTAGACTGTTGGATGGATTTTCACCAAACTTTATACGTAAATTCAGTGTCATTGCGACGGTCAGTCAAAAAATGATTTGAATTTGCTCAATAGTTATGGTCCTAGGTAAAACATATAGTCTAACCATCACCCGGGGAGGACAGCACCCCCCAAGCCCCCCAGATGGATCAACCCCTCCTTCCCACCCACGTAGAAGTTGCGTAGTGTTGTAATCACTGTGTCTGTATGCTTGAGGGGCACACACATTCTTGTTTGGTAGTAGTGATGATGGTATGTGTGCCCCGTAGATTCACATGCATCACAGAAATTATGATAAATGCGATTATGGCACTAGTAGTGATGATGTTGGTGATAGTGTTAGTATTTGTCATCGTGGTGATGATCTGTAGTGAAGACGATATTGTGTGTGTAGTGATAGCTGTGGTGATTATGGTAGAAGTTATAATATTGACAGTGATGATGATGGTTACTATGGTAGTGATGGTGGTGGTGATTGAAAAAGTAGTTATAATAGTGGTGGTGGAAGTAGTAGTGATGATGGTAGTAGTTCGTTCGTTCGTTAATTTTATTTCGTAATTTCTAACGTAGATACAATAATTAAGTTATATACAGTCGTAGAGTAATATGCACAGTTTACAGTAAATGATAATAATTACATGGGTAAGATCATCATAAAGACTTTTCTTTAAGACTTTCTTAGTAGTTTGCAGACTGCCTAATTAATAATTATGTAATAATACAAATTTTAGCTGTAAACAAACTAACTTAATGAAAATATAATTACTTGAAATTTGTTTTATCATATGAAATTAACATGTAAAAGCCAGAAAAGAAAACAAATTGAGTAAAGTATAAACTCATAAAAGCAATATTAACCTATACAGGATTTAACTTATCCAAACAATTGTAAAAAAAATATTATAAGATCTGATAAAGAAGTATATATATCATTTTTTAAACTTACTTAATAGTAAGGATAATGGTTATAGTAGTAATGAAGGTGGTGGTGATTGTGGAAATGCTCATGGGGATAGTAGTAGTGATGATGGTGACAGTATTGCTGATGTTGGTGATGGTTACTGAAGATGTTACCCCAAAAACACCTCTCACCTCATTTGTACGAGAAACTTGACCCGTTTTGGATAGGTAAGGGTAGTTTACTTTAGTTAGTTTAATTAAATACTACAAAATATAATCCTAGACGATTTCCTTTTCGAGGAGAGAAAAAGTTTGGGGGGGGGGGGTATTGTTTTGGGGGCGAATAGTAATAGTAGTAGTGATGATGACTGTAAAAGGGATGGTAGTAGTAGTAGGCATGATGGTGAGAGTAATGATGATTGTGATAATAGTAGTGATGATGGTGATAGTTGTAGTGATAATAATGACAGTATTGATGATGGTAGTGATGATGGTGACAGTAGTAGTGTTGATGGTGTAAGTACTAGTAGTAGTGATGATGGTGACAGTAGTAGTAATGCTTGTGACAGTAGTAATGATGGTTGTAATATGATAGTGATGATGGTGATAGTTGTAGTGATAATGACAATAGTGATGATGGAACAATGGTAACAGTAGTAGTGATGGTGGTGACCGTAGTATTGATGATGCTGAAATTAGTAGTGATGATTGTTATGATAGTAGTGATGATGATGGTAATAGTAGTGATGATGGTAACATATCGCAGAAATGGGCATGCCATTTTGATTTTGGGCAAAACGGCACATCTACTTGATTAACATCATATGTATTTTGTTTAGTATTGGCAATACATTTGTTTTCTTTTTGTTTACATGTATTTTACGTTAATACTACCACAACCCTCACCACCTTCATCATTATTACCTTAAACATCACCGCCACTACTACACAGTCAAATGCAGGGCAGTGTTTATCAGAGGGACCAATGTAAACCAGGGCATCTTACTGGTACTGTCTACATCCCCCTTCCACCACCACCTCCGCCCCGGGCCTCACTAAACCTAACAACCCAAACTACTAAAGGCCCCTCCAACCACCAGCATTACCCTCACCACATCCCCCCACTACCCGAACCTCTATTACTACCCTCATCAAGACGAACACCATTAACACACCCAGTACCAGCGTCAGCCCTGATCGTCAGTACAATAGGGTTACACTAGTACCAATGATGGCGATCATCCGTCAGTAATATGCGACCCTTGTTCCTTCTAATATCGAGCGGGAGCTGCTAACATGACTTGGAGGCACTTCAGTGAGGTGTTGGCAACACTGCTCATAACTCCCTCTAACTGCTTAAGTCCAGAGGATTCGGCCACTCTCCTACTCTTGTGGTGGGAGGGTGTTGTTTCGCCTCTGACGAGTCATTTTGGCCACAATGGCTGGTACTGTGGGGTACACATAATCTAATATTCTATTGTACGGTCGCGCTAATAAGTAATGTTCCAGCTGTCATTATGTTTGGCTTGGTCTGTGCTGTATTAATGTCTGTCAGATGTTGAATAGGGTGGGTAAGTGTAGGAACATGGTTGTATATTTCACTAAATATGAAGAAATGAAGCTTAGATATTGCCGATACCAATTATTGATCAAAACATATTTGGTGCCGATACATCACTTATTAGCGCGATTGTACAGTAGGGGTTAAACTCTCACCACCACCACAACTACTACAACCTCCACCACTACACAACCTATACCTCTACCACCATCCTCACCACTCTAACTATCAACACCAGGTCCCCCACCTCCATTACTACCCTATGGACACCACTACTATCATCACCACCACCACAACTACCTTCACCACTAATACCTCCACCTCCGCTAGGACCTTTATGAAAAGCACGACTACTATCCTCACCACTCATCTCCACCACCGCTACTACACTCATCATCTACACCACTACAACCTTCACCACCATTACCTTAACCACTAGTACCACCTCCAACACAAAGCCCCAATTTCAACACCGCTACAACTCTCATCACCACCAGCACCACTACTATATTCACCACCATTACCTTCACCACTAGTACCACCATCACCACATCACCACCGCTACTGCCTTCATCAACAACAGCACCACTACTCCTTCACCACCATTATTTTCACCACTAGTGCCACCACCACCAGCACACACCCCACATCACCACCGCTTCTACCTTCATCAACACCAGCACCACTACTCCTTCACCACCATTATCTTCACCACCACCACCACATGCCCCACATCACCACCGCTACTACCTTCATCAACACCATCACCACTACTACCTTCACCACCATTACCTTCACCACTAGTACCACCACCACCACATGCCCCACATCACCACCGCTACTACCTTCATCAACACCATCACCTTCACCACTAGTGCCACCACCACCACACGCCCCACATCACCACCGCTACTACCTTCATCAACACCATCACCACTACTACCTTCACCACTAGTGCCACCACCACCACACGCCCCACATCACCACCGCTACTACCTTCATCAACACCATCACCACTACTACCTTCACCACTAGTACCACCACCACCACACGCCCCACATCACCACCGCTACTACCTTCATCAACACCATCACCACCATTACCTTCACCACTAGTGCCACCACCACCACACGCCCCACATCACCACCGCTACTACCTTCATCAACACCATCACCACTACTACCTTCACCACTAGTGCCACCACCACCACACGCCCCACATCACCACCGCTACTACCTTCATCAACACCATCACCACCATTACCTTCACCAATAGGGGCACCACCACCACACACCCCACATCACCACCGCTACTACCTTCATCAACACCATCACCACCACTACTACCTTCACCACTAGTACCACCACCACCACACGCCCCACATCACCACCGCTACTACCTTCATCAACACCATCACCACCATTACCTTCACCACTAGTGCCACCACCACCACCACACGCCCCACATCACCACCGCTACTACCTTCATCAACACCATCACCAATACTACCTTCACCACTAGTGCCACCACCACCACACGCCCCACATCACCACCGTTACTACCTTCATCAACACCAGCACCTCTCACTACCACCCATAGCAACTCACCAGCACCCTCACCACCATTACACCCTGCATCACTGCTAACACATTACAAATGTGTAGGAGGCGACTTGACGAGACAACATGTGGTTGACTCTACCCTTTAGAGAAGTAGGGTATGGGTGGAAACTCCCCACACATGTAAAACGTTATCGATGCATGGGTGCACCATACCCTTGTGCAGAGTATGAAGCTGTGTTTGGGTTGGGAACCCACTGAGACGGTTAGGACATTTAATTTCTAGGAACTACACTATTGCGAGAGATCCCCATTTCTTTCATATCAAGGAAAAGAAGGGGTGAAAATAGCAAAGCATGTAGACTAAATAAAGTATGTAGACTAAATAATGATAATGCAAGTGTTTGGGTAGAGGTTAACGAAGGTAGTGAAACCATAGTTATTGGGGTTATGTATAGACCGCCAAATATGAGTAGAAATGACGGAACATTTTTATGGGAGGAAATTAAAATAGCATCAAGGGTTAGCAATGTGTGCATTATGGGGGATTTTAATTTTCCGAATATAGATTGGCAGCATCAAAAAGGCGACTCTGATTCAAAGGAGTTTATTGAGGTAGTACAAGATAGTTTTGTATTTCAATTCATAGATACGCCGACTAGAGGTAATAATATTCTCGATTTAGTTTTCAGTAACAATGAACATATGGTATATAATGTAGAGATCGGGGACCACCTAGGAAATAGCGACCACAATTCTGTGTATTTTATATACAATGGAAAGGTAATTCCAGAGAGCATACGACATTAATACCTAACTTTAGAAAATTCATTTATGGTTGGTTAAGAAGAGCCCTATTAGCGGACCCTATGGTCAAAAAATGAAGTCGATCCAGGTGTCCAAATGAGTGTACCCCATACCCCTTACCCCTAGCTTAAGTCAGGAAGAGACATCAAACTTGTTAGATACATACGATCATTTTATCAAGTCAGTATTCAAGGCGCAAAATAAATATATCCCCAAAAGAAAATTTAGATCAACACAGAACCAACCCAAATGGATGAATAATGGACTATTAGACCTTCTAGGAAAAAACATAGGAATATATAGAAAATTAAGAAAGGCGAAATTCACCTACTTGCTTACTATCATAATTTATCAAGACAGGTCAAAAAGGATATTATTTCGAATCCCCGGACTGCCACATGTGTTTGTTAATTTCATTAATCGATTTTAGGAGTAAAGTTGGTTAGTGGAGATAACATAATAATTAAGTCTGGTTCAGTAGTAGTTTATCGAGAGGACTTACCTAGGGTTAAGTGCCCCATTAATTACTATTTCCATTCACATACTGTATATTCATAGCCTCCGATAGTGCAGTTGGGATATTGTACATGCCAAGATTGGTATGCAGGATTCGAAACTGCCAAATAAATCGTAGGCTTGTGCAATATTTTTTAACTGTCTTCGTGGTGCAATGCAAAAGTGTGTTGATTTTCGGTGTGAGCGTCCTGGGTTCGAATTCCCGGACTGCCACATGTGTTTGTTAATTTCATTAATCCAGTTTAGGAGTAAAGTTGGTTAGTGGAGAGAACATAATAATTAGGAAAGAGAAGAGAAATTATGAAATCAAGGTTGCAAATTACTCTAACAATAATCCTAAAGCTTTTTACCAACTATATAAATCCAAGGTTAGAGATGTAATTGGTCACCTTAAAACTTCGATAGGAGAAATTACAGAAAATTAATGAGAAATGTGCAGTACATTAAATAATACATTTCTTTCCGTTTTCACTAATGAAAATGTGGCACAGTTTCCATAAGTCCGTAAGGTATATAGCGATAGTATAGAAAATAGCTTAAGTACGGTTACTATAAGTAGAAATGATGTGCTTAAGGAAATTGACAGACTGAAACCTCAGAAATTGCCTGGTCCGGAAGGTATATGCTAGAGTATTAATAGAATACAGAGATGAGTTAAGTTAACCATTAACATTTCTATTTAACCCCTTCAGACATATATGACGCAGAGGTTGCCAGATTAGCAATAAGAAATAGAGTTCTCTCACTCTTATAATTACCTCTCCAAAATTAGTTTTCTGCCCACAGCTAACTCAAAGACAACTGCAGAGGTTGAAGTAACTAAAATGGTAATAAAGGCTTTAAAGTATCCCTAATAGGCTCAAAATTGCGTCATATGTCGGAGAGGGTTAACAAGTCATTAGAAACCGGTTTAGTTCCAGAAGCTTTTAAGATTGCAAATATAGTTCCGATCTTCAAAAACGGTGATAAATCAATAGCATCCAATTACCGTCCCATTAGTCTCACATCAATCATAGGAAACCTACTAGAGTCAATTATTGCTTGTAAAATTAGAAACCACTTAGAAACATTTAATTTAATCAGCATGGATTCACTCAGGGACGTTCTTGCCTTACTAATTTGCTTAGTTTTTTCTCAGAGGTGTATGAAGCGGTAGATAATGACTAGTCATATGATATAATATGATTAGATTTCAGTAAAGCTTTCGACAGAGTCCCTCATGAGAGATTGATGAGAAAATTGAGGCACATGGAATATGTGGGTCGTTGTTGGGATGGATTAGGTCATGGCTAATTGGTAGGAAGCAGAGAGTCAGCATAAATGGTACTAGGTCAGAGTGGGGATCAGCGTAGAGTGGTGTCCCCCAGGGATCTGTATTGGGTTCTGTTGTTTATTATATACATAAATGACCTTGATTTAGGTATAACTAGTAGGATAAGTAAATTCGCAGACGATACCAGAATAGGGAGGCCAATAGATTCAGATAGCGACATAGAGTGTCTCCAAAGGGATCTAGATACCTTACACGAATGGTCAGTATATTGGCAGATGAATTTTAACATTGACAAATGCAAGGTATTAACCCTTAAAGATCGGGGCCCGACTTATGTCTGTATCAAAAAATGTGGAGTATGTGGCGGGGCCTGCTTAAATCCGAGTGCAATTTTGGCGCAATATTGGCTCTGAGAGAGAGACGAGTTACTGGAGGAGCATGGGTTACCTCATGACCGCTCGCCACGGCAGCTGTGGACCTACTGAGATTTACCCCACTTACATCCACCCTCACTCCCTCGCTACATACGTAATTATATAAAGAAATTACCATATTTTAGCGATTTTGCCCTTCGGTTGCACGATCGTTGCAAGACAACCAGTGATCGTAGAAGGATGGTTCGGGTGTCATTAGAAAGCTCAATGTACGCCCTTTCAGGGATACATGTATTGCGCTCTGGGTCTTATTTATGCATGAAAAAGAGCACGGAAACAACCCCATTTATGGAAAAAAAAAATCCGCTGTGCGGCACAGTCAAATATACTGCCTAGCCCGCTCGTAAGGTGTTAAAGCATGGGAAGACGAATACTAATATATGTATGTATGTATGTATGTATTTACTCAGGCACATACCCCATTTCTGGGGGTGACCGACACAAGACAGAGCCCAAACAGAAACACCATTTAAAGTTCCCATTCTCAGGGTTCGGGACCACTTTCGGATTCCCTATCCCGTTTCTCTGTCTCGTCGAGTAGGAAAATTATACAAGGGGAAAAGGATACCTAGCCCTCTGCCCCGAATACTAATGCAAAATATAAACTAGCTAATGCTTAATTAGAATACTCAGACTGCGAGAAAGATTTTGGTGTGTTTGTTAGCAACGATTGGAAGCCTAAAAAACAGTGTATAAGTGTTCGTAACAAGGCAACTGTCCAATTTCGGTGTCCTTATTACAGAAAAAACATAGATTCGTTGGAGAGAGTAGAGCGAAGAATGACAAAAAAAATTCATAATATTAGAAATCTACCATATGAAGAAAGGTTGAACAAATTAGGCTTGCATTCGTTAGAAAGATGCAGAGTTAGAGGGGATATGAAAGAAGTGTTGAAGTGGGTTAGTGGGACAAATAAAGGAGACATGAAAAATGTACTGAAGCTCAGTGATAGCGAAAGAACTAGAACAAATGATTTCAAATTAGATACATTTCGTTTCAGAAAAGATATAGGCAAATATAGTGGTTTGGTAACAGAGTTGTAGATGGGTGGAATAGGCTATCAAGTGATATAGTGGGATCAAGAACGATAGGGAGCTTTAAGATAAAATTAGATAGGCATATGGACGAGATGGGTTGGGTGTGAGGGGGATCTGCCGGGTGTGGGCTAATCGTCGCTCAGAAGACCCCGTAATCTTGTGTTAATCTCTGACCGTTTTGGTGGGGTCAGTACTCAAGGTATTAGTTAGTTGGGCCTATAATTGGGCCTTGTAATTGGGGTTGGGTGTGACAGGGATCTGCCTTGTGTAGGCCGATCGGGTTTTTGCAGACTCCCATTTTCTTATGTTCTTATGTTCTTATGTACAGCTGCCGAGTTAAAATAAACGAATGTTAGATTATTCATCAAGTTTGACATATTTTACATATCAAGAAAATAAATAGAAACACGCTAAGTAGTGTGTGACGAAATATGGTATCAATAAATATCAAACACAAATACTGCATAATTATGTGACAAATGTCTTTACTTGCTTTTCCTTCTCCCTGTGACAATGAGTTGAATATGTTATTGTATTAAACACATTTTTTTAACTTCACCACGGAAATAGGAAGACGGTACTATGGAATACTCAGTGTCACTTTGAATTATTTATAATATGCTTCATCATACAATTCGTAGGATTTTCCGTATCCCTATAATATTAAAGGAAATTAGTGATACAAATGACGACAAACGCATAAATTCTGGCGTTACTGGGCCAATGGTGCAGATAAAATAATATAATAAACAATGTCCCTGAAAGCTTATTTTTAATTATGGAACATTTTGAACTGATACTCATTTAAGTTCTCATGTTGTTTTATGTATCTCGCAAAACTCTCGGGACACACGCACTCTCTCTCTCTCTCTCTCTCTCTCTCTCTCTCTCTCTCTCTCTATATATATATATATATATATATATATATATATATATATATATATATATATATATATATATATATATATATATATATATATATATATATATATATATATATATATATATATATATATATATATATATATACAGTATATACAGTATATACAGTCAAAATATTAATAATAATGTTGCATGGAATACAACCACAATGCTTGCTTAATATTTCCCGACAACGGTTTCACTGGGGTTGACCTATGACCTTTAGCATGAGATCCTCATACAGTTTATCATCATAGTGCTGCCCTCTCGCGATCGTTATATCTGTTTACCTCGGCAAGTGCTCTATAGTATATAATTATATATACACCATACTATAAACATAAAAGTCTTACCTTCTCCGGGCAATGGTTTTCCTTGAATGATGTGGTGAATTGCTGTCACCTGGGCAACGCTTAAGTCCTGCTCAATCAACGGTTGAAGTAAGAAATTCAACTCACCACTTACCGACAGAGCAGTAGTGGTGGAAATATACATCCAGAGAGTTAATGAGGCTAATAGTCCCATAGTGGAGATGAATCAAACTGAAGCCAAATAGTAGTAGAAGTAGTAGTAGTAGAATTATATTTTGTACTGGAAGGTGAAAGAATAGTCTAGGATATGCTATAAGTTCCAAAAGAGGCAATACGTTGATTGAGCAGGGACTAATACTGAACTAAGACTCACAATCAGGGCAGTGTTATCTATAGGCCACCCAAGGACGGTAGTCACGTGGCTGATAACATTATGACCTCACACACTAACTCTCTCTCTATTCTCCCTCCCCCATTCTTTCCCGCTCCCTCCCTCTCTCTTCACTCCAACCCCATCCTCTCTTTCTCTCTCTCTCCAGTCCATCTTATATATAATGGGCATATTACATTTTTCACTACCCCCTTCAGGTATTTGGGAACCTTTATGACAAACATACACAGACCCACACATACTGTACAGAAACATACATACTTACACATTTATATACTGAGACGTAAGACATGGAGATAAGACAGCTTTGAGAGGTTAACTGATAGTGCATTGACGACCAGCTAATTATAATTGTGCTTTAGTTAGAAATATATATAAATCATATATATATATATATATATATGTTTCTAGTCTCTCAGTGGGGATCGAACCATCGACCATCAGAACGATAGCCGACGCTTTAATCAATTACACCACGGCAGTCTAAAAGACACTCAGCCTTCTATCCTATTTATGTTAGGGATGTTAGAAGGATGGCAAGGTCACCACTACTCCCGCCCTACAACCTACTCTCCTCGCTGAAGCCGCCAAAACCAGAGGAACTCACCATAGCAAAATACTCAACAAACAACACTTCCAAGCTGCCAAACTATTAAGAGACAACCCCAACATCATCATCCGTCGTGCGGATAAAGCTTCCTGCCTCGTGATCCATGACAAGGAGGAATATCTTAGAAAAATGGACGTCATCTTAAGTGACAACACTAAATTTAAAAAGATCACCCGCAACCCAACCGACGAAATCAAACGTATTGCCAACACCACCATCACCGCCATCAACGCCAAACAAGGAGGGATCCACCTTAAAAAACTCGTTGGAGAATACACCCCTGGTTATGCGTACGGAACCATCAAAACACACAAACCTGGGAACCCCCTCTGCCCCATCATCTCCCAGATCCCCACTGCCACCTACCAGATCGCCAAGGCCCTGAACAACCTCCTCACCCCCTACGTGCCCAGCCAATTCAACCTTAACTCAGCCCACGATTTCTTGGAAATTTTACGAGACGCCCCCCGTAACAACAACCACACAATCGCCTCTCTCGACGTAGAAAGCCTGTTCACCAACGTGCCAGTGGATAGGACCATTGACATGATTCTACGTCGAATTTATCATTGCCCTGATACACCTACACTGGACATCCCGGAGAAGGCCCTGAAAACACTACTGGAGCTATGTACCTGGAGGCCCCCTTCCTTTGCCCCCGGGGCAACATGTACAAGCAGATAGATGGTGTGGCGATGGGCAGCCCCCTAGGAGTTCTTTTTGCGAACTTTTTCATGGGTACCATCGAGGAAGAGCTCCTAGCTGCCCAACGACCCGCCGTCTACTGTAGATACGTGGATGACATCTTCGTGCAAATCAAGGACCTCCACGAACTACAGGAACTCCAGCGTCGCTTCATGACCTCCTCCGGACTTAACTTCACCTTTGAAAAATCTAACAATGGACAACTCCCCTTCCTCGACATCCTCGTAGCTCTGAACGATCATGGGTTCAAAACCACCGTCTACATTAAACCAACTAACACAGGACAATGCCTCAACGGCGATAGTGAATGCCCCCGCCGTTATCTTCTATCCTCCATCTCCGCCTATGTTAGGAGAGCCCTCACGCACTGCTCTACCTGGGCCGACACCCACCAGGAACTAGAAAGACTATCCCAAGTTTTAGTAAATAACGGATACTCCAACTCCGACATCTCCAGCACCATCAACCACCATCTTGAAAAATGGTACACCCAAAGCCCTCCCAACATTGACCCCCCCAATGAAATTAAGATCTTCTACCGCAATTACATGTCCTCTGAACACAAAAATGACGAGGCCGTCTTAAAAGAAATAATCTCCAAGCATGTCCACCCAACCAACCCGGAAAACAAAATCAAATTAATAATTTATTACAAATCCCCCAAGACCTCCAACCTCGTTCTCCGCAACAAACCAGCCTCCACCAAGATAAAGAGCCCGATGACCGACGATCATGTCATTTACCAACATACCTGTAATTATGAGGACTGTGGACCTCATTCCTATATTGGTATGACGCAGACTCGTCTTTCACGTCGGTTAACTCTTCACCTTCAGGCTGGAGCCATCAAAGACCACTATCTCACCCCTAACCACCCTCACCTCACACACATCGAGTTAGAGAAACACACCACCATACTCGATAAAGAAAGTGACCCAAGGAGATTACCTATACTCGAAGCTTTATATATCCAAGCCCTACATCCCAACATCAACAACCAAACTCTGGACCTTCAGATACTTCCTTCTGCCAAAAGGCACTACCCTACAGGACCTAACACCCCTCCTCGACCCCCGATGCCCTTGACGCAGCCCCCCACGCTACCTCCTTCAGCTTCGTCTTCTGCAGGCGCCACACAACTTAGGCCACGCCCCTCGACACGCAGCCAATCAGCTTCGACCCCACCTACCGACCACCATCCCGCATCCAGTGCGCATGCGTGAAGCGGTTACCCCCTTTCTCTCTCCTAGTTTACCCTTCCACCAATAGCAGACTTTTGCTCCCTGTTTTCCGCCTCCTCTGATCCTCCACCCTCTATATATACCCTTCCTGTTTACCTTTTATATAATTCCTTCCTTACTTGATAATGCTGGTTGTCCAGTGAAACGCGTCGTATATCCTGTATCTTCATGTACTTTAATGTAACCCTGTACCACCATGAATTTTGCTCATCTCCTTCATCTACTTCCTGCCACCCAGCGAAAACTCATCAGAGACCTGGAAACTTTGAATAATAAAATTTCCAACGCAGAAATTGCCATTTCTTTCAACCTCGTATGTATTAAAGAAAATGTATTACCTGGCTTTACCAACATGTATATATATATATATATATATAGAGAGAGAGAGAGAGAGAGATGTTTTTACTCACAGCCGAAATTCGAACTATGAACAGTCAGGACGAGAGTCCATGCTTTAATCAACTACACCACGGCGTGATAAAGAATAGTTAACCATTTCCTATTTATATTGAGGAGATGGAGGAATCCTACTTAGAGAAAGTATTCATTCCATTTATTCCATACCAAGTCGTAGAGCCTATATTCTAGAATACCATACAGGGATTGTTACAACTATTCCTACACAACTTGGGTTTAATTGATATAATTTAATTCTCGACCAGCCAAATACGAGTTACATTAATATTCAGTACATCCTACAAATACACATGAGCTACATGAATAAATTTATTTAATCTCAGCCGTACGAAGTAGGGGTTGGGCGTTTTATGGACTAGTTAATAGTCCGGGGAGCTATAGGGTTTCTATAATCCACACTGCAAAAACAAGTTTTAAAGAAGGTATATTTATATTTGTTTTCAGCAACCCATGAAATCAATGAAAGTAATGAATACATGTGGTACTCGAAGGACTCGAACCTAGAATACTCACAACGAAATTCCGCACACTAAGCATTACGCTATCAAGACAGTTAAATCTTTATGCATATATTATGCATTCTCGAATACCACATATAAATCTAAGCATGTACAATCGCGCTAAGAAGTCATGACTCGCTTTTTCTAAGGATCGGACAATAGTTCCCAAATCTGGCTACAGCTGGCAACTCTCCACTGCCCCTCGGAGCCCGGTTGTTTCCAAATTTTAAACTATAGGTCTGTTGATATTCCCAATAATTGGCCTACTTAGAAAATTAACCTATTTATGCCCTCCAATTTTGATTTATGTTGAAGTTTGAATAAATATAAGTAATGTTTGTTTACAATTTCTTTATAGAATAATTAGAGTAATTAATTTACATTAATCTAGCATGATGCACTCCCAGGCCCGTAGGAACGGTAGGATATTCAGCGACCGAGTCAGTCATTGTCAGGATATGAGGGGGAGTATAATATTATCTCTTTGCGTTTATATTCATCTATGTCCTTTTACACTTGCCTTTCCATCTTCCGTTTTTATATGGGTCTCCCTATGGGTTATTATATATTCTAAAAGTGAAAATTCATCGTTTGTCTATACAAATTACAAGCTGTTCTCGAGTATTCAAACTTTCTTCCCAAATATACTGGAGACCGCTTGTATTTCAGGCTGACTGTTGTCCCACATAGAGAATAACATGTGGAAAAAACAATCTGGTATATGTATATTTACGTGATTTATTGACACTTATGGTTTGAATATTAGTTTTATCTGTTGGTTTTAATTTTATGAGATAGTTTTCTCCCAGTATTGTTGGTTTAAAAAGTAATACAAGCATAAAGAGACTTGCTCCACATTTTAATCCTCAATCTAGTGAGCGAAATACTACGAGTTTCAATTGTTTATCGTTCGGGTTAGTCTAAACTTTCGTATTATATGGTTTGCTCTCACATAATGTGATAAATATATTGCAACAATACTTGTATATCGTGTTTTTGGTATTGTTTCCTTCAATACAGTTCTCCCCGGTGTGTATTATCTGAATATAGTAGAGCCTCAATAGTTGCCAGATAGCACTTTCTGAACAAAAGGTACTGGGAATCGAGTCATGACTTCTTAGCGCGATTGTACATACTCCCAACTGCTCTATGGTAGCCTAGTGTTTAGACAATAATTTAGACAATAATTGAGTATGTTGATATTGATGTATCAGTCTATATTTGTATTATTGGGTTTATTACTACCAACATACCTTCATAAGGGTATATCATTATGACGACTTTAATTTCACTCTTTATGCCTTTTATAAACTCATATTTATTGACAATGCACCCTATCTCCCTGCCAGACCGGATGTGCAGGCTTTTCAACGTTTGGGTCACCAGCAATTGGGCCACCTCCAAGTGGCGCTTCGAGGCTGATACCCCAGTGGACGTCTCCTTCACCAGGTGCTACTCCAACAGGGCAATTCCGGGAGACTTGGGTCGCTACGTCAATTCCTTCTCCACATCCTCTCCGACTTCTGTTGCACCACCTGAGTCAGCTATGGACGGGTATTATTGCAAGAACAATGTGGTTGGCTGCTTCGACAGTGGGATGGTAACTACGCTTCCAATTGACAGGGTCGCTGAATTCGATGTTCCACGTCAGGTAAACAACATTCGAATCCAGACGAGGCTCAATGGAAAAAAGAACGCATTTGAGGATGTTGAGTTTCGGGTTGGAAATTATTCGACCTTCGAAGGCAATGTACTGTTCGGGCAACGAGTTGAGGAGGCTTTTGAAATCCTGGTCGACTTCCCAAATAGTGTCATTGGTAGGTACGTGCACATCCGCATGAAGTCTGGTCCTGTGCTGTCCCTGTGTGAGGTGCAGTTGACATAGTAGGGGGGATGGAGAGAATACGGGAAGAGGTAGGCCTGCAGTTTATATATATATATATATATATATATATATATATATATATATATATATATATATATATATATATATATTATATATATATATATATATATATATATATATATATATATATATATATATTATTATTAGTATTATTATTATTATTACCGGTATACATATTTGTTTTATTTTGCTCCCTAGACCTCAATCAAACTTAATAAAAAACACACCAAAGATCCCCTTTTGAGATCAATTTGTGATTTTTTTGTTAGAAAAATGTCCGGCCGTACAGGCTCGCTGTCGCTCGCCATGAAAAAATCGACACCTAAATGGCACGAAAGGTCTTAATATTGACAAAGAAATGGGCGAAAGTCTTAAAATGCGAAAACTAATGGAGCTAAACATGAAGGAGAAGGTGTTCAGAAAAAAACAAATCAAACCCAAAACAAATACATACCCTTCAATATACGAGGATGCCTTTCTTTATTTGTCTATGGCTATTAACAGACGATTTTATTCAGCTTAGGTAGGAATTGTGGGCGTGGGGGAGGGGGGGGGGGGATGATTGAGAGTTTGTACCCCTTTGATTTGATGACGGTTCGGCTCATTAGTTTGGCGATTTTAAGACCTTTCTCCCCTTTCTTTCGTCAATATTAACCCTTGCTTAGCGGGTGCTCTGTGGCCGTTTTGGGCCTTTCCGGGCCGTTCTGACTGCTATATCAACCATCAGTATGAAAGGAACTGTATTGCGCCGAAAACTAGGTGGAAATCGCTACACAATGACGCCACATACAGCTACGTAGCACTCGTGGAGCACTGACAGTGTTACCTCGAAGATGGAAGTTTAGCTGATTTTGCTACCTTGCTCACTTTTAGCGAACTATTGGTTACACTGTCATCCTCACGCACGGTGGGGGAACTGGAGTTAGTGTGGGCCGGGAGGCCACAGATGTCGGACGTATGGATCATTACTATTCCACCCATTTTCACTCGATTTCAACCCTTTTTTCACCCGTTTTTTGAACTCGACTTATGTTGCGAGCCGCTCTTTAAGGGTTAAGATATCGCGTCATTTATGTGTCGATTTTTCCTGGCGAGCGATAGTCAGCCTTTTCAAAATCAAATCAAATCGTCTATAGTTTGTTTCATAATTATCATCTGACGATAAATTACCATCTCTTCATCATGATTACTCCGTTATTATACAGGTTTTGTAGAGAAATCGGTTGTTAATTATGATAACTTGTCCCTCCCAGGGGGTAAGGGGGCCTTCATCTAATGGTGGAGTAAAACAAACAGAATATGCCTCACGCATCCTACTGCGTGTCGTACAAGGCGACTAATAGGGGGGATGGCGATAGACTTGTGGACCAACAGCCATTACTAGACAATAAAGTCTTTATCTTAGCACTGTCTTGGTATGGGGTGCGGATAGGTGCCACAGGGGACTGAGTCCTACCTGGGCGCCGTTTGGCACCACACCTGTGTTGGCAACAGTGTTTGCATATTGGAGCAGTGTTGGGGCAGGACTCTATTGTTCTATAGTCCAATTGCCTAATATACAGGAGAGTCTTGTTATGGTGCTGTCTTTTTGTAACACTGTTAAGGCTGGTGTGGTTGCAGATACTGCAGGTGCAAGTGCTGCAGGGGGACTCTGTTGAGTCTTGCTGAGGCACGGTTAGCACTATACCAACATCAGCCACAGTGATGACTTGGTGGGGCAGTGCTGTGGCAGGACTTTATTGTACTACAGTACACTGCAACTACTGAAAGGCAACCCCGTCTGAGCCGTTACAATGCATGTAATGGAAAAATGACGTTAAACCAATGTATGTATGCATGTACTAATATGAAGCAGAGACGTGGTAGTTTCACATTTTCCCGTTAGTTACCGGGAAAGCAATTGACCACTTGCGAGTTTCAGGCTATAAGGAAGTTGAAGCCGTGAACATTGATAACAGAGAAATGCAATAATAATGTAGGTTTCTGATGGATAATAAGTATAATCAATTTAATTTTATGTATTTATATATGTATTATAACCGTATATAATTCGGCTAAATATTGATGGCCCCAGCTCAAACTTCCTTATATACCAAAACTACCAAGTGTAGAATTGCTAAGAGATCCAATTCACCGTCAAATAAAATAAAATCGTCTAGTGATAGCCAGAATAGATGGTTAACACTATTTGGTGCAACGTCTTGGGGGTTATTATGGTATTGTGTTTAATTATTATTGAAGGTTTTATTTGTTTTAGCCATTTTTGAACAATGTGTGTTTAGTTTACCCCCAAGACTTACAAATACGCCTCTCCCGACCCCCTTCAAGCTAAATATGAACATTTTTCGGTAGAAAAATTTCCCTGCCATTGGCAGGTTTCTCACAAATTGCAGGCTCCCTATCGCTCGCCCAGGATAATCAACACCTTATAGGGTTGAAGCATCTTATAATCGCCAAACTAATGAGGTGAAACGTCTTAAAATCTCCAAGCTAATGGAGTAAAACAGGGAGGATCGAAATTGGCCCGCCCTGAACGTAATAGATGGTTAAAACGCGTCATAATCCCCAAGGGGTTAAAGATGTTTAAGATGTTTGTCCCATTAGTTTGTCGATTCTAAGACTTTCCGCCCATTTCCTTGTCAATATTTAGACCTTTCGTGCTATTTAGGTGTCGATTTTTTTCCTGGCGAACGATAGTGAGCCTGTAATTTGGGAAAACCGGCCGGGAAAATGTTCTACTGAAAAATGTACAAATTATTCTAGAAGGGGGATTTAATGGATGTTTGTTTAAGTTTGATGGAGGTCTAGGGAGGAAACTAGAAAAATAATCAATATATGAACAAATAGAGCAAAATGTGAATCATATCCCCCCTTAAAGATGGTACGAAAAAGGTAATTAAAGTGTCCCTAATAATAATCCCCCCTCGTCACGGTATATCGGCCGTAATACAGCCATCTATAACATAAGAGATATACAGGGATAATATAATTATACCCCCTCAATAAACAAACCAGGGTCTTATGTATACAGTATATGCCTCCTGCAAACCCTTACTATGTTGACAGGTTAAGGGGGTAGAGCTTGTTATTTTTTATTTTTTTCTATGTAGTTATTTATGTATTTATTTTTTTCTATGTAGTTATTTATGTATTTATTCTTCAGTTTCCTGCTAGACCTCGATCAAGCTAAACAAAAATAGCCCCTAGACCCCATTTCAAGATAAATTTGTTTAAAAAAAATCCCGGCCGATGGCCTGTTCCTTCTAAAATTACAGGCTCACTATCGCTCGCCAGGAAATAATCGACACCTAAATGGCACAAAAAAAAGTCTTAATATTGACAAAGGAATGGAGCAAAAGGTCTCAGAATCGCCAAAGTAATGGAACGGACATCTTAAAAATGGCCGTATTAAGCTTTAAAAAAAACACCCCTACACCCTCCTTCCAGATAAATTTGTTATTTGTTTTATAGAAAAATGTCCCCTTAACCCTTTCACGCATTTATGACGCAGAGGTTGCCAGATTAGCAATAAGAAATAGAGTTCTCTCACTCTTATAATTACCTCTCCAAAATTAGTTTTCTGCCCACAGCTAACTCAAAGACAACTGCAGAGGTTGAAGTAACTAAACTAAAGGTTTCTAAATACCCCTGATGGTAACAAAGGCTTTAAGGGGAGGTTTTTAGTTTGGTCCCTAGATATCCTTCAAGCTTAAGATTACACCCCCTTGAGCCCCTTTCAATATAAATTAGTAAATTTTTCGGTAGAAAAATGTTCCTCTTAAATTACAGGCTCGCTATCGCTCGCCAGGATAAAATCGACACCTAAATGGCACGAAAGGTCTTAAAATTGACAGAAATGGGTTGAAAGTTCTTAAAATCGTAAAAATAATGGGGCAAAGGTCTTACAATTAGAAAAACAATGAGGCTAAACATGAGGGAGAAAGGAGTCAAGAAAAAAATCCCTCAAGTGGAAATCTCCCCTTAAAGTATCCCTAATCGGCTGAAAATCGCGTCATATGTCGGAGAGGGTTAAAATCGCCAAACTAATGAGCCGAACGTCGGAAAATCAGAAAACTAATAGGGCTAAACATAAGGAAGAATTATGAGGGCCAAGAAAAACGACCCCTCTCCCCTTAAGCGCTTTTACTCCTTTGTACTCAGCCCTGAAAGGCCCTCTAGGAATCCAAGGGTAATATTTATCTCCCTTTATTTATTACCCTTTGACTCACACAGATCCCTCCCAAGCTGAATAAAATCGACAAGTAATGGCCAAAGTAACCTAATAATAAATGCGTTCTCGTATACTGACAGGGTTAAGTAGTGCGAAGGATAGATAATAGAGAAGAAGGAGATGATGAAGAAGAAGAAACAGAAGAAACAAAAGAAGAAGAAGAAAGAAAACATAAAAAATAAGAAGAAAATAAAAAGAAACAGAAAAAAAGAAGAGGAAGCTGAAAATATAAAGTGGAATTCAAACCGAAAGGATATTGTTTGGTCTATTATAGGGTCTAAGGTTTCACAGTATTAACCCCTTTTGTACCCACGATATTTCTGCAAGGTTTGCCGAAAATCTATTCATTAGTTTAGAAGTAACACTATTAAATATGTTTTTGACTTTTATCCTTGACCTTTGACCTTGAAATGTGAAATATAAGTGTGGTATTTATTAAATACAATTTTTATGTAAACAACGTCTAGGAGAGAGATATTGGTGACATTCTAGTTATTTTAAACACCAGTTTCGATAACTGAATTTTGACCTTGACCTTTAAGAGAGGAATTATGTTTTATTACATGATCATTATATTGACAAATCCAGAGTGTATATACATTTGGATGCAATATTATTGATTCGTTTAGGAGAAACTGAGTATAATTGAAGTTGACTTTTGACCTTTATCTTGATATTCGCAGAATGTGTTTGGTAATTTGCAGTTATCATTCTTATACCAGGGTCAACCACTTCAGCGAATTTGGTGAAATTTGAATAAACCATAAGGAAGTTACTATGTTGACCCTAACATTTGACTTTGATCTATGACCTTGTTTTATTATGACTTTAGTTGTGCATTTGTTGACCTTTGTATAGATGTTTTAGATATATCCTTAACGTTTGGCGAAAATCTATTCATTAGTTTAGAAGTAATACTAATAAATCTGATTTTGACCTTTGACCTTAGGAATATTCAATTCAAAGTTGGTCAGTGTGTTTATCATATATAGAGCATCTAGCATTGCGAATATGGTGAAAATTGAATAATTACTTAAAAAGTTGAAACATTGACCTTCATCTTTGACCTTAACCTTTGAGTAAGCTCAATTTCCTTGACTGACATCGCATGGACTGTCTGAATTCATATATAATAATTTCGTAAGCATCTATAAATAACCCTAGGAGGAGATATTGGACGGACAGCCAAGACAGACAGACATCACGACAGACAAGCTGGCTGGTGGTGCACGTGTAACATGCCATTATTGCACTGTCTAATTCCTCTTACGTAACTATATTCTATTAACTAGTGGTACCACCTCACCCAGGGCCTCACCATTAAGTACCCTTTTAACCCTTTGACCTAAATTTTTACCTAGCCTATTAAGCACTTTGCACCAGAGTACCATATCCTATATATAATTTACTTTACTAGCTGAGTCATCATAATGATAACCCCGCCTCCTCTCATATTCATTGGTCGTTTTCATGTTTACACTATCCTGCTATTGTTCACCCCTGAATATATTAACCAATGACTGTCCTCCACCCCTACAATGGGGTGTGGTGCAGAATTGGTAGGGGGCCATGTTTGAGAAATAAGGACATACTGTACTTGGGTTGACCCTCAAATATAATCCAAGGTTGGCTCTGCGACATTTATCTAGACAAGATACAATACAATTACGTTACATTTCTTTCTACGATTCCTGTGTTCCTTGAAGAATAAAGTGGTCATCTCTACATGTGCTTTTAACTTAACCTATAATATAAGGTAATTAGTTATAAGTTGGAGGTGGCATTACAACCTACAATCCATAGATACTGAATCTATAATATCAAACTTACCTACAACCCCCTACGACCAATACACTGTATGAGGGGGATCGATACCATTCTGCTTCGCAGAAATGATAAATAAATTATTTTTTTGTTTACAAATCTGCCCTTAATGATGAACAAAAGATATGAGCTTTGTATTGCCACCATTTCCAACACATGCAATTATATACGTGCATCATTATATGTGCAACACCCCGTCATCTACATCTTTAACGTGCAACACCCCGTCATCTACATCACTATACGTGCAACACTATGAAAGAAAATCGTTCGTTTCATTAACTCACGTCCACTCACCGATTATTTGCAATCTCTCTCGCCGCCAGTAATCAATGTTCCTCAGAGCTCTTTCAGTGTATACCACATACTCTATGTAGAGCATGTAGCACTCAACTTGCAACAGTACCCCACCCCTGCTCTATGCAACTCTCCAACCCAAGAGTCAAACAAAATTCCCAATCTTTCTTCTATTCAAGAACAGGAAAACTCTCCCTGAATCCACATTTTCTTCATCCTATGACTTAACCCCTACTGTACCGTAGGGTACTACCAAAAAGAGTTCCCCCCCCCTCTATCCCAAGCAATGTGGCCAAAATGGCAAGATATAACAACCTCCCACCTCCAAAGATGGAGGAATACTGCCTCTCCCAGCCTGTATAGGCTTGGATATAAGTTGAGATGTGTTGCCAACTCTAGAGCAGTGCTCAAACGGTTGTGGTACCAGGCACTGCCTGATACTGGCAGTTACAAGGATTGTATATTACTGATGGCTCTCTGCCGTCGCTGGGACTGGGGAGTGATTTATCTACTGACGGCTCTCTGCCGTCACTAGTACTGAACGGGTTAAATTGTTTCAAACACCGTGTCCCGGCATTTTGGCTCGTACATACCTTGATTTTGGCCCTGTCACTCTTTCAACTATGGGGGAGGCACTCATCACAGGCAGTTTTGCCTTTTGTCTCCCTCATAAAGATAGAAAACAAAAATCCATCACAACACAAGAAACAGAAAACTCACTAAGTCAAATGGAGATTCTTAGAGTTCTTCAACATAATGTGCTTAACTAGAGTGGACCTAAACATGCACTTAGTAACACATACACTAACATAAATCCTTCCATTATATCAATAGTCAAGGTATCCAAGGTGTTAGCTCTCTGAAAATATATGGCCATAAGACACACACACCAAATAATTCAGACAGATTTATGGACGGTAGCCTACTGCTCTAGTAATAAAAGTAAACCCAACCCATGAATTATATGGATAGGTAGTTCAGAAATCATGAACCCTCAACTTTATACCTCAAAAAAGGGGCCAGAGCAAATGGGCTTTACATTTCCACACCTATTACCTGGCTGACTCTTCCTAAATGGTAGAAATATTAGCTCGATTACTCTAGTCGTTTGTGAGCAATAGAGGTTAATGTGCAAGAGTTTTGACCTACTTGTTTGGAACAGGGTATAGTAGACCTTACTTGCCCACTCAGGTTTTTGACATACTATTCCGTCTACATTTGCCAGTATATTAACCATTTCACGCATTTGACGCGATTTTGAGCCTATTGGGGATACTTTAAAGCCTTTGTTACCATCAGGGGTATTTAGAAACCTTTAGTTTAGTTACTTCAACCTCTGCAGTTGTCTTTGAGTTAGCTGTGGGCAGAAAACTAATTTTGGAGAGGTAATTATAAGAGTGAGAGAACTCTATTTCTTATTGCTAATCTGGCAACCTTTGCATCATAAATGCGTGGAAGGGTTAAGGGGAGATGGTTAACTTTTTGGGCGATTTTTGCATGTATTCATTATTTTTCTAGTTTCCTCCCTAGACCTTCATCAAATTTAAAAGAACATCCAATAGATCCCCCTTCTACATTAATTTGCAAATTTTTCGGTAGAAAAATGTACCGGCCGAAGGCCGGTTCTTCCAACATTACAGGCTCACTATCGTTCGCCAGGGAAAAAATCGACATCTAAATTATGATCGAAAAAATCGACACCTAAATAGCACGAGAGGTCTAAATAATAAATATTGTCGAAGAAATGAGGCGTAAGGTCTTAAAATCGACTAACTAATGGGGGAAACATCTTAACATCTGAAAACTAATGGGGCTAAACATGAGGGAGAAAGTGGTCCAGAAAACCGGCCCATCCCCCCTTAATAGTCGACCTTAATGCTAAACACAAAACATTAACTAGCTAATGGGGTTAAACATGAGGGTAAAGGGGGTCCAGAAAACAAAAACTCCCCTTAAACCTATCTCGTGCAGGGCGGGTCTTTTTAAACTAGCCCTGTTTCACTTCATTAGTCTAGACATTTTAAGTAGCTTCACCTCATTAGTTTGGCGAAGATGATGCTACATCCGATTCAGGAATTGGTTTTGTGGGCGAGCGATAGCAAGCCTGCAAGTTAGGAGAAACAGGCCTTTGGTCGGAACATTTTTCTACCGAAAAATGTACAGTTGGCCACATTACTTCCGTCGAAAGTTGAAAGTAAGTTCCGCCTCGATCAATGTACGACCTGTAATCAAACGAATGAACAGCACAGAACAAGGATTAATTCAATCAGTACACCATGACGTGTGTCTATAGCATAGTATGGCTACTAGTAGACGATTTCATTCACATTAGGAAAGATTTGTTTGAGTCATGATTAACTGGGATAGACGTTACCCCTTTGATATCTAGAGGTCCTTCCAAAGCCTAATACAATTGTCTAAAGTTAGCCAGAATGAAGTGATAACAGCGTCCTCGTACACTGGGAAGGTTACTGCGTTTGCCTAATCAAGTAAATGGACCGACCTCGTATTGACTCCCTTCCCCTAAAAGAAAAGCATAATAAAGAGGCAGAAAATATGTGCACGTACAGTTGCCCCCATAAGTTATGTTCCTTGCCGTGCGCTTATGTATGAAAGTAAAATTAGTATGAATGAATTGCGAGTGGTTTCTTTTAATTATCAGTCGACTGATCAGAGGAGTTAACCAGTGCGTAAGAAATAACACTCATAATTCAATCATACCCTCCAGTCTATATACAGAACAGTATAGTTAGACCATGTCACACTTAATGCCTATGGTTATGTCTAGTCTCATGTTGCGTGTATCCTATTCATACTCGGGTACAAAGAGTTTTTGTAAGTTAGATTGGATATTGAATATATCAATTCGATACAATAGCGGACTTATAGAAGTTTACTATACTGAAACTATTTGATCTCTACTGCTCAATATTAATAATTCTTTCTTATCTTGGCAACGGCAAGCATCCTCATATGAGTCTGTAGTGAGCAGCGAAGGCCAACGTCCTCATATGAGCCTGGTTTTTAACGCTTACGCTGCGGGCATATTTCCACCTATTTCCGACATATTAGGGCTCATTCAGGCACTCCTGATTGATTAGGTAAGTGTCTGAATGAAATTAAATGTATTCAGTCGAAAACTAGACGAAAATAGCTTCAAAATGACGCCAGAACGAGCTTCGTAGCTCCCGGGGTTCACCCGCAGCGCTACCATAGACATTCACTAAAACTAGCAATTCTCGCTACATTTGCCTTTGGCAGCACTGTATATCTAGTGAGACTCTGACTCAGAGCCTTCAGTGCCACAGCTACCTGGCTGAGAAGGACATGTGGCCTGTCGCTCTCCCGCTCCCCTGCACTCGATTTTACAGGCTTTAACCCTTTACCGGGCACTCATAGAAATACTTAGAAATTTCATTTTTTGACCCTAGACCATGAAAGTAGACCTAATTCTAAGGTATTTTTGCTTATGATTTTTTTTCACATTTTTGCATATTGAATTAGCAAATCGAGGTTGACGAAGTGATCATATATGGTCAAGCGCCGGTCTAGGGTAAAAATAATCTTGAATTATGCTATATTGAAAATGTAAATTTAAGGTAAACAAAATACACAGAATAACAGTTATATCATTATATTACCCAAAAATAAGCGTTTTATTTTAATAAGTATATAAATAGATTATATATGAATATTTTAGTTTAGGTACTTTTCACAACCCAGACACTGTCTGGTACCCCATGAATAATTAATTCCAAAAAACAAATTGGGCATAGGTTCCCCCTGAACAAGTAATTCCAGCAACATTTGGGCATAGCTTCCCCATGAACACAGAATTCCAGCAACATTTTGGCATAGGTTCCCCATGGACAATGAATTCCAGCAACATTTTGGCAGAGGTTCCCCCTGACCAATGAATTTCAGCACATTTTGGGCATAGGATCCCCATGAAAATTAGTATTTCTTTATGTGACAGTACTCATATCTCAAAAAAACTTCAGTATATGCCTCACAATATCAAAAATAAATGTGAACTCACTAAAATATTTGTGAACTCACTAAACTTACCAAACTCATATTTATTTCGCTGTACACTTATGAGGAAATAATAGAAATCGGTCATTTATTTCTATGTTGAACATTCTAGAATCCCTACCCAAGTTGTGGCCATGTGCCATGCTTGTTTGGGTAACTATCATCAAAGTTATATGGTTTTATGTAACTTGGGAGTACAACCCCTTACCGGGCGAAATGATCATATTTAGTAATTTTAATTCTATAGGCTACCGGGCGTAAGTCCATATATGATCACTTGGGCTTTACCCCTTACCGGGCGCATGTCCATATTTGATCATTCACTTTTTCGCAAACAAATTTCACCAATTTCCGTATGTTCCACGTAAATGACAACTATATCAGGTTATAGTACAACTATTCAACTGCATAATATCAGATTATTATCAACTTACCGATATTACGTGATGAGCTAGGGTCGAGGGCGTCAAGAGAAAAATCGCTTAGATCCTACTTTCTTCATGTCTGGCCTGCAACTGAACTTCGAGTTGCTCTCAACCAATACTGAGATGGCATCAGCTCTTACACCATACCCACGTGAGTAGCCTGATCATCGGTGATTGGCTGAGGCATGATGACGTGGTGGCAGACACACACCGGGCGGCTTGGGAGCGCCCTTTTGGACGCCCATTTAAGTTACCATATATGGTTCCTCGCCCGGTAAAGGGTTAAGAGGCTTTAAAAGCCTGTAGATTGCTGTAAATTGACATGATGTTCGGGAACGTCTCCCACAGGGAAATGGTTAAACGCATACAAAAAACGCACGCATTGAGCCAGGTGGCAACAAAGTGGTGTTTGAGTATGGGTACATGGCAACTCTCGATACCACCACTGCACACGCTCCCGTCGCGCGTGCTTTTTATTATTACCGGTACATATAATTGTTTCAGTTTACTCCCTATAGACTTCTATCAAGCTTTAAAAAAATACCCCTAATGCCCCTTTCCCACTGATGCGATGTCATACAATTTTCGTCGCCGAGGACGTATTTTTGTCAATTCACAACGAATTTGTGCGACGTCAACGATTTTGACCGTTAAAAACCGTTGACAAGTTTACCCACCGCGACGATGTCACCGATGGATACGACTTAATCGGCGACATTATGAGATGACATCGGCAAATTGAACGATGGTTTGCCGATGGCCTCGGCGAGAACCGTCACATTTACATACATACTGTACATAAAATGTTAAGACTGAGTGTTCCACACATAAGTGCAGTTTCAGTCTATTGTCCTAATGGCGGCATTCCAGGCAACCCTGTTAAGGGCTGCTTCACTTGTCAAGTTCTTGGATTTGAGATCGGCGCGTATAGTCCGATCTCAGGTCTTCCTTGGTCCACCCCTTGGTGCAGCTCCCTCCACAATCACAGACCTGCATTTTTTCACCCAATTTTTTTCATCCATTCTCTCCACATGTCCATACCATCCCAGTCTACTTGTACGCATCACCTCGCTAATACTGTGCTACTACACTAATATAGATGGAATAAACAGTAAACAGGTAGAGTTAGATGATATATTAACCCTTAACTGGCGGCGCCCGGCTATAGTCGCTCCCATTGGCCGTTGGAAGTAGGCCCAGGGGGCTAGCTGGGATCCCATTGGCCGTTGGAAATAGGCCCCGGGGCCTAGCTGTGCTCCCATTGGCCGTTGGAATTAGGCCCTGTGGGCAACCTGCGCTCCCATTGTCCGTTGGAAGTAGGCCCCGGGGGCTAGCTGGGATCCCATTGGCCGTTTGAAATAGGCCCCGGGGGCTAGCTGCGCTCCCATTGGCCGTTGAAAATAGACCCCGAGGGCTAGCTGCGCTCCCAGTGGCCGTTGGAAATAGGCCAAGGGGGCTAGCTGCGCTCCCGTTGGCCGTTGGAAATAGGCCCTGGGGGCTAGCTGCGCTCCCTTTGGCCTTTAAAAATAGGCCCAGGGGGCTTTCTGCACTCACATTGGCCGTTGGAAATTAACCCGGGGGGCTAGCTGCGCTCCCATTGGCTGTCGAAGGTATACCCCGGGGGCTAGCTATGCTCCCATTGGCCGTCGGTAGTAGGCCCCGAGGGCTAGCTGCGATCCCATTGGTCGTTGGAAATAGGCCCCGGGGGCTAGCTGCGCTCCCATTGGCCATTGGAAATAGGCTCCGAGGGCTAGCTGCGCTCCCGTTGGCCGTTGGAAATAGGCCCCGTGGGCTAGCTGCGCTTCCATTTGTTGTTGGAAATAAGCCACGGGGGCTAGCTGCACTCCCATTGGCCGTTGGAAATAGGCTCCGGGATCTAGCTGCGCTCCCATTGGCCATTGGAAATAGGCCCCAGGGGCTAGCTGCGCTCTAGCCCCGCTCCCATTGGCCGTTGGAAATAGGCCGCTGCGGCTAGCTGCGGTCCCATTGGAAGTTGGAAATAGGCCCCGGGGGCAAACTGCGCTCCCATTGGCCATTGGAAATAGGCCCCGGGGGCTAGCTGTGCTCCGATTGGCCGTTGAAAATAGGCCCCGGGGACTAGCTGCGGTCCCATTGGCCGTTGAAAATAAGCCCCAGGGGCTAACTGCACTCCCATTGGCCGTTAGAAATAGGCCTCGGCGGCTAGCTGCGCTTCAATTGGCCGTTGGAAATAGGCCCCAAGGGCTAGCTGCGCTCCAATTGGCCGTTGGAAATAGGCCCCAGGGGCTTGCTGCGCTCCCATTGGCTGTTGGAAATAGGCCCCGGGGACTAGCTGCGGTCCCATTGGCCGTTGAAAATAAGCCCCAGGGGCTAACTGCACTCCCATTGGCCGTTAGAAATAGGCCTCGGCGGTTAGCTGCGCTTCAATTGGCCGTTGGAAATAGGCCCCAAGGGCTAGCTGCGCTCCAATTGGCCGTTGGAAATAGGCCCCGGGGGCTTGCTGCGCTCCCATTGGCTGTTGGAAATAGGCCCCGGGGGCTGGCTGCGCTCCCTTTGGCCGTTGGAAATAGGCCCTGAGGGCTTGCTGCGCTCCCTTTGACCGTTGGAAATAGGCTCCGGGGGCTAGCTGCGCTCCCATTGGCCATTGTAAATAGACCCTGGGGGATAGCTGCACTCCCATTGGCTGTTGAAAATAGGCCCTTGGGGCTAGCTGCGCTCCCATTGGCCGTTGGAAATAGACCCCGGGGGATAGCTGCTCTCCCATTGGCGGTTGGAAATAGGCCCCGGGAGCTCGCTCCGTTCCCATTGGCTGTTGGATATAGGCAACGGGGGCTAGCTGCGCTCCTATTGGCCATTGGAAATAAGCTCCGGGGCCTAGCTGCACTCCCATTGGCTGTTGAAAAGTGGCCCCAGGGGCTAGTTGTGCTCCCATTGGCCATTGGAAATAGGCCCCAGGGGCTAGCGGTGCTAGCATTGGCTGTTAGAAATAGGCCCCGGGAGCTAGCTGCGCTCCCATTGGCCGTTTGAAGTAGGCCCCGGGGGCAAGCTGCAGTCCCTTTGGCCGTTGAAAATAGGCCCCGGGGGCAAGCTGCTCATCCATTGGCCTTTGGAAGTAGGCCCTGGGGGATAGCTGCACTCCCAATGACCATCGGAAGTAGACCCCGGGGGCTAGCTGCGCTCCCATTGGCCGTCGGAAGTAGGCCCTGGTGATAGCTGCGCTCCCATTGGACGTTGAATTAGGCCCCCGGGTCTAGCTACGTTACCATTGGCTGTTGGATGTAGGCCCCGGGGGCTAGCTGCGCTCCCATTGGCAGTTGGAAATAGGCCCCGGGGGCTAGCTGCGCTCCCATAGGCCGTCGGAAGTAGGCCCTGGGGGATAGCTGCGCTCTCATTGGACGTTGAATTAGGCCCCCGGGTCTAGCTACGTTCCCATTGGCTGTTGGATATAGTCCCCGCGGGCTAGCTGCGCTCCCATTGGCAGTTGGAAATAGGCCCCGGGGGCTAGCTGCGCTCCCATTGGCGGTTGGAAATTAGCCCCGGGGGCTAGTTGCGCTCCCATTGGCCGTTGGAAATAGGCCCCGGGGGCTAGCTGCGCTTCCATTGGCCGTTGGAAATAGGCCCTGGGGACTAGCTGCGCTCCCATTGGCCGTTTAAGTAGGCCCCAGGAGCTAGCTGCGTTCCCATTGGCTGTTGGATATAGTCCCCGGGGGCTAGCTGCGCTCCCATTGGCTATTGGAAATAGGCCCTGGGAGCTAGCTGCGCTCCCATTGGCGGTCAGAAATAGACCCCGGGCTAGCTGCGCTCCCATTGGCCATTAGGAATAGGCTCGTGCGGCTAGCTGCGCTCCCAATGTCCGTTGGAAATTTGCCCGGGAGGCTAGCTGCGCTCCCATTGGCCGTCGGAAGTAGACATCGGGGGCTAGCTGTGCTTCCGTTGGCCGTCGAAAGTAGGCCCTGGGGGCTAGCTGCGCTCCCATTGGCAGTTGGAAATAGGCCCCGGGGGCTAGCTGCGCTCCCATAGGCCGTCGGAAGTAGGCCCTGGGGGATAGCTGCGCTCCCATTGGACGTTGAATTAGGCCCCCGGGTCTAGCTACGTTCCCATTGGCTGTTGGATATAGTCCCCGCGGGCTAGCTGCGCTCCCATTGGCAGTTGGAAATAGGCCCCGGGGGCTAGCTGCGCTCCCATTGGCGGTTGGAAATTAGCCCCGGGGGCTAGTTGCGCTCCCATTGGCCGTTGGAAATAGGCCCCGGGGGCTAGCTGCGCTTCCATTGGCCGTTGGAAATAGGCCCTGGGGACTAGCTGCGCTCCCATTGGCCGTTTAAGTAGGCCCCAGGAGCTAGCTGCGTTCCCATTGGCTGTTGGATATAGTCCCCGGGGGCTAGCTGCGCTCCCATTGGCTATTGGAAATAGGCCCTGGGAGCTAGCTGCGCTCCCATTGGCGGTCAGAAATAGACCCCGGGCTAGCTGCGCTCCCATTGGCCATTAGGAATAGGCTCGTGCGGCTAGCTGCGCTCCCAATGTCCGTTGGAAATTTGCCCGGGAGGCTAGCTGCGCTCCCATTGGCCGTCGGAAGTAGACATCGGGGGCTAGCTGTGCTTCCGTTGGCCGTCGGAAGTAGGCCCTGGGGGCTAGCTGCGCTCCCATTGGCCATTGAAGTAGGCACCGGGGTCTAGCTACGTTCCCATTGGCTTATGGATATAGGCCCCGGGAGTTAGCTGCGTTCCCATTGTCCGTTGGAGGTAGGCCACGGGGGCTAGCTGCGCTCCCATTGGCTGTTGGTAATAGGCCATGGGGGCTAGGTGTGCTCCCATTGGCCGTTGGAAGTAGGCCCCGGGAGCTAGCTGTGCTTTCATTGGCCGTTGGAAATAGGCCCAGGGGGCTAGCTGCACTCCTATTGGCCATTGGAATTAGGCCTCGGGGGCTAGCTGCACTCCTATTGGCTACTCGAAGTAGGCCCCTGGGGCTAGCTGAGCTCCCATTGGCCTTTGGAAATAGGCCCCATGGTTTAGCTGTACTCCCATTGGCCATTGGAAATAAGCCCCGGGGGTTAGCTGTGCTCCCATTGGGTGTTGGAAATAGGCCCCGGGGGCGAGCTGCCCTCCCATTGGCGGTTGGAAATAGGCCCCGTGGGCTAGCTGCGCTCCCATAGGCCGTCGGAAGTAGGCCCTGGGGGATAGCTGCGCTCCCATTGGACGTTGAATTAGGCCCCCGGGTCTAGCTTGGTTCCCATTGGCTGTTGGATATAGTCCCCGCGGGCTAGCTGCGCTCCCATTGGCAGTTGGAAATAGGCCCCGGGGGATAGCTGCCCTCCCATTGGCGGTTGGAAATTAGCCCCGGGGGCTAGTTGCGCTCCCATTGGCCGTTGGAAATAGGCCCCGGGGGCTAGCTGCGCTTCCATTGGCAGTTGGAAATAGGCCCTGGGGACTAGCTGCGCTCCCATTGGCCGTTTAAGTAGGCCCCAGGATCTAGCTGCGTTCCCATTGGCTGTTGGATATAGTCCCCGGGGGCTAGCTGCGCTCCCATTGGCTATTGGAAATAGGCCCTGGGAGCTAGCTGCGCTCCCATTGGCGGTCAGAAATAGACCCCGGGCTAGCTGCGCTCCCATTGGCCATTAGGAATAGGCTCGTGCGGCTAGTTGCGCTCCCAATGTCCGTTGGAAATTTGCCCGGGAGGCTAGCTGCGCTCCCATTGGCCGTCGGAAGTAGACATCGGGGGCTAGCTGTGCTTCCGTTGGCCGTCGGAAGTAGGCCCTGGGGGCTAGCTGCGCTCCCATTGGCCATTGAATTAGGCACCGGGGTCTAGCTATGTTCCCATTGGCTTATGGATATAGGCCCCGGGAGTTAGCTGCGTTCCCATTGGCCGTTGGAGGTAGGCCACGTGGGCTAGCTGCGCTCCCATTGGCTGTTGGTAATAGGCCATGGGGGCTAGGTGTGCTCCCATTGGCCGTTGGAAGTAGGCCCCGGGGGCTAGCTGTGCTTTCATTGGCCGTGGGAAATAGGCCCCGGGGGCTAGCTGCACTCCTATTGGCCATTGGAATTAGGCCTCGGGGGCTAGCTGCACTCCTATTGGCTACTCGAAGTAGGCCCCGGGGGCTAGCTGAGCTCCCATTGGCCTTTGGAAATAGGCCCCATGGTTTAGCTGTACTCCCATTGGCCATTGGAAATAAGCCCCGGGGGTTAGCTGTGCTCCCATTGGGTGTTGGAAATAGGCCCCGGGGGCGAGCTGCCCTCCCATTGGCGGTTGGAAATAGGCCCCAGGAGCTCGCTCTGTTCCCATTGGCTGTTGGATATTGGCAACGGGGGCTAGCTGCGCTCCCATTGGCCATTGGAAATAAGCCCCGGGGCATAGCTGCGCTCCCATTGGTTGTTGGATATAGGCAACAGGGCCTAGCTGCACTCCCATTGGCTGTTGGAAAGTGGCCCCGGGGGCTAGTTGTGCTCCCATTGGCCGTTGGAAATAGGCCCCAGGGGCTAGCTGTGCTAGCATTGGCCGTTGGAAATAGGCCCTGGGGGCTAGCTGCGCTCCCATTGGCCGTTTGAAGTAGGCCCCGGGGTCTAGCTGCGCTCCCTTTGGCCATTGGAAATAGGCCCCGGTGGCAAGCTGCTCATCCATTGGCCTTTGGAAGTAGGCCCCGGGGGATAGCTGCGCTCCCAATGACCGTCGGAAGTAGACCCCGGGGGCTAGCTCGCTCCCATTGGCCGTCGGATGTAAGCCCCAATCGCTAGCTGCGCTCCCATTGGCCGTTGGAGTAGGCCCCGGGAGCTGCATTCATATTGGCTGTTGGATATATAGGCCCCGAGGACTAGTTGCACTCCCATTGGCCGGTGGAAATAGGCCCCGGGGCCTAGCTGTGCTCCCATTGGCCGTTGGAAATAGACCCTGTGGGCAACCTGCACTCCCATTAGCCGTTGGAATTAGGCCCCGGGGGCTAGCTGGGATCCCATTGGCCGTTTGAAATAGGCCCCGGGGGCTAACTGCGCTCCCATTGGTCGTTGGAAATAGGGCCCAGGGACTAGCTACACTCCCTTTGGCCGTTGGAAATATGCCCCGGGGGTTAGCTGCGCTCCCATTGGAAGTTGGAAATAGGCCCCGGGGGCTAGCTGCGCTCCCATTGGCCGTTGGAAATAGGCCCCGGGGGCGAGCTGCGCTCCCATTGGCCGTTGGAAGTAGGCCCCGGGGACTAGTTGTGCTCCCATTGGCCATTGTAGGTAGGCCCCTGGGGCTAGATGCGCTCCCATTAGCAGTCATAAATAGACCCCGGGAGCTTCCCGCGCTCCCATTGGCCATTGGGAATAGGCTCAGGGGGATAGCTGCGCTCCCATTGGCCGTTGGAAATTTGCCCGGGGGCCTAGCTGCACTCCCATTAGCCGTCGGCAGTAGACCCCTGGGGCAAGCTGCGCTCCCATAGGCCGTCGGAAGTAGGCCCCGGGGGCTAGCTGCGCTACCATTGGCCGTTGAAGTAGGACCCGGAGGTTAGCTAAGTTCCCATTGGCTGTTGGATATAGGCTCCGGGGGCTAGCTGCGCTCCCATTGGCCGTTGGAAATAAGCTCCGGTGGCTATTTTGCGCTCCCATTGGCCTTTGGATATAGGCCCCGGGGGTTAGCTGCACTCCCATTGGCCATTGGAAATAGGCCCTGGGGGCTAGCTGTGCTCCCAATGGCCGTCAGAAATAGGCCCCGGGGGTTAGCTGCGCTCTCATTGGCCGTTGAAGTAGGCCCCGGAAGCTAGCTGCGTTCCCATTGGCTGTTGGATATATGCCCCGGGGGCTAGCTGCGCTTCCATTGGCCATTGGAAATAGGCCCCGGGGGCTAGCTGCGCTCCCATTGGCTGTTGGAAATAGGCTCTGGGGGCTAGCTGCGCTCCCATTGGCAGTCAGGAATAGACCCCGGGTGCTGGCTGCGCTCCCATTGGCCGTTGGGAACAGGCTCGGGGGGGCGGCTCGCTGCGCTCCCATTGGTCGTTGGATATTCGCCTGGGGGGCTAGCTGCACTCCCATTGGCCGTCGGAATTAGACCCTGGGGGCTACCTGCGCTCCCAAAGGCCGTCGGAAGTAGGCCCTGGGGGATAGCTACGCTCCCATTGGACGTTGAAGTAGGCCCCTGGGTATAGCTACGTTCCCATTGGCTGTTGGATATAGGCCCCGGGGGCTAGCTGCGCTCCCATTGGCAGTTGGAAATAGGCCACGGGGGCTAGCTGCACTCTCATTGGCCGTTGGAAATTAGTCCCGGGGGCTAGTTGCGGTCCCATTGGCCGTTGGAAATAGGCCCCGGGGGCTAGCTGTACTCCCATTGGATGTTGGAAATAAGTCCCGGGGGCTAGCTGCGCTCCTGTTGGCCGTCGGAAGTAGGCCCCGGGGGCTAGCTGCGCTCCCATTGGCCGTTGAAGTAGGCCCCAGGAGCTAGCTGCGTTCCCATTGGCTGTTGGATATAGGCCCCGGGGGCTAGCTGCACTCAAATTGGCTGTTGGAAATAGGCCCCGGGGGCTAGCTGCGCTCCCATTGGCGGTCAGAAATAGACCCCAGGGGCTAGCTGCATCCCATTGGCCATTAGGAATAGGCTCGGGCGGCTAGCTACGCTCACAATGGCCGTTGGAAATATTCCCGGGAGGGTAGCTGTGCTCCCATTGGCCGTCGGAAGTAGACCCCGGGAGCTAGCTGTGCTCCTGTTGGCCGTCGGAAGTAGGCCTTTGGGGCGAGTTGCGCTCCCATTGGCTGTTGAAGTAGGTACCGGGGTTTAGCTACGTTCCCATTGGCTGTTGGATATAGGCCCCGGGAGCTAGCTGCGTTCCCATTGGCCGTTGGAGGTAGGCCACGGGGGCTAGCTGCGCTCCCATTGGCTGTTGGAAATAGGCCATGGGGGCTAGCTGCGCTCCCATTGGCCGTTGGAAGTAGGCCCCGGGGCCTAGCTGCGCTTTCATTGGACGTTGGAAATAGGCCCCAGGGGCTAGCTGCACTCCTATTGGTCGTTGGAATTAGGCCTCGGGGGCTAGCTGCACTCCGATTGGCCATGGGAAATAGGCCCAGGGGGCTAGCTGAGCTCCCATTGGCCTTTGAAAATATGCCCCATGGATTAGCTGCGCTCCCATTGGCCCATGGAAATAGGCCCCGGGGGCTAGCTGCACTCCCATTGGGTGTTGGAGATAGGCCCCGGGGGCGAGCTGCGCTCCCGTTGGCCGTTGGAAGTAGGCCCCGGGGGTTAGCTCAGTGGCGGATTTAGGGGGGGTCGTGTAGGCCATATCCTATGGCCCTGCGCCTCCAAGGGCCCCGTGCCCCCAAGGGGCCCACACCTTGGCCTAAAAAGAAAAAGAAACAAAATAATTTTCGGTATTATTTTTTGTTAGCGATTACCCCATTATCAGTACTATTGGGATTAATGGCATTATAAATTTTAGAACATAAAATAATGGGTATTAAATGTATAATGATTGAGTTTTATTTATTTTACAACCGTAAAACACGTAATCCGTTTACCTGGTAGAAGAAAACAGTTAGTTATCCCTGATAATAACATATTCATGTTATAAGTTATTAAATTCAAAAGTTCACGTAGCCTCTAATGTAACTGGCGTTTGATAAACAGAACTGACCGAGCAGCTTGGCTGAGAAGGTAGGAACGGATGTTTTGTTAACATTATATTATTGATTATTGGGAATCTAGGACTCTTCTCAATTTCTTTCACCGATTCTCACCTATAAATACCTGTGATTAACACCTTAAGAGCGGGTGGAGGAGTATATTTGATGTGCCACCCAGCGGGGTGTTTTACCGTAAACGAGCTTGTTTCCGTGCTCGTTTTCATGCATAAACAAGAGCCAGAGCGTAATACAAGTATGCATCCGTGAAAGGGCGTTAATTCAGCTTTCCAATGACACCAGAACCATCCTTCTACGATGGCTGGTTGTCTTGCAGCGATCGTGCAACCGAAGGGCAAAATCGGTAAAATACGGTAATTTTCTTACATTATTACGTGTGAAACGAGTAAGAGAGGATGGAGTACAAAGGAGTACAACTCAGTAGCTCCACGGCCACCATGGTGAGCAGTCATGAGGTAACCTACGCTCCTCCCGCTGCTCCGCTCTCTCTCAGAGCACATTACGTGCTAAAAATTGCACTCGACAAGAGCCGGGACCCGCCACATAGGCCACATTAATTTAACTCGACAATAGCCGGGTGCCGCCAGTTAAGGGTTAAGTGGATATGTTACTGGCACTGCCTATGCCTTGGATTTTTGCTAAACCTATTATTTTTGATGGGTAGTCTATGGATAGTAGGCGCCGTTATAGCACAGAGCTCAGTACGCTCGTTTCCTAGCCCAGACGAGATTCAAGAGGAGCAGATAGTTCCCGTAGGTGGAGGTGCAATATTGTATGCCTAGGTCTATGGATTCTAGACCCATGCTAATCAATCTCCTTAGTCCTTAGGGCTTAGGCTGTTTGCCTACATTAGCTTAACCCATTCAGTACCAGTGCCATCCTTTTCATTTATTTCTGGCTTCTTTTAGACGATTTTATTATAATACAAATGTATAATAGCCTATATAGCCATATATATTTTACCAATATATATATATTAATTATATAATCTAGGCTGTTGTACTATTTGTTATGAAAACTAATTTTGTCTAGCCCATTTTCCAATCACTTACGATACCGTCTTGCATTAGGCTAAGTAGAAAGGTAATAAGTTACAATTATAGTTTGTAGTCTTGGACAGTAGTGTACAATTTAAAGGTGATTTTATCATGCTAGTCTAAAGATAAAAATAATTGGCAACGCGATCATGCCTTCATCTTCAGCAACTCACTCTAATTTATATAACAATGTCAATGACAATTTTCACATTGAAAACTTGAGCAAAGTAAAATATAAATTATTTTCTATATTTCACAGTTCAAAGCCTCATTCGGCAAAACCAACAACTGATCCATTCCCATAGCCTAGCTACATACAACAAAAGCTGCAAAATATGCATATTTTTTTTTAACAAAGCAGGCTCTGATTCAGTCAATATTGTCAGTGTTATCGTTGTTATATGAATGTTGATGTACATTTGCTGCAGTTTGCATTTGATGGAAACATCTGTAATTAAGTTTTGAGTAAGATCTTTCATTAGCTTAAACATAATTTTAGCTACTGAAGAAACATAAACATTTTTGAATGGTAATAGCTTTAAGGATTTAAATAATGGTGCTGAATTTTCTCTGCAATGCCAATGAGCCTATTAAAATGTTCTTAAAATGTTTGTTTATTTTTTGTTAAATAAATAAGTTTAATTTTTAATTCACTTGCATTACCCCAAACTTCTACCCCATATATAGGTAATATAGGGGTATACACAAAAATTATACCATGTCACTAAAGTTGTTACATTTTCAAAGAAAATATGACAACGATGAAAACCTACCATGTGTGTTTGATTTTATAACTGTTACACTGCTTAGACTGTATAGTCCTATAGCAAATAACGTTTAACGTTTAACGGTTAACGTTTAACGTTTAACGTTTTCCATTAAATCCTAATGGATTTTTTAAAATAAACTAATATGAAAGACCACTGCATCATGTAATTGCCAAAAGGTATTTGCTCAGAAATTAAGATGAGAAGCCAATCTCTGGCAACTTAACCCTCCCGCATTCTTACGACGCGATCGCGTCATAACGCCACTCCTCCAAGAGTGCTCGTATGACGCAATCGCGTCATAATGCCACCTGTAAGTTAGAAATATTCGCCAAAAATAAGTTTATTACTCGATTTTGACTCAATTTGGACTGGTAAGTTAGGCATTAGTAAGTTACAAAAGGAAGTATCTAGCAACCCCATAGCGTCCCTCTCTGAGGAGCCCGGGCCTTTGTTAAGTCAGTAGTTTCCCGGCCCCCAGACTGTGAGGCAGGGTCCCGGCCCTTTAAATTCTGGGCTCCCTCCCTCTGGCCCACCATGCCTAGCTATAGGCAGGCAATTATGGATTATTTCATCTACCCAGTGAAAGTATTTAGTGAATAATTCGAACTATATATGTATATAAGATGTTACTTGTGACTTTTGGTGATTGAGGGGAGTGAATCTTGGTTAACCCCTTGAGTATTGATGCAGTTTTGTCTAGGTATCATTGATGACTTTACACTATGTTTTGCATGAAAGACAAATATATTTATCACTAAATACTGCCTACGAAATAAATACATTATAATCACGAAGATGTCACAGGAATGCTTACAGGAAGTTTGGTAAGTATTCTATGGAATTTTTGTTATATTACAGTATATTATTATATATAATTATATATTATATATATATATATATATATACAGTATATAACAGCCCCAAGGTCCCGAGCAAGCTCAAGGCCCATAATCGAGTATTTATATTATAATCATATTTTGTATGTTATTTAAATATTTATTTATTTGATTTATTATTGTTTTTATTTATTTTATTTTATTTATTTCATTTTATTTATGTTTATTTTATTTATTTTATATATATATATACCGTATATATATATTTTTTTGTATTCCTGTTCCCCAGGGTGTCTAGCGGATCAGCCCCAAGGTCCCTCGCAAGCCCAAGGCCTATAATCGAGTATTTATATTATTATTATGTTTTTTATTTTATTTATTTTATTTATATATATACGGTATATACATATATATATATATATATATATATATATATACATTATATATATATATATATATTATATATATATATATATATATATATATATACAGTATATACGTATATATATATATATATTTTTTTTTTTATTATTCCTGTTCCTCAGGGTGTCTAGCGGATCAGCCCCAAGGTCCCGAGCAAGCCCAAGGCCCATAATCTAGTATTTATATTATTTTTATATTTTTATTTTATTTATTTTATTTATGTATATATATATATATATATATATATATATATATATATATATATACAGGGTTATTCAAAACTTTAGTGACAAAATTACAGGGTGAAGTCCTGACATGATATTAAACATATTTCCATATGGATTTTTCCCAAACATAAAAGGTTAATTACAGACATGAAAGCCAAATCCATTACCGTGGGCGAACGATCCAACACTTCAAAATCAACTCCGAACCCCCCCACATCACCCCCTATTCTCTCTCGGGTATGTGAGGGAAGTTATTACAACGTATGAAGCAATGAACCCTTACCGATCCCGGGATTCAAACAGATCCGTAGGCTTTGAATCGATCCCAAGGCTTCGTGTTTCATGTAATGTCAGATAAGATAGTAGTAAGGTATACGCCCTGGCATCTATCACTCGGTAAGCGTAACTCCACCACAAAACAGTAGATAGGGGTACAGTCATGGACAAATGTTAAGGCATACTGTTAAGAGAAGCAGAAGGAACAGTGACAAAATAAAGGATATTGTGGTTAAATTAGACGGTTTTCTGGCATTTACTGGATATCGAGATTAAATATCAAATCACAATTAACTTATTAATAGAATACAAGTGTCACTCCAGAAATCCTTAGTAACCCAATTATTACTTTTGCCCATGACTCAAACAGATCTTACCACCTTCATAAGCCTTGTTCCTTAACCTCTGAAGTGCGCATGGGGGTAATTAGACACCTCTCCCTGTGCGCATGTATTTGAGGTGTTTCCGTCACTAAAATATTCATTGTACCATTAATAGCATTAATACTTATCCATATGCGCCTATTATGGGTTGATTATAAAGGTATTAGCCTGAAACAACAATAAAACGAGTGAAAACAGCGTTTGGATGGTCAAAATCGGAGATATAGCCCGCGAGTTGTATAATGTATGGGTGAGGCAAGCTGCTTTCCCGCCAATTTCCCCCAAGGCCACTGAGACACAGTCGATCGATACTCTCTCTCTCTCTCTTGCATTCACTTGCTATCAGTGATGACCACACCCTACAACCGGATTTCTAATGTTAGCACGAAAATATACCTCAGAATAAGGGAATAACAGGGAAAATAGGTGTTAACTGAAGGAGTGGAGGAAAGTGGGGAAGGAGGGGAGGTAGAGGACTGAGATTTTGCATGGCCCAGGGGCCAAAAAAACAAAAAACAAAAAAAAACAAAAAAAAATCGATGTCAAAAGTTAATTTTTTTTTTCTCTGACTCTTAAGAGTCTCCCCACAGTCCGCCGGGGGAACTCTTAAGAGTCTCCCTGCAGTTCCCGGGTTAAAGCATACAGTATTATTAGAGGGAGGAAAAATCTCTGCAATGCTAGGGAAACACTTGATGATCTTGACAATAATTGAGAATCCTGCAATTATTAACACGGTCAAGTGTTTAAGTAAATTGCTGATTTATTCGTCTGTGTATTAAGCCTTTAAATCGCAGTATCTTGTTCGAGATGGGACGTTCAAAATATCCAAGTGTGTGAATATTTATTCTGTATTAATACTACTAATAATAATTACGATGATCATGATCCCACGTATTTAAAACAAACCTAACCTAACCCAACCTAACATACCCAAAAGTACAGGTATTACAAAACTACGTCAAATAATTGATAATGCGGCATGATAATTACATATGATGCACACAATGACTGTAATACTTATGATTGACAGAGTGCCTGCACACCATTTTTTTTTTTTTTTTTTTTTTTTTGAGACAATGAACAGAGGAAGGAAAAACACAGATAAAACAAAAAGGTCCATGTGCCTAAAGGCATCCTCCATTCATAAAATGTTTGTAACAACTGAATTTAAACATTTGTAAATTGTAAGTTTGTGGAAAGCAATTCGAGGGAAGTGAATTCCAAAGAGTAGTAGCTCTGGGGATAAATGCATTCTGATAAGCAGAAGTTCTGCATTGTGGAGGAGAAAGTGTAAATTCATGGGCGCTCTCAGCTGCCCTAGTTCTAAGGGGAAAGATGTGGAGAGGCGGCACAATTGAAGCAAGTTCCTCGGAACAATTGCTGTGAAAATATCTGTAGAATAATGCAAGGGATGCAAAGTTTCTTCGTATGGATAATGTAGGAAGGTCCTGTGTGATTGCAGGGTTATTGATTAATCTAATAGCTTTATTTTGAATTTTGTCCAACTGCCTCAATGCAACCACTCCACTTCCACCCCACAGAGGTGAACAGTAATCCATCTGAGAACGCACATGACATATATATTACGGTCAACTGCTCGTCAGTGAAGAATTCTCAACTCTGTACAGGAGTCCCAGTTTTTTAGAGGCATTCTTAGCAATGCTTCTAACATAATGTGTCCAGCTCAAGTTAGTAGTTAATGTTACACCGAGAATGTCAATACTAGGGGAAGTGGGAATATTTACATCATTAAAAAATATATGTCAGTGAGATTCTGTCGGTTAGAAAATTGAATGTACTTGGTTTTCTGTGCATTAAAGGAAACTAGATTCTTTTGTCCCCATCCATTAATTCTAGAAAGGTCCTGGTTCAGAGAAATTGCAGTGATTATTTTTGAATTTATAAGATCGGGTTGGGTGAAAGAATTGGTAAATGTGAAGGAACTGTGGAGTGTTGAGTCATCTGCGTATCTATGAGTGGTAGATATGAGATCATTGATATGAATGAGGAACAGAATTGGGGCCAAAACTGATCCCTGGGGAACACCAGCATTTATTGAGTGAAATTGAGAATAAAGGCCATCTACCATTACACATATTTTTCTGTTATGAAGATAAGAAGAAATTAGTGGAACTAATGATGCAAGGCCGTAGTGTGACATCTTCGACAATAAGGATTGATGCCAGACTCTATCAAATGCCTTTGATATATCCAGAGCTATTGTATGTGTTTCACCATGTTGGTCTGTAGCTTGGTTGATTTGATGCGTAAGAAGGCAAAGAATGTCTGCAGTTGATCGACATCGTCAAAACCCATATTGCCTATCACTGATTAATTTATTATTCTCAAGATGCTTAATTATGTGATTATTTAATATAATTTCAAAGACTTTACCAAGAGTGGAAGTTATAGCTATTGGTCTGTAGTTTGATGGATCTGAAGAGGCACCTTTTTTAGGAACTGGATGAATGTTTGCTTCTTTCCAGGGTACTGGGAAGCATGAGGTATGAGTACACAGACGGACATTTTTTGCCAATACAGGAGCGAGCACCAAGGAGCAATTCTTAAGTACTATTGGAGGAATTTCATCTGGACCAGGAGCCTTATCTACTGAGAGATTCTGAAAAATAGTTTTGACATACTTTTGGAAACCGGGAAAGTGGTTAATTTGCATAAATTCAAGATGGCCGCCGTCCAAAGCTTCAATTTACAGATAACTTTTTTCTGGTTGCTCCTAGACCCTATAAATGTATTACAAACAACTTTTTTTGGCTTTAACTTGTTTATTAGGTCCCTCTGATGAACATATAAAAAGTCTCCAACTTTTGGACACCTGGAAAGTGGTTAATTTACAGCCAAAAAACCTTACAGCCAAAAAACCTTCTATTGCAATTTGTTCTAGGTCAAGCCCTACCTTTACTGCACATTATTGTCTATTACATTTTGCCTAGGCCTATACTAATCCCATCATCTTGTTTCTTGTTTCAACAGATTGGTGCGACATCTACCGAAGCCATGGAAGAAGAGGTGGTGCATAATCCCTGCGGCATTTGCTCAAACACGTTAGACGAAGGAGAAACAGTCAAGCTGAGGGCGAAGGGAGCAGATACTATCAACAAGGCCAGTACTGAACGTGGACCGCCATCAATTACCGTGTCCGAGGGCCAAACGGTGCACATTGATTGCCGAAAGAAGCATGTCAATGCGAAGCCAAATAGAATTCCTGGGAAGCAGAAGAAACGTCCTGAAAAACCTTCTCTTCGTTCTCAGACACCAGACTTTTGTTTTACAGAGAACTGCTTTTTTTGTGGTACAAAAATCTATTTGGACACAAAGCATGATTCAGAAGAAGTGTATCCAGTACGCACCTTCAACTTTCAAAGGACAATACATTCTGCATGTGATGCCAGGGCTGATGAGTGGGCTGACACTGTTAGAGGCCGAATTAACTTTGCACGCGATCTTCCAGCAGCTGACGCAATATATCACAAGCAGTGCAGCTCAAATTTCCAGACACATAGGCAGATCCCCTCCAAATATCGTGATTCCGCAGACAGTGAACCTCCTCGCAAGGGTCGCAAAGTAGATGCCTCACGAGAGGAAGCATTTCTACTCGCAATCGAGGACCTAGTCAGTGGCAATGATGATGAACAGACTACAGTGGTTGATCTCGTTGATAGAATGTCCCAGTTGTGCCCTGATGTTGAAGCGTATAGTGTAAAATACATGAAACAGAAACTTATTTCATATTTTGGGGATGAACTGGTTATTAGTAACGTGCATGGACGCAGCGATGTTGTAACTGTCAAAGAAAGTGCTGCAAAGATTTTGCAACAATTCAAAGACTCACCACAGACTGATGATGAGGAAGCAGAACAAAGAAAGATAGTCAGGGCTGCGGCACGGTTGATCAAAGCAGATATAAAGAACATTGATACTTGTAGAGATTTCTATCCAGATCCTTCTGAACTCCGGTCGCTGGAAAAGAATGTGGCGTACGTTCCGCAGTCCCTTCGTATATTGCTGCAAGAGACGTTCAGTGGCAAGTCATGTGATCTTGAAGTTGCATCAATTGGACAAAGTATCGTGCAACTTACCAGACCAAGGGCCATTGTAGCACCCATTCAGTATGGATTGGCGGTTCAAATGCACCAGCACTTTGGTTCCCGCTTTCTTGTGGACAGTTTACACAGCCACGGCTTCTGTCTGCCTTACGCAGAAGTTTTGAGGTTTTCGAAGTGTGCTGCCAATTTCAGGGGCACCAACATATCCACTGCAGGCAGGTTTGGACAGTTCGTTGCAGACAATGTTGATCACAACTTGCGTACGCTTGATGGGCGAGGAACATACCATGGTATGGGTATAATTGTTGCTGTCACCCCTGAAGTAAGAGACACAACATCAATACCAAGATTGCAGTCACCTGAAAACAACTTCACGGCAGCTCAAATTGAAATCAAATACTACCGCAGTGTTCGCAAGAAGGGTGGGCCTCTCGAATTTAGAAAGCTTGACCCCATTTCAGCATCTGACAAGCTTGAAAATCTGGACATACTGTGGAAAACGTCATGGTTGCTTCGACCAAAACGACCAGGCTGGTCCGGCTTAATGCAGAGTGTGTGCCATGGACCACACCCAGGGAAATCATCCGTCCATTTCTTGCCCATGATTGACATGGACCCTACGGACATGAGTTGTATTTACTCAACACTTCACTTCGTTGCTGCGGAAAGCCATCGCCAGGGAACGACGCCAATGCTGACATTCGACCAACCGCTTTATTGGAAAGCGAAGACGATCATTGTTCATGAGAAGGAAGGAAGCGAACTGAAACCCATTGTTTTGAACCTTGGTGGCTTTCACTCTGTGATGAGCTTTTTGGGATGCATGGGCCATGTTATGGAAGCATCTGGGCTTAAGGAGGTTTTGGAACTTATATACGCTGAAAATGCTGTGACCCAAATGCTGAGTGGGAAAGCCTATGCACGAGCAATCAGAGGCCACTTCTTGGTTGACACAGCCTTGAGTTCGATTGTGTTAGGCAGGGCATACGGTGTCAACCTCTCAATGGTAGATGAGGAAAGTGACGCATGCAAGGACTTCCAGGAGGCTGCAGATCTTTTGGATAAGCTGTTGCGTGAAGACGTTTCACCGGATGAAGTCTGCAGTAAAGACGTTTTCAACAGAATTTCTGAAAAACTTAAAGCTGAGAAGAGCTCCTTAGCAGAGCATAAGATGGGAAAGCTATGGATTCAATACATGGACATGATTGACCTGCTGCGTCGCTTCCTGAGGGCACTGAGAATGGGCGATTTCCTACTGTACCTCGGAACACTCCAGGAGATGTTGCCGTACTTTGCAGCGTGTGGTCATAACAATTATGCCAAGTCAGCCCATGTGTACATTCAAGACATGATTGAACTTGAGCAGCTCAACCCCGACATGTTCTGTCAATTGAACTCCGGTCTATTTGTGATCCGCCGAAGTGATCGGCTGTGGGCAGGACTGCCAAGCGACTTGGTTATAGAGCAGGTTTTGATGCGCTCTTTGAAAACGAATGGTGGATTGACACGTGGTAGGGGCATGGAGGAAACGCAACGCCTGCGCTGGTTACTTGCTATGCCAGCCTGCGCTGAGGTGAGTGAAGTTATGCAAGAACTGACAGGGAAGCATTTCCACACCTCTGAGCAGCACAAAGAAATGACTGAAGCAAGGCGTGAACGAGATAGGAAGGACACAGAGAAGGTTCTCGCATTCTTCAAGGATTATGATCCATTTCAAGAATCAAATGAACTCAGGAATATTGCCAACGGTGTGACAGGACCAGCCTCGGCCAATCCTCATTTACTGTATGAGGTTGGTATGAACATTGTGCAGAAGATGGAAGGTAGCAATGCTTTTGACTTTTCATTTAGGAAGAAAGATCAAGTTGAGTCGTTGGGTGCAAAGGTTACAATCAGTGCTGAAAAAGTACCAATCGACCCACAGCTCCTTTTCCAGAGGCTCCTCATCTTTGCTAATAACAGGGACTTAGGTGTTGAAGAGGTCTTTGCGTATGAGTTGTCTAGCTACCCTACTGCTCTGTTCGATAAGTGGGGGAGGCTCAGGGAAGCCAATAAACCACAGCTAGGAGATGAGATAGCTGCTGTTGTTCCCAAGTCGTCATTGGAATCATTTGAGGAAGAAAGGACTGTGACCCATGTTCTGGATGGTGGTTCCTTATTGCAAAGGATTCCATGGAAGAAGGGTGACACATTTGAGGACATTGCAAGCATGTACATGAAGCATGTTTCCAAAAACGTTCTCAACCCGGTGGTTGTATTCGACGGTTATAAATCAGGACCTACTACTAAGGACATGACACACAATCGACGATCAAAAGGAGTCTTTGGTCAAAAGGTGATGTTCACTCCAACCATGCCCCTTCGGTCAAAAAAGGAAAACTTCTTGTCAAACTCGGACAATAAGCAAAACTTCATTGACTTATTGTGTGAAACATTCAAGGCAAATGGAATTGACTGTGTCAATGCGCCAGCAGATGCAGATGTCATGATTGCGAAGAAGGGAATTGAGCATGCAAGGGAAACCGTGACATATGTGATAGGTGAGGACACAGACTTGTTGGTGCTATTGTGTCATTATGCGGAACGAGGGATGAATGATTTGTACTTCAAGTCGAGCAAGGAAGGTGGGAAATGTTGGCATATTAACTCAGTAGCAGAAGCTCTCGGTGAAAGCATCTGTCGTGTCCTGCCAGTTGTCCATGCACTCTGTGGATGTGACACAACCTCACGACTGTATGGTATTGGTAAAGGGGCTGCCTTGAGGAAAGTGAGGGAAGACAACGGTTTCTTGAAATGTATAGATGCATTCTGTTGCCAAAGTGGAAGTAAAGACGCGATATCATCAGCTGGTGAAAAGGCCTTGGTTTATTTGTACGGGGGAAAAGGAAATGACACCCTTGACGGACTGCGAAAGACAAAGTTTTGCAACAAGGTGGCAAAAAGTTCAACTACCGTTGAAGTTCACAGCCTTCCCCCAACAACCGATGCAGCCAAATACCACTCGTTCCGAGTTTATTGTCAGGTCCAGGAATGGATGGGGAACTGTGTGGACCCCGAGAAATGGGGCTGGTGTCTGCGGAAGGGACAGCTTGAACCGAAGACGATGGATTCGCCAGTGGCTCCTGATTCACTACTGAAATTGGTCAGATGTCAGTGTAAGGGCAACTGTGACACTCAACGCTGTAGTTGCAAACGGAATGAGCTTGAATGTTCCAGTGCATGTGGTCAATGTAAAGGACTCTGTCAAAATAGCAACTTTGATGCAAGCACCGATGATCCAAGTGAATACGAACTCCTATCATGAATTACATAATTGGCTCTGAATGACGTCATACTACGTCATGGTTTTTTTTTTTTTTTTTTATAAAAAAGAGGGACAACAGGTCAAAAAACCCATACAAGCACAAAGTGCCTGTGTCACCCCTTGTGAAAGAGACAGTTCAGCCTGTCTGTAAGGTTTTTCGGCTGTAAATTAACCACTTTGCAGGTGTCCAAAAGTTGGAGACTTTTTATATGTTCATCAGAGGGACCTAATAAACAAGTTAAAGCCAAAAAAACGTTGTTTGTAATACATTTATAGGGTCTAGGAGCAACCAGAAAAAAGTTATCTGTAAATTGAAGCTTTGGACGGCGGCCATCTTGAATTTATGCAAATTAACCACTTTCCCAGTGTCCAAAAGTTGGAGACTTTTTATATGTTCATCAGAGGGACCTAATAAACAAGTTAAAGCCAAAAAACCTTCTATTGCAATTTGTTCTAGGTCCAGTTAAATGATTGCTAGATTTACTGGACTATTGGGTCACTTACAAGATTGCCAGTCGGAGATTTTAATGGTGGAATGGATGAAGCAGTAGTGAAGTTGGATTTGAATGAGTTAAGAGTAGACCAAAATATTTTGTTATCATTTGGATTATTTAGAAGTTTATTTGCCTGCTTGTGGAGAAAGTTTGATTTAGTTAGGTTTAATACAGTTTTGGCATGATTTCTGATGTTTCTAAAGTAATTAAAGGCTTCATGTGTTTTTGATCTTGTGTATGCATTGTAGGCTATTGCTTTTTGTTCAGTTACTCTAGCACAATTATGGTCAAACCATTTAGGTGAATTAGATCTTTTACTGTACTTTTGATGAGGAATAAAAGTTTCCATTCCAATTTTTACAAAATCTTGTATGTGGCTCAAGGTGGAGTGTGCATCATTAGAAAAGAAAGAGGTCCAGGGAATATCAATAAAGAAACCTTGAAGACCCTCCCAGTCTGCCCTATCGTAATGCCATTTAGTCACCAAAACAGGTTCAGAGTGGGAAGGTGTGGTAGGTGATAGACAGGTGGCCTGTATCAGACAGTGATCAGAAGATCCAAGCGGGGACCTCACTGTAACATCATAATTTTCTGAATTGGTTGTTAAAAATAAGTCCAGTAGGTGGGAATTATGATTAGGATTATCTGGTACACGGGTTTGGTTGGTTGACTAGTTGAGTGAGATTAAATGAGTCTGCAAATAGCTCACATTCAAGACCAGCATCATCAGTCCTGGCTGAATGAGTGAGCCATTCAACATTATGGACATTAAAATCACCCAACACAGTGATTTCAGAAGAACCATGGAGAGTTTCGCCAACCATGAACTGGCAGACATGCACATGGTCTATGGTGCAGCACAGGGAAATGGTCGTGCATCTCAGCGAATTTATGCAGCAACCTACCCCCGCCGACAGACTCCTCACCATGCAACATTTGCCAATATTCATAGGAGGCTTAGCGAGCGGGGCCGTTTTAGTCCGTACATGGGTTGCACAAGACGGCCATGTGAGGCTCGTACAGCAATTAATGAAGATAATGTTCTGGAGATGGTTGCACAGAATCAACGCACTAGTACTAATGCAATTGCCGCTGAGTTACAGTTAACTCAATCAACCGTATGGAGAACGCTGTATGAGCAATTGCTGTACCCTTTTCACTTCCAACGGGTTCAGACTATGAATCCAAATGATTACCCAAGGAGAGTTGATTTCTGCCGATGGTTTATGCATCAAGTAGGACAAGACCGCCATTTTCCAAGGTCTGTGTTGTTTACAGATGAGTGTACATTCACCCGCGATGGCATGTTCAACACACACAACTTACACTACTGGGATGAGGATAACCCTCATGTTACATGGAACCGAGGATCTCAGGAAAGGTTTTCAGTTAATATTTGGTGTGGGATACTTGGTGATCACCTCATAGGGCCACATGTTATGCAAGGTCGTCTTACAGGGGCAGCATATTTGGTGTTTCTTCAGGACACACTACCGTTATTATTGGATGACGTCCCCTTACAAATACGTCGTCAAGTATGGCTAATGCATGATGGAGCTCCGGCACATAGCAGTCTAGTGGTGAGAGACTATCAAAATCACTCTTTCCCAGGCAGGTGGATTGGTGTGGGTGGACCAATTTTATGGCCTGCAAGATCACCGGATTTGAATCCTGCTGATTTCTTCCTGTGGGGTCACTTAAAGACCTTAGTTTACAGTGAAGGTTCAATTGAAAGTGAGGAAGAACTACTGCTCCGAATTAGGGATAGCTGTGCACAAATAAGTAATAGGCCAGCCATGTTGCAAAATGTGATGAATTCCATGGTCCGCCGTTCCAATTTATGCATTGAGGTTGGAGGTGGCCATGTGGAAATCTGATTGTAAATATGAATGTCGTCATACATAATTTAACGTAACATAACCCACTCCACCCAGATGTCTACTAACTCATTAGTATCGATAAGAGAAATATTATTTATTGCATACCTTTCATGTACTGTGTATGTTAGTTTAGTATGTACAGTCACTCATAAAAGTTCGGGGGGGGTCTCTGTGTAATTGGAGTTAACGCCTGACTGACAAACATAATATCTTTTTACTTTATTGCAATCACCGTCACAATTTTATCTTTAGTATGCACGTGGGTATTGTCATGTCATATTATTACCTGACTATGCATAAAAGGGTGGAAACTACAGAGGTCCACACGCAAACCCCCCCCCCAAAAAAAAAAATATGAGTGACTGTATTGTACGTATTCATTTCTTCAATTACTTGGATAACCCTAATTTTACTGTAATGCTCTGTAACAACTGTTATTATACGTTTTAACAGCATACTGTACAATGCCGTGTAATACAAGTATCGGATTTTCTGTTATGGTTGCATGTGACACTAATTTAATACACTGATACTGTACACCCTGTAATAAAAAATAATAACAAATATTACTGGTTACTACTCTCTTAGCCTATCTGACATTACATGATGCACGAAGCCTTGGGATCGATTCAAAGCTTACGGATCTGTTTGAATCCCGGGATCGGTAAGGGTTCATTGCTTCATACGTTGTAATAACTTCCCTCACCTACCCGAGAGAGAATAGGGGGTGATGTGGGGGGGTTCGGGGTTGATTTTGAAGTGTACGATCGTTCGCCCACGGTAATGGATTTGGCTTTCATGTCTGTAATTAACCTTTTATGTGAGCATCCTGGATTCGAATCCACGTACTGCCACATGTGTTTGTAAAATTTCATTAATCGATTTTAGGAGTATAGTTGGTTGTTGGAAGGAACATAATAATTGATATTGGTTCAGGGGTAATTTATCGAGAGGACTTCCCTAGTGGTTAAGGCCCCATTAATTGCTTTTTCCATTCACATATGCATAGCCTACGTGAGTTGCAGTTGGGATGTGTGTACATGCTTAGATTGATATGCAGGATTCGAAGTTGCATAATAAATCGTAGGCAGTGTCCACCATTCTTTAACTGTCTTCGTGGTGCGATGCATAAGGTGTTGATTTTCGGTGTGAGCATCCTGGATTCGAATCCACGGACTGCCACATGTGTTTGTAAAATTTCATTAATCGATTTTAGGAGTATAGTTGGTTGTTGGAAGGAACATAATATTTGTGGGTAAAATACATATGGAAATATATTTAATATCATGTCAGGACTTCACCCTGTAATTTTGTCACTAAAGTTTTGAATAACCCTGTATATATATATATATATATATATATATATATATTTTCTGTTTATTCCTGTTCCCCAGGGTTTCTAGCGGATCAGCCCCAAGGTCCCGAGCAAGCCCAAGGCCCATAATCGAGTATTTATATTATTATTACATTTTTATATTATTTATATATTTATTTATTTTATTTTATTTATTTTATTTTATTTATTATATATATATATATATATATTTATATATATATATATATATACATATATATATATATATATATATATATATATATATACAGTATATATATATATATATATGTTTCTAGTCTCTCAGTGGGGATCGAACCATCGACCATCAGGATGATAGCCGACGCTTTAATCAAGTACACCACGGCAGTCTTAACTCTTTCACGCACTTATGACGCAGAGGTTGCCAGATTAGCAATAAGAAATAGAGTTCTCTCACTCATATAATTACCTCTCCAAAATTAGTTTTCTGCCCACAGCTAACTCAAAGACAACTGCAGTGGTTGAAGTAACTAAACTAAAGGTTTCTAAATACCCCTGATGGTAAACATGGCTTTAAAGTATCCCCAATAGGCTCAAAATCGCGTCATATGTCGGAGAGGGTTAAGACTGCCGTGGTGTAATTGATTAAAGCGTCGGCTATCATCCTGATGGTCGATGGTTCGATCCCCACTGAGAGACTAGAAACATTTAGTGGCTCACGTGTATTTGTGATATATTCTCAATATATATATATATATATATGTGTATATATTCAGTATATATATATATATATATATATATATATATATATATATATATACTGTATATACTGTATATACTGTATATATACCGGGTATATATATATATATTTTATTTTTATTCCTGTTGCCCAGGGTATCTAGCGGATCAGCCCCAAGGTCCCAAGCAAGTCCAAGGCCCATAATCAGGTATTTATATTATTATTATATTTTTATTTTATTTATATATTTATTTATTGGATTTATTACTGTTTTTATTTATTTTATTTTATTTATATTTTTATTTTATTTATTTTATATATATATATATATATATATATATATATACCACATAAATATATATATATATTTATGACACCTTGTATGTATATATATATATTTATATATATATATATATATATATATACGGTATATATATATATATATATATATATATATATATATATATATATATATATATATATTACTTTATTTGTGTATACAATATAATTAATTCTGAATGTATTACTTGAAGATAACCTGGCTTTCTTGTTTTGATTTTTCACTGTCAACCCAGGAGCCATTTCCCTTCTCGTTGGAAAGGGTTGTGGCCCAATCAGGTGAGTAAAATTGACAACCTTCATGACTGACATGTGTTCTATGAACATTATACAATTATTGGCAAGGAAAATTATATAAAAGTGTTGTACATTGTGGCAAAGATATACAACTGTATAAACATTCTCATATATTTACATAACAATAACAATGCATGGAAACAATTGCGCATAGCTCGCGAACCAATTACGCTATATTATTTGGGTTTGCACCATTAGAAAGAGCACAATTTTCCAATTCCGGTGAAATATACAGTTATATACGTATCCAAGCAAATAACGCAACGACGAGGTGGGGAACAGCTCGGAACCCGGCTAGCATCGGCGGAACAGAGACGGGTGAAGCGTAAATATTCGCATTTTGGCTCTTCATTTCAAATATTCATAGCGCAAAGAGTATTTGTCGTAGGAACTTCTAGTTTTTTTATACTCATAAGCATTATTTGCCGTATTCATACAGCCTAAATTTAAGACCATACACTTCGTAACAACGAAATAAATCGATTATTTTAAAAACCATATCAATCAAAATCATATAATTTTGTTTTCGGTCACTGCTTGAGAACTATTGAAGATAAACAATTTCTGTTTTCAGATTTGGAAAGAGGAGACTAAATACTATCATTTGAGCAAAACAAAAATATATGGTCATCACTCACAATTTAGAGATAGGACGGTGTGAAGACAATTGCATGGGAAATAATTGTATTCCGGACTCATTTACACTTTCATATTTCGATTTATTTACGTTTGTTTTTGTTTTATCATGTACTATAAATATTCCTCTTTCCATTGACATATGATACATCACAATAAACAGCATTCTGGTGGATGAAAATACAGAAAAACACAAGGCTTCGAAAACTCGCCCAGCCCGGTATTTCATGGCAAATTAGAGAATGTCTGACCATAAGTTAGATAATTAACCCCTAAACGGCGGCAAAGCTCTTAAGAGGATTTACTGGGCGAAGACGGCAAAGCTCTTAACCCCTTCAGACTCATATGATGCAGAGGTTGCCAGATTAGCAATAATAAATAGAGTTCTCTCACTCTTATTATTACCTCTCCAAATTTAGTTTTCTGCCCACAGCTAACTCAAAGACAACTGCAGAGGTTGAAGTAACTAAACTAAAGGTTTCTAAATACCCCTGATGGTAACAAAGGCTTTAAAGTATCCCCAATAGGCTCAAAATTGCATCATACTGCGGAGAGGGTTAAGAGGGCGGCCTAAAAAAACAGCCCCAGTATCACTAAACAATTTTTGTTTCCCTATATCTCATATCACTCCTCCACATCCCCTCCTTCCTCCCTTTCCCCTCCCCCTTCAATTATCACCTATTTTCCCTGTTATTCCCTAATTCGTTGGTATATTTTTGTGCTAACATTAGCAAACTGTGTGGAGGATGTGCTTACGTGCCTAGAGGGTGTGTTACATAACCGAGTATGTGTATGAGTAGGCTCAGTGTGGCTTGAGGCCTCGTGGAGGGAGGCATTGCCTCAATTTTCTCCATAATTCATGAATGGGCTGGTCCATCTATATTCGTGATTTTGACCAGAAAAATTATATTTTCACTTGTTTTATAGTTGTTACAGGTTACTATCTTCATAGTGAAGGTAAAATAGGCTCATATGAATAAGTAATAACTATATTTATCGTAACATGATGATTATAGGCCTGAATGGAGCCTATATGCTCGCCCATGGGGACTGGGTTCAATACCCCCCCATCGCCATTACCGGGTTAAGTTGCCGGAGCTGGGAGGGTTAAGATAAAATTGGATAAGCATATGGACGAGAGGGGTTGGGTGTGAAGGGGGATCAGCCGGGTTGGGCCAATCAGCGCTCTGCAGACCCCCGTAATCCTGCGTTAATCTCTAACTGTTTTGGTAAGATGATCCTCAGGGTATTAGAGTGTTGAACCTATAATTGGGCTTTGTAATTGGGGTTGTGTGGGACAGGGATCTGCCTTGCTTAGGCCAATCGGCTTTCTGCAGACTCCCATTTTCTTATGTTCTTATGTTCTTAAGATTCCATCATATAAGTTCCTCTAGATACTCACATAGAAGTCTAGGTATGGATTCTAAGCGAGAGCGTAAGACACTGGTGAAACGACTCCTTACTTTAATCCCATCATACGAGAGCGTAAGACACTGGTGTAACGGCTCGTTTTTATGTAAGACCCTCACCTCTACAGTCTTCAGAGATCTTCAAGGAAGTCTTCCCCTAACTTCTGTCACCGTCACACGACAGGACCACCCCCACGGACCAGGATGTCCTAGGGAATACCAGGTAGCAACGTCTTCACAGATCTTCAGAACCTGCCTGTGTCTTCCCCTTGAGACACCTAGAGGATCCTCGATCGTGCTGCTATTTGAAACCTATCCTGTCTTATGTAACATTGCACCTCTAACCATATATGATTTTGTGTGAATAAGAATTGTTATACCAGGTTTTTACTGGGGTTGATTGATTTGATTAGGTAGATTCTACTTGACTGGAGGAGCAGAATTTGTTTCAACACATGTACAAAAAGTGATAGAGGATAATTATAACAAGACGTATATTCATATTATGTTTATTGGCACAAGAATATCGCATACGTAATCATAAAATAATGGTAAGAACAAAAATATAAGACACAAGAGCGAGGCTCCACTAAGCTCACTCGTAAGACTGTTGCTTCGACAATATACTTTAGTACTTTCAGTCGAGGCATTTACACTTGTACTCGATATAGATAAGATATAGGTAGTACTGCCTTCAATTGAGGTATTACACTTGTACTGTTATAAAGGTGAATAGGTAGATAGCACTTGTTACACTTGTGCTGTTAAAATTTTAAGTAAAAAATGGTGTGTCTGTGAATCGGAGCAAAATGCGTAGAGTTTTTTTTATACTATGCGACTCTGATGTTTTATTTATAATTTATGCTTGCACTGATTTTTTGTTAGAATATTATTTTATACTTCACTTTGTATCAATATGACAAGATTAAATGTTAGTACTTCCCTAATTTAAAAGTAGGCATCACTAGTACTTTATTGATATTTTATTTAGCATTAAAATGAGAGAGCATAGATTCACTTGAGTACTTCCTTGTATATAAGGCGCGCCACTAGTACGGTTATTTTGTTGATAAATTTGAATCTTCTCTCTAGGCAACACTTAGGATTAAATACTTTTCATAGGTACTTCTTCTGCTTGTTTCAGACGGCATACACTTGGGGACTTCAAATATGAATGAGTTATTTCCTTTTATCAGTAAGGTAAAGTACAATTAGTTATGAAGTAGATTTCACTATTTAATTGTAGAGGGGCACTGTAGTCTTCGGTGGATAGTATGGGTCGTGGTGGTTGTCCTGACGTGGCTGGTTCACAGCAGCTGTACTTGAACTCTTGGTGTTGGACCTTGAATAATACCTACCATATGCCAGTGCATCGGTTTAGTAAAATCGAGCTAACATAGGAGAGAACTCACTAACTGCACTGGTCGTTATAAGAGTTTTGATGCAGAACTTCCAGAGTCTTTGTGTTGGGTCTTAAATATTGTGTGCGAAATGCCAGTGCACCAGAAACACGTTATCGAACGAACGTAAGAGAGTTATTTTTTGCGCAACTTCTCTTATCTGTTCTGACCGTTATAAGAGTCTTTCAGAACTGAGCTTGATGGGTATCCTTTGGCCTTTTCCGAGATATTGCTATCTCGAAGGGACTCCTTGATGAGTGCCATTAGCTAGCCGGTGTCTCACAGAGCCCTTGTCTAATAAATTCCCGCCAGTGCTAAAGACAATTACCAGAGAGTTTGGTTAATCCCGAATAGAGCACTTGCCAGTGTCTGCCTTCTCTATTCACAATAGCGCCGCGGTCATGGGTGAGGAAGGGATATTAGTTACGACAAGTGAAGTCTAATAACAGCTTCCTTTGTTGAATCCACGACAACAAACATCTAACGAAGTAAACAATTCCTTACCAGTGTAACAAAAGGTTTATCCCAATAGTATAGGGGGTGCCAAAGTTTTCCTACTATATTTATTCTCCAGTGCCAAATAAGAAATAGTTTTCCAACTGAGTATCGATCTTAAAAAATGCTGCGGTGGTCATACCTTTTGTTGGGTTGTTTTATTTGGTGTGTCTCGAGTTCATAAGGACACGGGTGTGAGGGGACTTCCGGTGGTGCTTGGAGTAGTCCTTCTCGGCCTCTCGGTCATGTCGGTGATGTGGCTGTGGGGTAGAATAGCGCCTGGACTTATGGTGTTTATGGTGCCTTTTCTTGTGCCACCTTTCCTTTCCACTGTTCTTATTCTTTTGGGCTTCGGGATTGTTTATGGTGATGAATAGATTTTTCCATGGTGTTGGAGAACGTGTCATCTCAATGGCAGCGACTTGGGCACATCTTGGTGGACCGTTGTTTCCTTGTGGCTCGGAGATGTAATGGGCAGAGGAGGAAAAGTGCTTGGTGGTGATGAATGCTGGGCGAGATGTTTTTCCATTATTTCAAGAATAACCTGTTTGTACTCTGTGTTATATTATCCTCTATTACCTTTGTGTTTGTGTTCTTGTGTGCTCTCATCTTCTCCAATCAAGTAAGAACCTACCTATAAAGTCAATACAACCCCTGTAAAATCCTGGTATAACAATACATATCTCGGCCGAAGGCCAATTTCTCCTAGATCACAGGTTCACTATCGCTCGCCAGGAAAAAAAACGACACCTACCGGTTAAGGGCATGAAAGGTCTCGATATTGATTCAAACCAAAATGGGTTGAAAGGTCTTAACATCGAAAAACTAATGGGACGAACTTCCTAAAATGTAAAACTAATGGTGCTAAACATGAGGGAGAAGGGAGTCCAGAAAACAAAATTCTCCTTAATAGTACACACACCTGGATGATACTGTGTGTGTGTGTGTGTGTACGAGAGATGGCATACACACATTAAAGAATAGAAGGATCTCTCTCTCTCTCTCTGTTGCTCTCTCTGGGTGTGTATGAGAGATACAATATAAGTGTTAATTCTGGCTATCATTAGAATATTGTATACAACTTAGGAAGGATCTTTGGGAATAAAAAGGACAAAGACTCACAGTTAACTATGACTTCCACATGCCCTTCCTAATCTAAATAACACCGTTTATTCTGGATATCATTAGACGATTTTATACAGCTTAGGGTGAATCTGTGGGAATAAAAGGGATAAAGACTGTCTCAATTAACCCTCTGACTGCCATATACCGTTCCTAATCTAAATAAAATGGTTACATAAAAGCCAGACTAAACTGCCAAAACAAATCATAATCCTGAAGGGGTTAATATGCGTATATCCAAGCAAGGATTTTGGTTTATTCTTTCTTAAGCCCTTAGTACTATACCCTGTTTCAAGTAAGTAGGTCCAACCTCTTGTACACTAACCTCTATAACTCGAAAACGGGAGGGAGTGTTCTGTGGGGACGCTCGGTTGTGGCCTTGGCCTTGCTCAGGACTTTGGGGCTGTTCGGTCAAACAGCCTGGGGAAAAAAAACCCAACAACTTGCAAAGGACTAGAGTAATCTAGCTAATATATCTACCATTTGGGAAGGGTCAGCCAGGGAATATGTGTGGACATTTACAGCCCATGTGTTCTAGCCCTTTTTGAGTTACAGAGGTTAGGGCTCACAATATCTGGACTAGCTATATGGAACAGGGTATAGCTCAAACACTCTGGATAACGTTGTAACTAAAGGGATGTATATGTGAGAGTGTAACTGTGAGTGTAATTGACCACTTGCCAGTTTCGTTCTTTAACCTACAGCTCCAACTTCCTTATCCCATACTGTACCGGTGACGTCCTTTGCATTATATTCTGGCAACTATTAGACGATTTGATTCAGCTTTGGAAGGATCTGTGGCAGCTAAAAAGGATTAAGTGAGATAGTTTGTAGCGTTTTAGTAGTTATATGTCCTTCCTAAGCTTGATAAAAATCATCTAATAGTTGCCAGAGTAAAATGAAAAGGACGTTAAATTATTATCATTGTTAGCCAGGGATTATAGTTTGTGTTTGTTTTATAATATATTACATACCCGGTATATATATATATATATATATATATATATATATATATATATATATATTGTATGAAGAATAGGTATACATTTGAGTGACTAAATGTGTTGTTTATGAGTTGGTGTACTGTGGGGGTTCGTACGGGTTATATAATATATTAGTTATTGCTAATAAATCCATTTTCTCTTACATCTTCTTAAGAGAGAAAATGAATTTATATGGGTAACAATTATGTAATAAAGAACATATTTAATTTCTTTTCTTATTTCTTTAATTATAGCCGTTTAAAATCACTTATAAACAATACAAATGATTGAAACTCAAATATACAAGTAATTTACAATATTTGTTATGTGCAAAAACGTTACTTAAAGAATTAGACATTGATGTATATATTATGACCTTGATATATTATCTCATGTTGACGCTGTGTTACTTTATTGTTTAACAGTCGATCGTGGTGATAACTTGTTCAGTGACGAAGTGTAAGTGTACTGTTGTATTAGTAGCCTCGTCTATCATTTATTTGGGGCTACATCATTGACAACATCAATACAATTTATTCCAGTACTAAATAATTAAATAAAGATGCGAGTAAGTGAAATTTTCGACAGTTCTATGGGCAGATCGCCTTTGGGGTCTGTGGCCCTATACCTCGCCAATATAATCATAGTATTTATCTGTGCTACCTCAATAATAATCAATAGCATGTTCACCATTGATGAATACTTGGTGTGTAGGGATCTCTCCCGAGGAGAACCAATCCCTCAACAGCATATGGAGGTTTGTGCCCAAAAGCAGTTTTCTGCAGGTTTCGGTTTTGATGATAAAAACAAAATAGTCCATAATGCTTATTACTTCCAAAGCATTATGTGGATTGCCGGTGGCGTATTGAGTTTCATTTTTATTGTGGAATACATCTCCACGGACTCCAGGTTAATGGTGAACCACCTAAGAGCTTATTATGGACAAAATAGATCTATACCTGATCTGTTTGGAGAGTCACTCGTGGATAACCTCGGGACTTTTAGAAACCTATATTTCAAATCACTACTTCTTCATGTAACACTATTATGTTCATGTTTAGGATCCATGTTTCTTTTGTATTTTCTTTCGAATGGGACACTAATAGATTTGGTTATAGATGATTACAGCGCTTGGCGGAATTATGATGACCTTTTGGACCCGATCACCACAGCCTTCCCTCCCTTCACCCGGTGCCAAATCACCCCTGATGATAACGTCATAGGTCAAGCAACAATAGTTTATGGTTGCTATAATATGATGAACCCAATCTGTGAGCGATGGGTTATCATCATAACTTATATGGTACTGGCGTTAACAGGTACAACTATATTGGTTGTATTCTGGCTTGTATTTATATTTCCGTGGTCTGCCAAAAAGTCAATCTTTGCGGGGTTGCCACATTATGCTGATAAACTAATATTGAAACGTTTGACGCTTGGTGACCACCTTGCCCTGAGCTACTTGGCTCCAAGGGTAACCAGTGAACACTATATTAATGCACTCTTTAAAATATATCAAAATGACGACAGTCTAAGCCCTTGAGCTTGAGATTCTAGTATCAAATTTTCCAGAAATATGCTTTAATAAATGGTTAGATATTGTTTTCTACGGATGATTATTATTTTCATAATTACAGCACGGTATATACGTTTTATTTTCGTTGTATAGTAATTTTCTTAGTGTTATTGTATTGCAAAACATTTATTATTTATTATGAAAGGAACACTCTGACTTATTGAAACATTATGTGAATGGGCGAAAATGGAGCAATGGTATTTTTACTTTTTTATTTTAGTTAATTTCCAAGGAATACAGTATTATTATTTGATATTATATGCCTGCAAGCTTACCTCTTCATACACTTGGCCTTGCATAACAACATGTCCGTACTGATTTTATTGTGAAATAGGGTATTCATTAGTGGTGGTTGTAAGATTTGGTTTTTACACCTTACCTGTAAGGAGGGTTATGGAGCTCCGATCTTATAGTGGTATTCCTAAACTGGCGCTGTTAAGGGATCAAATAAGGTGAACAATAACGTTACCCTTAGAATTAAATAGGCTAATCCATCTAATGTCTGTGGACAACTCTCACTCCAACAACATTCATTCGGTATCAGGTCCTGCTAAGGTATACAATTGTTTAAGAATACCACCCTTACTCTCAACCATCTTGACAATTTTACCAACACACCTAAGCCTCATTAGATGCTGAAATAGCCTTCCAAAACTCTGTACCCAGGGCGGGAATTGAACCCGGGACCCTTGGGTTATATAGGCAGACACGTTACCACGAGACTAATAAAGGTACCTCACTTAGCCTGGTAGTCTAAGTGTATTTCGGCATCTTGTTCAGTTTAGGATAACCTATTTTCACTGACTTAACATGGTAACCCAAGACTATGGTGCTGACAGATCGGGAAGTGTTCCCTCGATTCTTCAACACCCCCATAACTGTATTGCCCAACCCAAGATCTAAAGGGGAAATGGTCACATTTTGTGGACACCCTTCTCTCTCATGCTTAGCCCCTTTAGTTTTCAGATTTTAAGACGTTCAGTCATTAGTTTGGCGATCTCAAGACCTTTCGGCCCTTTATTTTGTCAATATTAAGAGTGTTTGTGCCATTTAGGTGTAACAAATTTCCTGGCGAGCGATATCGAGCCTGTAATTTAGGAGGAACAGGGCATTGGCTGGGACATTCTTCTACCGAAAAATTTACATATGTAAATGTATCATAAAAGGGGATCCTGGGGTTGTTTTTCTTAAGTTTGATGAAGGTCTAGGGAGGAAACTAGAAAATTATATAAACATATGAAAAAATCTACCAAAAAGTGAACCATCCCCCCTTAACCATCTCACCCGGGCTCCTTCACGGGTCCGAGCATCTGGAGCGGCTTAGGTCAACCAGACTCGGGACTGTTCGGTCAGACAGTATGGAGCGAGCATCTGTAGCGGCTTAGGTCAACCAGACTCGGGACTGTTCGGTCAGACAGTATGGGGAAGAGCTATTTTAAGGGGGAAGGCTATATTTTTGGGTTGATTATTTCATATATATATATTATTTTACTTTCCTCCCTAGACCTCCATCAAACTTTTAAAAAAAACATCCATTAGATCCTCCTTGTAGATTAACTTGTACATTTTTTGCTAGAAAAGTCTCCCGTCCGAAGGCTGGGACACTCATTGTCGTTCGCCAGGAAAGAAATTGACACCTAAATAGCACGAAAGATCTTAATATTAACAAAGAAATGGAGGGAAAGGTCTTAATATCGCCAAACTATTGGGCCCAACGTCTTAAAATCTATAAACCAATGGGGCTAAGCATGAAGGAGAAGGGGGCCAGAAAAACCTGTTAAGGAAGTTAATTACTGAGAGAGATGGTTCATGGTATAAACTAATTTTAAAGTTCAACACTGTGGAAGAATGATTTGTTTTTGTATTTATTTATACATTTTGTTTGTGTGCATAAAGGTGACAAAAGGCAAAGCTGCCTGCAACAAGTGTCCCCCCTCAAGCTTGAAAGAGTAACAGAGCCAAAATAAAGGTACGTTAAGTGTAGCGAAATAAATAGGAGGAGGTGTTTGTGAGATTTAGCTGGATTATTCTCTGCGTAGGAGAGACACAAATAGAAACAGTGGGGGAAACCACGCAATTTTAGCAGGAATTCCAGCAACTAATTATCATATGCCTATGTGGCCTCCCCTGGGTACTTCCCTGCTTGGTTGGTGCCTACAATCTACCCAATGCTTGTTAATAAAAAATACTATTGCTCTCTCTCTCTCTCTCTCTCTCATAGGAGAGACGGGGTTAGCCCATCTTTTAGGTAGTAACGTCCCTGCGAATCCGAGCTACATCGACTCCAACTTTTCCTATAGGTCTAGTTATAAGACTTCTTCTCTATGCTTTACACACAAACATAATTAACTTACGGTAATATTAAGGACCCTACTGCTACCTCAGGCGTGGGAAGAGAGGCTTTGGACACCTCTATAAATAACACCATTTAACGCTTACAGGTTATGAGAGACTGGAATTGGAGAAATTCCCGGCTCGATTCCGCTCGCCTGGAAAAAATTGACACCTGGATGGGGGTAAAGGTCTTAAAACAGTAGGCTGAATGGGGCCGAATGGATACAATCTAAAGATAGAAATAAATACGAGGTGGTCTCCCTTAAAAATACCACACTTAAAATCCTTCTTGCTCAGTGGAATCTTTATAAACATGGACATTATTTAGTGATTCTTACCCATCTAGGAACACATATCATAGGGAAAAGGGTAATTATTATTATATATATATATATATATATATATATATATATACCGTATATATATATATATACCGTATATATACTGTATATATATATATATATATATATATATATATATATATATATTGTTACGTATCTTGATTTAGAAGTGGTTAACTAAATAAATAAAAACAGAACAGTTAATGTGATAGTGTAGCAAAACAGCTGTAGGCCAAAAGAACGTAAAATATTAAAGTTAGTTCTGTTGTTACTTGCTTTCCCTCAGTTGTTGGGACAGTTATCCTTTATACTCTGATACAATTCAATTATATTTAATCAGTAAACTATTTAAAGTTACATTGAATGTTTAATATGAAATAGGCTAGTTATTACGAATACTAAAAGTTCAATATGTAAGCAAGGGTTTTAAGTCAATAGAATATCTCAATTAATCTGGATTATCAGCAAGGTATTAAGATATTTTTATAATTTACATAAGTTTGTTAACCCTTTAACACCTAACGAGCGGCCTAGGCGGTAATTAATATGTACCGCCCAGCGGGGTGTTTTTACCCAAAATAGGGTTGTTTACGTGATCATTTTCATGCCTAAATAAGACCTAGAGCGTTAAACAAGTATCTATCCCTGAAAGGGCATAAACAGACCTTTCCAATGACACCCCAACGATCCTTGTACGACCGCTAGTTTTCTTGCAACAATCGCGCAACACGAGTGCAAAAACCATGTAATTCGGTACTTACCCTACATAATTCCCTGTGTAGCGAGTGTGAGAGGGTGGAGGAGGGTGGGATTCATGTCAGTTGGTCCACCGCGGTGGTCTGGAGCAGTCATACGCTCGCTACTCTCCTGCCACCACTTATCTCTCTCTCTCAGCAACATTATGTGCTGAAAATGGCACACGACTTATGTTGTGAGCCGCCACATAGTCCAAATTTCTTTCACTCGACATATGTTGCACACCGCCAGTTAACCCGGGAGCTGCGGGAAGACTCTTAAGAGTTCCCCCGGCGGACTGCGGGAAGACTCTTAAGAGCAGAGCTTTTGAACGCGTACCAAAACCGCGCGTTTATAGCCAGGCGGCTGAAAATTGGTGTGGGTATAGTACTACATGTCAACTCTCGACACCACCCCGCCACACGCTCGCCCCGCACTCGTGCAAGCACCACCGCGCCAGTAACCAAGCACTAGTCATAGAGCCCACACGTCCCTCACGCTCGCTCCCTGATGACACAACCAGCCCTCCTTCTGGTGGTGTTAGCCACCGTGGAAGGCAGAGGGTGGCTGCTAAAGACCCTAGCTACCAGTACGATATGCCCTACAGCTCGGAGGACGAAACACCAGCACCCAAAGCACGGAAAATACGTGCAAGCATGGCAAAGGTACAGAGGTTATTGGTGTTTCGGGACACTGCCACCACGACCCAGGCCACTGCAACAACCACTACCACCACCACTGCCACCACTGCCACCCCTGCCACCGGTATCAGCGACGCAGGAGGCCGCCCTAGGGCTGCAGAACCTGCGGGGGCAGGAAAAATTAAAGGCACGGGCGTAGGGAAGGGAACCCGTACGCCAGCCACAGTGACCCTACCACCACCACCACCACCAGCCGCCCCTGACCCGGCTGCCCCTGCTTCCCCTGCCGCCCCTGCTGCCCCTGCCCAAGGAAAAGGGAAGGGGAAGGGGAAGGGGAAAGGGAGAGGGAAAGCGACTGCTGGCCCTGGTGTCCCTGCCGGCCCTGCTGCCCCTGCTGCCCCTGCCGTCCCTGCCCAAGGAACAGAGAGAAGGGCGACAGGCACCACCATCATCTTGCCTGCCTCCAGGGCCACAAGACCACAAGACCACGCACCATTGCTGCCCCTGCCACCGCCCCTCCCGCCGCCCCTGCCACCGCCTCTGCTGTCCCTGTCCATAAGACTCCCGCACGTGCTAAAATGACCCGGAAAACTCTGACACCATCAAAGTATGCCGCCCTGCTGTTTGATGGGGATTCGCTGGGCATTGGCAGCCCGGGTTTCGACGACGAAGCCCTAGCACGGGACCAAGGGTGGGGGGATTTGGGAGTGGACAGTGGGAGTGAGTCCGACGTCGGTGACGAGAATGAGGAAAGGCGTCTGTCAAGTGAAGAGGAGGGTGATGATGATGCAGTGCTGTATCGCGACCATGGAAGCGATATTTCAGACGATGAAGGAGACGCAGACGACATTACGATCCCTGGGCTGCCTTCGTTCGATTGGTCTGACGGGGTCCATTTTGTACCTGATGTGCCCCAGTTCAATCCTGGGCCGTCAGGTACAACTGACGACTGGCCCTGTGACGAGCAAGCGAACGAAAGCGACTTCTTCCTCGCTTTTTTCGATATGGATGTAATGACGTACATCGTTGCCCAAACAAACGCCTACTACAGGTGGGTGTTTGGCAGATTGGACGTCATTTCTCCAAAAGCGAGAATACGAGGCTGGGTGGATACGACTGTGGAAGAATTCATGACGTTCTTTGCCTTGTTGTTCCTCATGCCTCTGATCAAGAAGCATGTGTTGCAACACTATTGGAAGCACAACCCTCTCATCGCCACCCCAACTTTCAATAAGTTCATGACTCGTGACAGATTTTTGTTGCTGCTAAGATTTATGCACTTTGCAGACAACGACAATCCTAACAGGATTGACCGGATATGGAAAGTTCGGGATGTGTTCACCATGTTGTTGGAGAGGTATAGGAAATACTTTTACCCGTTCCTCAATTTGGTGATTGATGAGTCGCTCGTGCTCTTCAAAGGACGTCTTGTTTTCAAGCAGTATATCCCCTTGAAAAGGCATAGGTTCGGAATCAAGCTCTTCATTTTGTGTGACCGCGAAACTGGAATAGTGCTTGACATGATCGTGTATACAGGCACTGACATTGACATACCGAAAGCCGCTGCCAATGACCCCATGGGTAGGTCAGGTGCCATCGTCAGGAAAATGTTGGCACCTTACCTGGGCAAAGGCCACATCATCTACACTGAAAACTGGTATACTTCTCCTGCTGTCTGCCAGTTTCTTCATGACAACCAAACGGGGTCATGTGGGACTGTCAGAAAGCCAAGCAAGTTTATGCCTAAGTTCACCGGTAATGTCATTCCTCTTACAGATGCCTCCTCCAGTGACACACCTTCAGAAGACGACCAGGCCCAGGAACACCGCGAGAGGCATGTGCGAAGAAGGCGACGAAAGGGGCAGAAATACAAGCAGCTCGAGAAGTGTGGGAAAGTGATAGCCCTGAAGTGGAAGGATAAACGAGACGTCCACCTGCTTTCCACCGTCCACACAGGTGCCCAGGTGGATTCTGGCAAAATCCACTACCGAACCAAGAAGACCATCTACAAGCCCGACATGGTAGTGGACTATACCAAGAACATGCGCCTGGTGGACAAGTCTGACTGTCAGCTGTCAGGCGTTGAGTGTCTGAGGAAGACTGTGAAGTGGTATCACAAGCTCTTCCTCTACCTAGTTGATATCACGATGCTCAACGCCTACAACTTGTGGTTGGTGAAGAAGGATATGTCCCCAAACCAGAAGCTGAAATTCCGGGAGTTCGTCTACAACGTCTCATACCAACTCCTGGAGAAGTATGGCACCCACCACTCACAGACGTACGGCATGGCGTGGGGATCACGTTCCTGACCGCATCCAGCTGGGTGTCGAAAGACACTACCCAACCAACACCGAGCTGATTGGCACTCGTCACAGGCAGGTGCAGTGCACCGTCTGCTGCTCCAGTGTCAGGAAACCCCATGTCACCAAAAGAGTCACCTCAATGTGCGCCGAGTGCAAAGTTGCACTCTGCCTGGGTGACTGCTTCAGGGACTACCACACCTTCAAGAATTATTGAGTGTCGCCCCCTGCCCTGCCCTGCCCTGGACTCGCCCCGTGCCCTGCCCTGGACTCGCCCCCTGCCCTGCCCTGCCCTGGACTCGCCCCCTGCCCTGCCCTGCCCTGGACTCGCGCCCTACCTTACCTGACCTGACCTAATTGATCACGCTACCTCATAATGTAACATATATATTATATAATGTATAAGTTCCAAAGATGTCCCTGTGATATAGCTTTTACATTATATAATTGTATCTTTCATTATTTAGTTCATAAGTTTCAAAGATTTACATGTAATATGCCTTCTTTTTTTAGTATATCAATATATATGTTTGTTATTAGCCTAAGTAATGTGTATATAATTATTTTCTTACCTCAAATGAATTTTACAAAAATAAATATGTTTCAATAAATCCTGTCCCTACTAAGATAAAAAAAAAACAAAAAAAACAACAAGGTCATGTCATTGTATTCTTACAATATGATATATTCTATGAATATTTCATATTGTTTGAATACAATGGCATGATCTTGTAAAAAAAAAAATGTATCAAACATTTTCTAGACAGTATAAAACCTTCCCATAACCCCCTCCTGGATTCGATCCCACTACCCTACCACACTTTGAGTTTTCCAGTCCACGACCTTACCAACCATGCCACAGGAGCTCATACCAAATATCACTCACAACTTTGTGTCTACAATCGAAATGACAATATAAAAAAAAAAAAATGAATTATCCACCAATTTACGTTTGTAAATTGATGGGATTATCAATTATATCATGCCAAGGTTTATAAAAGTTTGTCTCTGTCAAGAATTAGTAATTATATAACTTTATTCTGTCAAAAATTGCCCAAACACTCAGCAAAATTGCCCCTCTCAGTGTGACTCCACTCATTATCACACGGTCAAGCGGTCACGGGGTGACCCTTGCCGCTCCTTGATGCTCCAGCCACAGCAGCTCTGTCTGGGAACAAAATTTGTATAAATACAATAATGCATAAAATGCTCTTCACAAATACATTTGTATTGTATAATATTGTAAATAAAAATGAATAATAACTGTGTGGGTGTCGAAAATTGCTCAACCAGCTTTCTTACGTCTCGCCTACGCATGTATATTGGATTATACATAGTCATGACTGTCATACAAATACTTGCAGTAGGTCTCGAATATACATTTAGATTGCATATTACTTGGAAATAAATATATATGTGTCTCTGGTGGCAATCTACCCTTTCGCAAGTGCAAGGAGACACCAGTCTATATTTAGCTCTCTATCAAAAAAGGCAATCTGCCTGTGTTTACTGACCACCCTCGTTGCTGGTCTATAATATAGTACTTTATTTACAGTCAATGGCCTACATGTTTCTGTGGTACTTCACATGTGTCTAAAATGCAATGTCTGCTTGCATAAAAATGCAATTCTGAAGTCCATTTATACGTACGACATACGCATGTCTCAGTTTCTCTCTCTCTCCATTCCTGACTCATATTATTGTAGACCTCTTGGTGGCAACGATCACCAGACACCTGGTAGACATAAGGTTCAAAATACCAAGACATCCATACGCCTCGGGCGCCTCCACAATTATCACAAAGCTGGCTATCTATCTAGAGATCTCCCTGCCTGCCTTCCCTCTCTCCACGACTCACTCACTCCCTGCGTGCCTCCCTCCCACCCCCACCCCCCCTTTCAGGCTTCCGTCTGCTAGAAACTCATTGATAATGTGCGTAAATATCGCATGAATTGGTCTATATGCGGTATATATATTGATAAATGGCACGTCTAAATACGTACAAGTCTGTATTATAGCATGACAGTGCTCTAAGTACAAGATATAAGTGATATTTATGGCGTAACACACCCTCTCCCCCTTTCATTCCCAGCACAACTCACTCACACCTTGGTTCACGCATAGAAACTCATTGATAATGTCCATAAATATCGCATGAATTGGTCTATATGCGGTATATATATTGATATATGGCACGTCTACATACGTACAAGTCTGTATTATAGCATGACAGTGCTCTAAGTACAAGATATAAGTGATATTTATGGCGTAAACCACACTCTCAGCTCATAAATTGCCGCCAAACCTCCAATCCATCTTCATTCCCGCCTACAAATTATCTTATAATTCCCTTATATATTGCAATTTTTTGGTCACTATGAGGCATATTCATTGTTATATGGGTGGCCTACACACGTATACATACTCTACATAGCCTAAAAGGGATAAAAAAAAGGAGATATACGTGATAATACGCGGTAACCCACCCCCTCCTCCCTCTCCTTCTATCTCCTGGGCGCGTGAAAATTCGGCAGGGAAATCTCGCCGCTCGATGACAATCTAGCCGCGTGGTGCCATTCGCTCCACATTTTTCAACTACGGACCGTTCCCCCACCCCCCCCAGACATTTTTTGGGGGGTCAAATATATATGGGCCGATGCACGCAAACATTCCCTACACGATGATGTACTTTTTATCGAAATTGGCAATGGGTCCCAAAATCATCATACATGCACACAGTATTACCCTTTAGAAAACCCCCTGTGTGCACATCTTAGGTTAAGGGTTAAAGATTGTTTTATTCTTTATATGTTATCTCGTTATTCTTAGTTTATTCTCCCTTTAGTATTTTATCTTATTTATTCTTATTACTGAAAGACATTTGACTAATTAAATATGGTAAGGAAATATTACAAATTTACATATAAAAGGGAATTGTATTTATAAACGTAATAAAGGTATTTTACATTTAATCAAAATAAAAAGCAATGAAAGTTATGATAGAGTTTCAGGATCGTTTTGCATACGTTCTGATTTCACTAAAGTACAAATTAAAGTTTAGTAGGCTTAGGCCTTCCCAATGCCTATTCCGAATAATAGTCAGGTAAGTATTTAACTTATACAAGGCTTAATCATTAATTATGAATGACAATAGCTTTACATCACGTTATTTAATTGTCAAGAAGTAAAGTAGAATATTCAATCACAAATCATCTCTGAATCAAACATTAATTCTAATCACCCAAATTAAACACCAATTCAAAATATATATCTCTCCAATTAAATTAAACATATATGATTTTTCCAAGTAAATTTAACATATATGATTTCTCCCATTAAACATCTATGGTTCTCCAATCACAAAATCTTAAATCAAAGGAGTGTATGTTGTCGACATACCTCTGGTTAATTAATGATCACGAGATCACGAGTGGTTCCAGGACACACTGAACTAAAATAATAACCTATCTATACAAGCCTGTTCTCTCCATGTAGCTCTTTCCACCCAGCTTAGAATGTGTCTAGTTTTAACTATCAAATCTCCGGCTTATATATGATATCCCGGACCAAGGTAATCCAATCCGAAGGAAGAGAACAGGTGCCGGAACCAATGAGAAGTTAGGAAACACGTCGACCAGTTACAGGTGAGAAGCAGGTGTGGTGTAGCCAATCCAGGTGTTAGAAGCTCACCACGTCACAGGTGCCCCGCCCTCCACACGCAGATTTGGTGGGAAAGCTAGGAATGTTCTGGGCCGCTCTACCCCCTCTCTCTCTCTCTCTTTCTCTTTCTCTAGCTTGTCACGTAAGCGGGTTGAGTTGTGGCCACGCGGTTGTAGTTGTGAAGTCACGTTCAACAGGTTGGGCTGGTCACATGACATCCGGTAGGTACTGATGTTACACCTCCACCGCTAGAAAAGAGTTCAATAGGAGGAAAGTATATGACACATTTTCAGACTCTTGACAGACAATCTGCCAACACATTCTGGACCCCCTTGATGTGTTTGACATCTAAGGCGTACTCCTGCAGCAACAAGCTCCATTGCGTCAGTCTTTGAGTCTTGTTTAGGAACTTGTGCAAAAACTTTAATGGGTGATGGTCAGTATATACAATAATGGAACCAGGGGCAGATTGAACATAAACACTAAAGTATTGGAGGGACAAAATCAATGCTAACAGCTCCTTTTCTATTACAGATTAATTACGTTGAGCAGAATTTAACTTTTTACTAAAATAGCAAATAGGATGCAATACATTACAGTCATCCTCTTGGAGTAACACTGCTCCGACCCCAGTATTACTTGCATCAACAGCTAGGGAGAAAGATCTGGTGAAATCAGGGGCACGGAGAACAGGATAGTTAGATAGAATGTATTTAGTAGCACTGAAAGCCTTCTCACAATCGGAGGACCACTCAAACTTCACATCCTTTCGGAGAAGATCTGTTAAAGGTGCTGTTAACCTTGAAACATTTAAAATAAACCTCCTGTAGTATCCAATCATGTTAAAGGTGCTGTTAACCTTGAAACATTTAAAATAAACCTCCTGTAGTATCCAATCATCCCTAAGTATCTTTGGATTTCTTTCTTATTGGTAGGTGCTGGGAAATTAGAAATTGACTCTACTTTAGCATGAGGAGGTGCAACCTGACCCTGTCCTACTATATATCCAAGATATTGGACAGTACTCTTAATGAAAGTGCACTTTTTTAAGTTCACAAGATTTGCTTCCGCAAGGTTAGCAAAAAGCAGTCTGATTTGTTTGAGATGTTCTTCCCATGTATCGGAAAAAAGAAGGATATCATCAATGTACACCACACACCCAGGTACCCCTTCAGTCACCTGATTCATGAGGCGCTGAAAGGTAGCTGGAGCGTTTTTCAGGCCATAAGGCATTACTTCACAGCAGAAGGCTTGATTGTTTGCCACAAAACATGAAATCTCCCTTGCTCTGGGTGTAAGAGGTACTTGCCAATATCCTTTCATAAGGTAAATTTTACTTATAAAACTGGCTGTGCCAATCTGGTCAATACAATCATCAATCCGTGGCAGTGGATAAGTGTCAATTTTTATCATGGCATTGACTTGTCTGTAGTCCATGCAAAATTAATTTCTCACCAGTGTGACCAGACTACTCCATTGGCTTAAGGCCTTAGTAATTACTTCATTGGATAACATGATATCTACATTAACTTGCAGTACACTCCTGCGCTGTGGTGAGACACGATATGGGGATAAGTTGGTAGGTGCTGCATCCCCGACATCTAGGTCGTGCTCAGCCCATGAAGTGAACCCTAGAGCATCACGGAGCACACTGGGAGACTGAGATAAAACATGGATCAGTTGGTTACATGTTAAATTGGACATACTATCAGACAAGTCAAAGTCATTGTTGAAACCTACAGGCTCTGGGACAGTCTGTTGCGGTATCAGTGGGTAGAAACCCTGAACAGAGTCACCCGCACCAGGAGGTCCACAGGTCCCTGCTGCCACAGAGGGAGAATCGGGAGGAGAGGAGTCAGGGGCTTTATGAGATAGTTTTAACACGTTCATAGGAATTACTCCTTTAGGCTTCCTTCTGTCTGGGATAGCCACCAAGTTTAGTGATAATCCCGGAAATTCTGTTGGAACCGCACGGGTAACAAACAAATGCAAAGGTACCCCCTTATCCCTTTCACCTCCATTTTCTTCACAATGTTTTCTTAGCCTAACCGGCAAGGTCACCAGAGGATTTTCAGGTAAATTTTGTTTGGGCTTACCTGTCATCTGGCAGGTGTGACACATTTACAAAACTCCACTACATCGGCACGAATTCCTGGCCAGTGAAAGTGGGCTCTACTGCGCTCTCGAGTTTTTCTCACCCCTAAATACCTTGCTAAGGTTATTTCATGGGCCATTTCTATTATGTCTTTCCGACAAGGCTTGGGAGCGACTACCAGATGCACGTCCCATGCCCCGTCATCAATAGGTCTACGTGGCTGTCTCCACCTACGCCACAAAACTCCTTTCTTTATATAAAAGCATTCACCCCTCTCCTTCTCCTTCTCACACTCTTCTTCACTCACGGCACTGGCAGCTAGCTCCTTACACTCACTGTCATCTCGCTGCAACTCTACCAGGCCACTAGGACAATTAGGAGTGGTGTCATGATCATTTGGCTCAAGATTTGCCATAAACGTGTCAGACAGATCTACTACAGTCTTAACATCGGGTACTGTTTGAGCATAATTCATTATTCTTTTATCCCTTTCATTTTTTTGCACATTTGGCACATCAGGCACAGTTGGTACACTATGAGAGGGAACTGCTACATTTGGTATAGATAAAGGGACAGCATTCATGGGGTAAAATTTTTATATTTCCTTAGCAAGCTCACTGGGTAGTGGCTTGACAACAGGGGAAGATTGCAAGACGGGGTCTGGTCGGACCCTCTTAACAGCCAAATAATTCCCCAAAAGGAGTACATCCTTAGCAAGCTCACCGGGTAGTGGCTTGTCAACAGGGGAAAATGGCAAAGCGGGGTCTGGTCAGACCTTCTCACCAGCCACATTATTCCCCAAAAGGAGTGTTATCCAAAGAACAGGGATGTCCTGAGGCCTACGCAAAGCTATACAGGCTTCACCCTTCAGCAAATCACACTCAATCTCACCAAGTTAGCAGAAAATTGACCTCCAGCATCTCTCATTATTACTGATTCGCCAGTTGGGCATTCAGAATAAGGATTCACCATGAGGGTGCTAGTAGAACCAGTATCTCTCAAGATATTTACCTCATGCACACAACCATTCATTTTCACATAACCAGATGGAATAAAGCGAAGGTAACTGTCTTGAACTGATGGGAATTTTACTGCAGATTTTCCCTGGACTGCTGGGAAAACGTCTACAGGCTTAACCCTCGTGGGCTGCATCACACACGCTACTACTCCATATCCTGTCGGGTTTAAGTTAGTAGCTAGGTACTCCTTCTGTCGGGAGTCCTGCATCAAAGAACATTTGGGTCTCTTTGATAATTATTTAAGTTAGCTAGGTACTCCTTCTGTCGAGAGTCCTGCATCAAATGCACATTTGGGTGGTTTTGGTTATTTGGAGAGGCAGTTACGGCGGTATTATCAGCCCCGATCTCTCGGCTCTCTCCTTGGCCCAACATTGATAAGCTAAGTGGCCCTCTCTTGCCACAATAGGTATACACTTTCGGGATGCATTCCCATTGTAAGCATTTTTATTATTGGTTTGGGCCCCACACTGTTACAATCACCAGGAGTCACCTTTTTAGTGGGGGGAGCATTTTTAGTCAGGCTTACGTGGGGAGAGGTTACCGGCTTTTGCGATGTGACTAGATTTATCAGTTTTGTGATTGGAGAACTTATTATTATCATAGGGTTTTTCCCACGAAATTTGTTTAGTACATACATATCAGCCATGTCTGCAGCTTCGGCAAGAGTTTCTACCTTTTCCCCTCTCAAATGATAGGCTACTGATGAATCTACCTACCATAGGAAGTTCTCAAGCAAGATTAACTCTTTCAGACCCTTAAATCAGTGACATTCTTACTTGGTAGCCAGTTATTTAAAGCTTTGTTCATGGTCCTGGAAAACACAGTATGAGATTCCTCAAATTTTGTATGAGTCTTTCTGAAAGTCTGTCTATATGCTTCAGGCAGCAGTTTGTAGGTTTTAAGTATGGCTGCTTTGAGACGGTCATAGTCTTGCCGAACCTCAGACTCTACTGATATGTAAGTTTCCGACCTTGTTCCTGTCAACACCGTTTGCAACAATAAATGACCACCGATCTCGGTGTCTCACCTCAATACCTGTAGCAACCTC